>KL647289.1:673665-798001 GCA_000727475.1 Sarcocystis neurona | reverse complement strand
TAAAGGAAGAGAGAGACGGAGAGACAAAGAGGACGAGAGGGGGAGACGGGAAGAAGGAGACGGGGAGGTGAAGAGAGAGACGGGGAGATAAAGAGACAGAGAGACGGGGCGGTAAGGGAAGAGAGGGGGAGACAGGAAGAAGGAGACGGGAAGATAAAGGAGGAGAGAGACGGGGAGATAAGGGAAGAGAGGGACGGGGCGATAAAGAGGGAGGAAGAAAGAGAGGGGGGATGAAGAGGGAGACGGGGAGATAACGAAAGACTGGGAGACGGGGCGATAAAGGAAGAGAGAGACGGGGAGCTGCATAGAGACGGGGAGACAAAGGAAGATAAAGGAAGAGAGAGACGGGCAGATAACGGAAGAGAGAGAGGGGGAGACAGGAAGGAGGAGACGGGGAGAGGACGGAATAGAGAGACGGGGCGATAAAGAGAGAGAAAGGAAGAGAGGGAGAGACAGGAAGAAGGAGACGGGAAAAGAGAGAGACATTTAACGAAAGTAGGAGACGAGTTTCGGTGCCGTGCACGTCCCCCGCAGACTTCTGTTTCAGCACGTGTGTGTAGGCGGCTGCTCGCAGTCAACGTGTATACGTACATATGTGTGCATACAACCACCTGGTGAGATACGTGTGTGTATACACACATGTGTGGAGGTGTGTATATATATCGGTGCGCTTCTGCTGTTCGTGTGGAAGTCCCTCCACACACACGAGAATATATACACGTATTCACCGGCGTGTCCGTATATCTCTTCCTTTCTCTTCATTGTGATATATACCGGGAGACACACACATATATACACATGTACGTACCGATGCACGTGCAGGGACAGACCCTCTTTCTCTCTCTATATCCTTACCAGGAAGCACCCACTTGTAGTACGCTGAAATATCTACGTACACACACGTGTAAACACTCGGTGAGAGTGCCCACGCTTCCATCAGAGTATACACACGCCTACGCCCCAAACATCTCTCTATATAAGATGCAGCTGCGCGCCGTCGATATGTGTGTGTGTGGGCCAAGCGGAGGTCTCCTCCTCGGCGAGGGCTGCACGACGAGTCGTGGGGTCTGCGTGTGCGGCGGTGTCGGGGTGCTGCTGCGCGCAGGTGCGGGTGGCGGGACAGGACGTGCAACGCGGCACGTTTTCCCACCGCCACGCGGTGCTTCACGATCAGACGACCTTCGAGCCGTACTGCATTTACCACTCCCTCCGCGGCTACAACTTCCCCCATGAAATCCTCTTCGCCAACTCGCTTCTCTCCGAATACGCAGGTGCCCTCACGACCCCTCGTCCACCCATCCCGAAAAAGGCTGTCTCTTTATCTGTGCGGTCGTCTCTGTGTGTGTGTGTGTGTGCATGCGTGTTGAAGGAGGTGTCTCGGTCTGCCTGCTGCATGGCTGTCGTGCGCCCGGTGGACGTGCGAAGACAATCTGCGTATATTTGAGAACGCCCTGCGCGCGCGGGTCTTGGCGGGCCTGGCGACGGTTTCCGCGTCGAGTCAGAGCCACTTGTCGTCGCTCGGCGACGTCATCGTCGTCGCCCCCTGCATGCAGCTGCGGCGCGCTGTATCTGCGAGCTCCTTCTGCTTCCCTACTACTCTCTCCAGTTGAGACGTTTCGATATATACGTACACAGACGTCTCCCTCTTTGAACGCCAGGGGTTCGAGACGTCGACTTCCTCATACAGTGTGTGCAATTGTAATGCCTCTCCCAGTATCTATATCTACATACATATATATATGGCATACCAGTGTCTGTATCTGTCTATCTATATATATATATATGTATGTGGGTATACCTATATATGTCCACATATGTATGTATAGTTGCATACAGGTGGATAGGTAGGTAGGGTAGTGTGTATATATATATATAGTCATATATATGTATCCCCGTATGTGTGTGTCCCCTGTGTCGAGGTGAGTGAATCGTGAGTACATATCTGATCTCATTGATAAGTAGGGAAGTAGGAGTGGTCGGTATATATCTGCGAGTATTTGAAAGGCAGCTCGACGTGTTCTTGTAGCAGGTGCCTCGAGACGGCAAGTAGCGTTGTCTCGTGTATGTGCGAGCGTGCTTGTGAAGGCGCCATGTCCCCGAGTTTTAAGACATGGTCGGTGTTTTTTTGTCTGGTGTGGGGGGGACACATTCGGAAGACGCAGCTGACCTCTTTCTTCGAGAAGTTTCCCCAAACTTCCCTCCCCCCTTCTCTTGCGGAGAGAACGCGCTGTGTGCATATGTGCGGGGAGAACGTCGACACGCGTTGCTGCTGCCCTCTCTTTGAGTACATTGAAGGCAGCGGTTCTCCTCTTCTCCCGCCCTTTTGACCCGTTTGCTGATGACGACGTCGAAGTGCCTTTCCGCCGTTTCTTCTATCTGCTCCTTCTCTTCGTGGCCCTCTCGGCTGCGCCTGGCGCTGGGCGGCGGCGCTTCGCTGCACCAGTGCTCCTCTTCCCTGTGCTGCGGTCTCTGTGCTGAGCGAAGCGCGGCTGCAGTTTTCTGCGAATCGACTGCGCCACACGCGTCGTCCTTTTTTCCTGCCCACCTGCTGCTTCGCGCCGCCTCTTCCGCCTTCCCGCAGAGTTTCTGCTGCTGTCTCTCGCCAGCCCGCGTCGACGACTGCCGCCTCTCCCCGACGCATTTGCGCACCTCACTAGTATAGGCAGCAAGATTCTTGTGAAAAGGGCGGGCGTCCACATACATACGTGTGACGGGACGAACACGTCTTTGTGTACGCAGTAAATATAGTAAGTGAGTGAAGAACGGGTGTGACGACGACGTGGAGCATGACAAGGAGCAGCACCGAGGGTGACACAAAGACACACACACACACACACACACATACATACACAGAGCAGGGAGATATATATATATATATAGATATGTGAATAGGTATATGCCTGCATGGGACAGACATATAAGCTGTATAAGCAAGTCCACGTCTCCGGGACACACACATACAAATATTCCCTACCTACCTACGGTGAACAGGCATACATGTATATATACATATGATAGATAGAGGCAGGAAAGGACGGGTGTTTACATATGTGGAGAGACACATGAACACATCCACATGTATATATAGCCTATATATAAAATGTGTGTGTTTTCTATATATGTACATATGCATGTTTTCACGCACGTATATGTATGGACACGTGTGAATATCTTCGTCGTATCTCTCTCTGTACATTCGCATATGCTGGTACACATGTATATGTGAATGTGTATAAAGTTACATTCGTATATATAGGTATGCACGCCCATATACATATATATGTGTGTGTGTATATTTCTTGACTGTGTGTGCGTGTCTGCGTGATGTGTGCAGAGTTTGTGTTCATGACTGCTGTTCCCCCGTCTCTTGTGCTTCTTTTCTGTGCATCGGTCGTGTGTCCCGGTTACCTCCTTGGCATCCTCCCGCTGGAGACTGTTGGCGTGACAGTCCTTCGGAACGGCCGTGTGATACAAGAGTGTCCACGCTGCGCTTACCTCTTCTTCGCGGAGAAACTTCTGCTGTTCCGGTCTGTGCGCATGTGTGGCAGTCTCTGCGTCACCCGAGGTGGTGCTCCTCGTGCGCTGATTTTCTCCCCCTCCTCTTCCTTTCCTTCACAGCGCAGACACACGCACGCACACACACACACACACGCTGCAAGTATACGTCTATCTATAAATGCTTGCATACAACAAAAGGACGTATCTACATACGAACGTGTGTCTGTAGCCATACATAAACATATATGTATGTATGGGTACGTGCGTGTGTGGGGAGGGGAAGAGGTCAGGTGAGTGGATGCTGCGCACCATGTTCGATTTCCTCGTCTGCGTTTATCTTGAGTTGATGGGTCCCTACCCCTCGGTCGTCTTCCTCACTATATTTGGGCACTGTCATCCTGTCTTCTCTTCTTGGCGGGCTGTTTTGCCTTCCGCGTGGAATCCTCCGCCTGTGTGGCGGCTCGCCCTCTGCGCGCCGCTCGTTGTTCGCAGCGATGGGGTACGAGTTCGGATATTCGCTCGAACACCCCGACTCTCTCTGCGTCTGGGAGGCGCAGTTCGGCGACTTCAGCAATGGCGCGCAGATTATTATCGACCAGTTTGTTGCCAGTGGCGAAGTGAAGTGGAACAAACAGAGCGGTACGTTTTTCTTCCTTCGATTCGCTTATCCTCTTTGCGGTCCATCGTGCTTCCCCTTCCGCCCCATCTTCTTCTACTGCGCGTCCTTATATTTTATATATACATATATATCTAGACACTGTGTGTGTGTGTGTGGCTATACACGTGTGCATGTCTGTATGGACGTTTGTGTGGGTCTGTGGGCAGATACACGTGTGTGTGTTGTGATTGCGTGCTTCCAACGGAGGATGCGAGACGAAAGAAGCTGGCAGAGGTCCTTTTCTCTTCTTTCGTCTTCTTCTTGAGCTCCCTCCGTCCTCCGCGTTGGTCAGTATTTCGTCTCTCTTTCTCGGTGTGTGAAGGACAGACACACAGGTGGAAGGTTTAGTGCACAAAGTCGAGCAGCAGGGACGCAGTGGTTAGGACGAAAGTCATTTAGTAGCACCAACTGGCGTCCCTCCTTCTGCGTTGGCCTCTCCCGCTTCGCGTGACGTACGACGGAAACGCGACAGTGTTTTCCTGCGTCCCGCCGTCGGCAGCGGCTCGAAGGCCGTCACACAGAGACGTGCCTTCCTGGTGGCGCCGAGGGGTAGACGGGACGCTTTTCCTCTCTCCGTGTCTGTCGCACTCGCGCGGGAGACCAGCGCACATATATATATTATATATGTATGTGTCGGTATATGGGAGTCGACGCAGGTAGCTGCTAGCCGTGTGTGCCTCGAGGATGCACGCGTGGCGGTAGGTGTTGGTGGGGATGTCGACCTGTTTCCCCGGATTTGTGTCCAGTCGCCGAAGTTATCAGTTACTTTTGCGCACGGACAGGGAATGCGCACAAATATATGGACACACCCGTCTGCCTTTTTATCTTTCTCCTCGGTGTGTATATATATATATATATGTACGCAGGAAGCGCCGTGTCATATGTTGTTTGTGTGCGGAAGTGGTGCAGGTGGGTCTGCGGCTGCGCTGCTTAGTTTTCACCTTCGGTTGGTGCGTCCTCGTTTTTTCTGTATGTGGACGCCCGTCATTTCTTCCTCACTGCCCTTTCTGCAGCAGTGAATCCGAACCGAAGGAACGGGGTATCAAGCGTCGGCATCTGCAGCACTTTTTTTAGCACCGAGCTGCCCTGCTGCACTCTTGCGCAGTAATTCAGCAGGTGTTTCCTGCCGCTGCTGTGTCTCCCGTCCCGTACATGCGGCTGGCGTTCCCGTTGCTGCTGCCAGGCTGCTGCTGGTCTCGCTGCTTCTGCTGCCGCTCGCTTTCTTTGCTGCTGCTGTTCCGCCCGCTGCGGCGGGTGCGTTTCTGCTGGAGCCCGCTGCCAGGGGGAGTCAACCCCGCTGTTCACGCTGCTGCTGTTGCTGTTTACGTTGCTGTGCTTCTGCCGCTGCTGCAGCTGCTGCTGCGTACGTGGCACGTTGCAGGTGTAAAGCTGCTGCTGCTGCTGGGTTTTTGCCGTGCCGTGGGTGCAGGAATTGTGCTGATGCTTCCTCACGGCTACGACGGACAGGGACCGGAGCATTCGAGCGGTCGCATCGAACGCCTGCTGCAGCTTTGCGATGATCGAGAAGACGTGATCCACAAAGAAAACTGGGAGATTGAGAGATCCAGCGTCATTCAGCAGCACAACTTGCAGGTACGTCAGCGCCGCTTTTCTCTTCGTTCCACTGCCGTATCTCCTCCCTCTTTTCTTTTCGAATCGGCTTCTCGTCCCCGCTTCCCCTTTTCCCCTTGGTGTTTTCGGTGTCCCATCCCCTCTGCTTTCTTCTTTTCGCCTTGTCCCCTGCCCCTGTTCATTTCCCTCGTCTTCCTTCTGTGCTGCCTCTTCATTTCTTCTGGACTGAGGCGTGGAGCCACCAGCACTTTTCTCGTGATGTTTCAGTGTGCTGGGTCGTCCTCGTATCTTCGGTGCTCGCAGAGAAGTGCGCCTGACGTGGCCGACACGAATTCGTAGCCACTCTGCGAAGAAAACGGCGACAAGCAAAACGCCCACGCCATGTTGTCCATCAGCAGCATCCCGAACAGGTGTCTATGCCATCTCTTCTTCCTCGAGGCAGGCGGGGCAAGAAAGTCTCTGTCACCGTCCCTACAAGAGGAAGTACACGCGTGCAGATATATACGGTCACCCACACATACGTATATACGAGTGTGCACATGAATGTATAGAAGTTCACACATATGTGTATGTACGTGCAAGGACGCGAACATAAACGTATATATGTGCTGACTTGTACACATACATCCACGCATGTATGTCTCCAGGGAGATGTGGCGGAGAAGTCCGTCGAGACGGGCAGTGCGCCTCCACACACACGCACACACATATGCAGGGTGGACGCGGGTAGCTCCTGAGTTTTCTGTGTAGCCCCTTTTCTCTGCGTATACCCTCACCTGCGGCAGCAGTTTCCGTACTTTCCCAGGGCTCTCGTCTCGTGTGGGTCCGTGCGAAACTCCTCGAAGAGTCCGTAACCATACCAGCACACACACGTTGTACTTGCAAGCAGGCGACGGTAGTAGCGGTGGCCGCAGGAAGTGACGCAGCAGCTTCCTCGGTGATGAGGAGGTGACGTGCGCTGCTGCTGCAGAGCGTTAGACGCGTACCTCCACGTGCGTGTGTCCGCGTGGATATGTGTGCGGTGGAGATAGTGTCTTTGTTCACGATTCTGGGCGTTGGCCGGCGCAGGTGTGCGGTTCAGGTGTTGTGTGCGCGTGTCCGACGGTGTGAAACGCAGGTGATAATGCCGTCGACGCCGGCGAACATGTTCCACGCGTTGAGGCGGCAGGTTCACCGGGAGTTTCGGAAGCCGCTGGTGATCTTTTCTCCCAAGAGAATGTTGAAGATGCGGGCAGCGATGTGCGCCCTGCGACAGCTCGACGAGGGGACGCGCTTCAGACGGTGAGCCGCTCGGGGGCCTTCGATGCTCGCCCGGTCCGCGCAGGGCAGGCAGTGACCTGCTGCCAGGGTCCCTGCTGCCTGCAGGAAAAGTGTCCACATACGTGCGAGGCGCGTGTCTGGTGTCTGCGCGTACATTCGTGTAGAAGATTGAACCGAACGCGACGGTAGGAAAATGCGCATGCGGGGGTCTGCCTGGGACGGTCGCTTCTCTGTGAGGGGCCGTAAGATGCGATCTTGTGTGTATATGTATGTGTGTGCGTGTGCGTGCTGGTCGGAGACGCAGGCAGAGGCTGTGCTTGCGTCGGTTCGATCGTTTGCTTCGCGTCTGTTTTTCCGCGTATGTGACCGCCGCAGTCCGGGACGGCGTCGCGGCTTCTTCTCAGACGTGTACACGTCTTCGTGTCTCTCCCCCGCGAGAAAGAGTTACCTCTTCGTGTCTGCTGCACGGCAAAATCGACGACGACGCAGAAGTGGATCGGCGTGTAATCCAAGACTCAGGCGCCGACTGATCAAGTGTGTGTCTACAGTGCGTCTGCATACGCGTACATATGTGGCTGTCCTACTTACGTCAGCATCAAGCTAGATGTGGTCTGGGCAGCACAGCTGTTTTGCTGCGCCTACACTCCTACTTCCTCTCTGTTCTCGTTCACGGCAAAGTTGGGAGCAGCTGAACAGCGCTGCCTGCAGCTACGATGGGGTTGCTTTTTCTCTGTCCGAAGCGACAGCTGCGGCGCTGCTGGCCCCCCGCAGAGAGGACAGCGCGGCAACACGTAGGAGCAGCTGACGTGTCGACCGTCTCGAGTGCCGCTACGGGCCACACAGAGCGAACTTCCTCACACATGACACGCACCTGTATGGGGGTGCATGCATATGTGTGTGTGTGTATATCTATGTATATTTCTAGGTGTTTACCTATACGCTTTCCCTTTGTATAGACGTGTATGTGAACAGGTGTAAATATAGATTCGTTGTCCTAGCTTGAGGCACGCGATTTCGAAGGGCTGCTCGCGGGTGCAGCTGCAGCAGTGTGTTTGTGGCGGCGGCGCGACAGGCCGCGGCCGCGAGGGGAGTGCGTGTCAAAAGTTGCGCATCTGCTTGCGTCAAGGTTCGGTTGGTGGGTCCCGTTATCCGAGCATCCCCCCCTGACCCGCGTATGTGTGTGAATTTCTGCCGCACGGTTGTGCCTCCGTGCCTTAGACGTTGGTTCCCTGGCCTCCCGTTCGGGCGTGTGAAGAGTCTTTTCCCCTCCGTCTACACCCGTGGGCGCGGGGGGAGTCTCGCACACCTCGCTGCGGGGTTGCCTTCTCCCGCCTGTCTGTGTATGAGTGTGGGTGTCTGCGCCCCCGTGCGTATAGCGCAGCTGCGACCTGCAGCAGAGGGAGTTCCCCGGAGCTTCAGCCCCCGCCCCCCTCCCCTCCGCACGTGCTCGTGTCTGCCGCACCAGCGCGTCTGCGCGTTGGTGAGGCAGGACTGTGCCCCAGCTCCGGCAGACAGAAGACGAAAAAGCGGCAAAGAAGGCCATGTGTGTACGCAGACTTCTACGTCCGTGTGTGGGGGAATGTGCGGGAGTCGTGGCGGTTGCCGTGTCTGCATACGTGTGCGCTTCTCTGTCCCACCTCCGGAGTTGCGCACGTGTGGGCGTAGATTCGGCCCACGTGGGCGTAGATTCGGCCCTCCTTGTATTTGCTTAGGCTCCCCTCTGCGTACGGGTGTGTGTCCTGGCCGCTGCACTTGGTAAACAACACTGGTGCATGAAGGAAACGGCAGCTGAACACACGGATGTAACTCGCAAAATGCGTGTTGCTTTCTCCCGGCAGCGTATCGCCTGTATGCTGCAGGCGGATGTGGCTGCGCTTCCGCTACCCACGTCTATGTGGACTGGTCGCAGGCCTGCGCGGCTGTTCCCCAAGCACGCGATCATCTGCGCAGATCCACGTGTGGATGACGGATATTTCCGCGGATTTGTGAGCTCGTCTGTTTACGTTCGTTTGTGTGTCCTTTCCTTCCGTACACGTAAAGTACCCGCGCGTGTGTCTGTGAGGTGTTCCCCGCTTGGTCGCAGGTACATCCCAGATAAAACAGCAGTGCCGGAAAAAGTGCGGCGGCTTATCGTCTGCAGTGGGCAGGTGTACTACGACATCATCGCCGCAAGAGAGAAACGCAAGGCATCTGAAGGCGAGGCGGAGGGCCCCGGTGGGTGACAGCGTGACATATTTTGCCGGTGCTGCCACTCCCCGTTTGTTGTGCGTGCAAACATTTGCACCGCGACGTTGTGCGTCTGCCGCTCTGCCTGGTCGAGGTGTCGCCGGTTTTTCTGTTTTCGTAGGAGGTAGCCGGCATTTCCCACTACATGCGGCTTTAGCGTTTCTCTACTGCCCCTGCCTTCTCCGCGGAAGCCGCCCCCTGCTGGTGCAGGCTCTGTCGCTGCGGCTACTGCGTCCGTCTGGGCCTGCTGCTGTGCCCGGAAGCTGACTTACTGCTGCTTCAAGACTGACGTAGTCTGCAGTTCGTACTTCGTGCGCCTGCTGCTTCCTCGATCTCTTCCGTCGTCGTTGACAGCGACTGCAGCGGTGGCGTGCACGTGGTGCTGCTGAGGGCCTTTTGGTTCCTGCTGCATCCCTTCGCTGCTGCTGCTGCGCCTGTGGGACTCTCCAGTTGCTGCTGCGCGTGTGGACTCGCCACTTGCTGCTGCGTCTCTTGGTGCTGCTGCTGCGCGTGTGGCACTCTCCGGTTGCTGCTGCATCCACGCATTGCTGCTGCTTCGTCTGAGGGCAGCTCGCATAGTCTGTCGGTTCACCTGAAGCGGCTGCTGTGTTGTGTGCTGCATTGCAGGGGATCAGATTGCTGTCGCTCGCATGGAGCAACTGTCGCCTTTCCCCTTTGATTTGTTTATCAAAGATCTACAGCAGTATCCCAACTTGCAGACCGTGGTCTGGGCGCAGGAGGAGCCTATGAATCAAGGTATTGCATGCACTTCTTACAAAGTAGCAGCACTGGCGCCGGTATCCGTCCACATATACATATATATATACACATGTGCGTATACGTGTATAGGAAACCTATGTCAAGATGCGGCTAAGACCTCATAGAAGACGGTTTGTGATGAATTCATATATATATATTTGAGTAGAAACTTGTGTCTGACGTATGAGCGGGAGGTCATTCATGTAAGGGTGTGTATACACGCATGTATTCGTGAAAAAGTGTATGTGTGTATGTATATATATATATGTGTGTCTGTGTATAAATTTGTAGGGGCGCAGGAATTGCGTAAAGAAGTGGTGGATTGGGGCATGTAGGGAGAGCGGTTCTCCAGGTCTATATATGCGTGTGTGAATGCCCACATAATACATGCGTATATTTTGTAGTAGTCAAATAATGTGAAGTGAAGGAATTGTCACACTTGAAATCAAGTGGAGGACTTCATTCATCGGTTCGTTGACGGGCACAGAGGAGTCTACTGGAAGAGGCAAGTGTAGGGTTGCAGGGGCCTCTGCATTTGTATTTGCTTGCGTTGCCGTTCGTAAGCGGGCCGTAGAACTGATCCCCTGCCGTGGGCAGACGTGCGTTCTCGCGGTGCCTGCTCTCCCCTCGTTTCTTGTCTTGCCGCAGGCGAAGCCTCACGAGTTTGCTTTACCGTGTCCAGCCGCTTTGCCGTCAGTCTCAGCACCTTGGGGCGGTGAAGACGGCTGCGGCTTGGTCTCTGTGCTGGTGTTGCTAGCCGTAGCTGCTGCTCTGAGTTGCCCCTTGCGACGACGTGATGCCACGGTCTGTCTGCTGTTGGTGCCGCAGTCTGCTGGGCACAGATGTGAGGGGATGCGTATCACCGCTGCTGCTGCTTCTTCTTCTGTCGTTGCCGCTGTGAAGGCGGCGGCGGCTTTCGCGTCTCGGCGCTCCGGCTGGTTCTTGTTCGTATCTGATTTCTCCTGTTTGTGTGTGTGTCACCTGCTGCTGCTTTTGCATGCCGCTGCTCTGTGTGAAAGCCTGAGGGGGTTTTGCTGCTGCGCGCTCCAGTTGCGCCCCACGACTGCTTACTCGTCGGTCCTGCCTGCCGTCTCTGGCCTGCTGCTGTTATATGTCGTTGCGGTGTGTCGTTGGCCCCTAATGCTGCTGCCATTTGCTGTTTGGTGCTGCCCCCCGTTGCACACGCTGCGGGACGTTCACTGCTGCCGGCTTCCCACGAGGTGGATGACACTCGCATACGAATTGTCACAGCGGCCGATTTGTTCGTTTTCTCATTGGCAGAGTTCCTCCGTGCCTTCCTTCCTCGACTTTAGCGCGTCTGCATGTCGACGAAGCGTCTGTCTGTTTTCCGTGATATATGTTAGTGCATCACATTTTCTTTCCGCAGTTCGCGTGTGCTTTTGCGGCTGCCACTGGCTGGTGCGGTGCCGCCGTTCCTGGGTTTCTTGACCTGCTCAGTGTGTTCCTGCGGCGCTTCCTGCTGACTGCAGCTGCCTATCCCCACCGCTGCTCCGACGGCCGTTCGCTGACGTTTCGCCGTCTGGGTGTGCGATGATGTGCGCGTGTGCGCCGCTGTCCTTCGTGTATGTCTGTGGCAGGCGCCTGGTTCTACACGTCGAAGCGGATTGAGAATTCCTTGAGTCAAATTGGCTTCCCGAACGGCATCCGCGCACCGGTGTATGCGGGCAGAGACGTGAACGCGACGACAGCAGTGGGGGATAAACGCCTACATGACCAAGAAGTCACGCAGTTGCTAGAGGATGCGTTGGACTTGGGGCGTGTGACACATTCTTATTTAGAAAAATACATTCACAAACAAAAGGAAAAGGAAGGACAGGGGAACAGCCAAGAAGGCCACGCACAGGCGGCGGAGTAGCGGAGCGGAAAAATATGTGTTCGGGAGCGCTCGCTGGTCGCGGAGGAGACAGAGAATTTTTCTTCTCTTTTCAGCATTCAAATTGAGGACTTCACCTTCGAAAGGTGTTGCATTATCTCTGACAGAAGACCGTGAACAGACAGCGGGTATCGTCAGATAATCTGCAGTTTCTAGAAAGGACGGCTACTGGACGAGAGGAAAGTCAGAGAGGCGCCGGTGACGCGAAGGAACAACTATTAGCAGCGGGACCGACGCGGGAGGTAATCATCCGTTCGGACCACTTCCACGTTGACGGTCAGAAAAGAAAGGAAGTGACGGTGAAAAGAAAGGAAGAAAACAGGGCGGCCTGGCGTACACTTTTTTTAGTGAGCCACAGACTCGCTGGAAACAGCAGGGAGAACCCAGGCAGTAAAGGGCATCGTGGGACGCACCCCTCGCCGAAAAATTCTCGTCTCAGAAGGTTTCGCGAACAACAGCAGAGACAAACTAATGGGAATTTTGTCCTGTGTCAAGTTAAAAGCAAAATTCGAAGCTGAGAGAGGATGGATATGATGGGACAAGGGAGTGAAAAAATTGTTTCTCAATGGTAGAAGTCGAGTGCGAACACGTGTGAAGAAAAAGAGGCGGAGCTGGCGTCTGTTCACACATGCGTGGAAATGTGCGTCTGGAGGGTCTGCACTTTTGAGGAGGACGATAAAGAAGAAAGAGGAGAAAGAAGTGTAAGGTGGTGGTGTTCTCTCATACGTTCTGGAGCATCATTGATCCCACTGTTAAGAGTGGAACTGCGGCGGTGTTGTTTTGTGTTCACAAAGTAGTAGAGCTGCAGCCAGGAGGAGAAAACAAAGGTACAGCGGACAAAAGTACTTGTTGTATGTAGAAATGAGGTACGTGCGCATTACGACGAAGAAAGGGCCTCAGGAGCGGTGCAGACAGATTCTTGTCTGTCGCCGTACGAATGAAGGAGATAATTTTCATGAACGCGGGACATTAGCGCCACCCATTCTTTATCCGAGTATTGCTCAGGCATTTGTAACTATGTGTGTGCGGCCAAATTTTTGTTCGCGTCGCCTTCAGCTGTACCGTGTCTTCTGAGACGCATTACTCCCAGCTGCTCCACACGCACAAAGAGGTGTGTGTGTGTGTGTATGTGTGTGTTTGTGTGCACGTGAATGTTTTTAGACCTTGTTTCTGTGTGCAGATGTAATCCCCACAAAAAAGAACTGTATTCGCATGATTGTTGCTAGCTGGACGCTTGTAGAAATTTGTCTATTTGTGCACAGCACTGTGTTGGAATGTCCGCGTTACTTCTCTGCATGCGCAGGGAGTTTTTCTTTCTTAATGTGTATGTACTTGTCTGTCTCTACAAGCATGTAACGCACACGCGTGATGACGTTTGTGCATATATTCTTGTCCGTTTGTGAATATATGCACAAACATAGGGGCAAGCCCATGTACCTGTCTACACCTGTGTAGACTCGTGTACTAAAGATTCCGGAACTCACCGCGGTACCGTCAGCGTGGATCGAGACGTATCCCTGTTGTCACATGGGCCAGCATGTACAGTGGTACGTAGGCAGGCAACGCAAAGAAAATAGATTTTTATGTGGATTATGGTCCGGCTCTTGTGTTCAATATCTACAAACAAGGTCGAGGCAGAAGACTGTGAACGCATGGAAAGGCAACTAGTAACACTGTCAAAAGAGATTTACGTCGGTGAGTAGCAGTACGCCTGTTGGATATCTATTTTGATCATTTGTCCGGATTGTTGACCCCGCATCATCATCTATGTATGCACTGCAGAGAGCGTGAAGGTTACCCGTGCGTTACAGGGAAGTGAGACGCAGCGCTGATCCGGTAGTACGTAGGGCAATGATGATTCTAGCATATTTGGTGAAGGAAGGCGTGAAGCACATTGCACGTACACATGCACTGATGAGAGGAGAGGTACGTGTTCAGGTGTACGCCGTATGGTTATAGCGATGTACGTTAACAATATGCACAAACCTGCAGACAGGCTTCGTCAGTGAGGGCGCGGTGTCAACGCGTTTCCGGCACTGACGGAGGCAAATGTCGAAGCGGTTCGAGTGAACAGTGAGCCCAACTCCACGCACGCAGCCCAGGATGAATGCAACTGCAGAACGAACCTTAAAATACAGGTATGCGTTTTGTGATGCTAGGGGGTTGTTTACGAGTCTCAGAGTATAAAATACAAGACTGTGTTCTTTGGGCAGTCATGTGCGTATCCGTAATGCCCGCAGGTCTCAAGTGAGCGCAGCTACAGAACGAACCTCGAAATGAAGGAAGGCGTTTTATGGTGTTAGCGGACTTCTCACGAGTTTTATTGTATTAGTGCAAGAGTGTGTTCCTGGAAAGTCATGTACGTATCCGTAATGACCGTAGGGGACCGTCTCTTTAGGTAGGCTGGCTGTCAGTAGCTTTTCCATTTGATCCCAAGTAAGCACTTCGTCTTGCTGTAACTTCCACGCTTTGTTGTACATAGAAAGAGTGCGTCTGCGTTTTAAGCGTTGACTAATAGACAGTGAGACTGCTCCGAATGTTTTCCCAACTACGTACTGCCTGGTTGTGATATAGGGCACGGAGCGGTATTGTTGCAATCCAGCCGAGTTGGCAATCCAGCCGAGTCATCGGACATAACATACGGCCCTGGCGTTTGGTGCCCTTTGCGATATCTCTTGTTCAGCGAATAGTTTAATGCAGGACATACGCATTTTTCTCGTCCTTTTGCGAGGCAGCGTCATGTACGCAGCCGAAGCAAGTGGCGGGATGCGAGCTGAGTACGGCGTGTCCACTTTTTCCTCCCTGCAGAATTAGGCTGTTCACGTCCCACGCATATGAGGTAATGCATAGTTAATAAACGATACTCCGTCGGCAGTCGTCCGACTTGGTGTCGTTAAAAGTAATGTTGAAGATTAGATGCACGCAAGACTACCATCGGCTCTTAGGAGAGGGGTACACTTTTGCTTGCGGAGAACAGTGGAAGCGGAAGTGTTTCAGACTGAGTCACCGTCAAGCGCGCTGACTAGACGGACTTTCCCAACATGGATTTTACGTGGATTTTTCAAGTCTTTCTTTGCACCCGCCACTTGTCTCTGCCACACTGTATTGCCGAACGCGTACGCAGCGCAGGTACTTATACGGTCAGACATTCTCACGCGTGTGCGTGCGGTGCCTGAAAACGCAGATCACCCTTTTCCTTCCACTTCACATGGCGCAGCAGGCCGTAGCCTTACAGCACAGTTGCAAACGCCCATTTATACAAGTTCAAGCACTATGTTAGATGTAACCGTTGCCTGCGAAACCATGCGTACGCGACAGATTAGAGTAAACGCGCAGGTTATGAAGTTGTGGATATCTTGGGAAGTTCCGGGATGTAGGATTTGTCATTCATGGGTGTACCCGCTTTTCCCGAATGGGACAGGAACAGGCAAATGAGCGCAGCAGCACTCAAATGCATACCAGCCACAGCGCCACGGGATATACTCCACCCAACAATACTCGACCGATAAACGGAAAACTGTTCATTCTCTTTGCTTTCGCGCAGGTCCACTGCCGGCTGCAGCGCCGAGTGCACCTGAGGGATTGCTATAGTATTTTGCTCTATGTAGGTGTTGACACGCAGAATGCACAGGAGTGACAGGAGGACTCCACGCCTGACCAACAATATTTTTGTCTTGCGTCTCAGGTAACAAGAAAAGAGCTCACGGCGTACTGATGCAACGCCGCCTAGGGGGTGGTCAACTGCGGAGTCTCCGAGCGAGAGCGCTGAGACTCAACACTCATCGGGGCAGCTCTCCATATACTGTTTGCAGCTTTTTTCTAGAGTCCTGCACCATCTAAATGTAGAGTGGTAAGTCCTGCTGGCTTCTTTCAAAACACGTAGTGTGCATTCGCAGCCCACCGGCAGTACACGCTTTAGCTGTGTGATGCACACCGAGCAGATAGAGATTTTGTCGGACGCGGGTTCCCCACAAGTTATATTCTTCTTTGTGATTGTGGCCAGCTGTCCAGCTCACACTTGGTACAAACATTCAGTGGATAACAAACGCCTGCGTCCTGTCTTGTATTTCGCACTCGATTCACAACCGACACTGTGTGCGAGGTAAAACACTACCGCCGCATGCAGCATCTTCGCTTGTTCATTCCCTCCTTACCCCTGCATTCAGCATCTGCTGTGGCAGACCCGTGCTATGACGGCTGTCCTTCTTGCTCTGTTTCCCTATGGCCACGCACTCCCTAGCTTTTCACCGTTTGGCGGCCTTCGCTGCACAAGGCGCGTTCGCCCGCCTCGAGGCGCAAGGGCACGGTGGACGCCGAAGATGGACCAGGCTCTCCACCAAAGTTACTTCTGTCAGCAGGAGGAGACGTAGGAGGTAGAAAGAGCCAAGCAAGTGTGACTGGAAAGGTAAACAACGGTAAATAACTCGTAGGACACAGACAACGTCAGTGTGGTGCTTTTGCTTCGCAAGAAGCAGCCTTTCCACTCCAAGTAGCGCAGATCATGAGGATTTTGCACTTTCCGTCACTACGCTTGTAGCCGCTTCGAGAGTTAAGACCGTATTCTACAAAGCTGCCTAGGTGACGCCACCCAGAGCTCCGGATAGAAGTCTTATTACCTTTAGTGACGATGTATTACATCTGGCATATGTGGGCCGTTCTGGAGCTGTGCAGTTATTTTTGCTCGCTGTGAGTCAGACCGGCGTCTTGAAAGTTGCTCGTGCATCGTTCACGCCGCGATCTCCCTTCCTGCAGGCGAGTCCTTGTGTGTTATTACATGTGACCATCATTGCTAAGCATAGGTTCATGTTCTGCAGAGGTCTGGTCTAGCTCACCCGTTGTCTACTGTTGCGTCTCGAAAAATCGAGTGGCGACGGGAAACTCGTGCCAACGGGCAGGACCTGGAGGACTATCACGAACGGCTAGTCCCTTTGTCGGAAACTTTTTTTTTTAATTGCATATATATATATATATATATGCAGTGTGCATCACAAGAACACATCAAGCGGACCAACGAATCAATGTACCACAAAATTCGTTTGAACGCTACGCAGTGAACACACGCCTGTTGTCCATGAAATATTTCTTGTTACAACAGGTTGCGATGAACAAGCATGTCGCACACACGTGAGAGCGACACGAAAGACGTCAGTGAGTGTATACGAGTTCCGCTGACCCTGGGAAAGTGGCATTGGAAGGACTGTCTGAAAGGCTCTGTGGCATTGTACCAAGTAAATAAAATGGCCCTGTGTAGAGATGCGGGCGCCTACGCATCCCTGTGTTTCATGTTGACGCTGGGGAAATGAACTGGAAGAACTTTTAAGGAAATTTGCCGCGTGGTATTGACTAGGTGAGGATGCCCTTACGCGCGGACGCGGGAATGCCACACACTCGTATGCGTCTTCAGTCTATCCATGGATTGGACAGTCCCACGAGTGCAGCGAAGAAAGGCTGTTGGGTCGTGTGCTGAATTCAGATTGGTCACAGTTAAAACGAAACAGCGTCTTGACGGCACCTTTTCGCTGAATCTGCCACATGGTCACATGCATTCCACATCCACTTACAATCTTCAAACGCATGTGCAAGCGTGCGTACGCTCTGTGTACCTCATTGTAGAAGGCATTCATTGTTGTACCCATTATGCGTCGCATGAACCTGAGGTGGCAGTGGCAGTTCCGTCACTACATTTCAGTCACAGCCGTACACACTGTGCGACAGCAGCAATCTATTTTAACACTCCGTGCTTTTGGTTGAACTATTTATCACGCCGCAGTTCCCGTCCAGCTGCACCGGAACAGTCCAAATACCTGTCTATTTCCGAAAACCGGCTCGCACTTTCGCCTTTCCAAGACATTAATTCGACTTGCTTTTGGGCGTTAAGGGATCAAAGTGTGCCTAGGCCTTACACGTAGCTAGAGGGGAACACTACGCACGTGAGCATCTTCACCGTAGTATGCACAGCAAGTGCTGATTATCGCAACGTCTCGTTTGCAGATCACCCGTCAGCACACTGGGAAAAATGGGAGTCGGTGCTGTACCTACAGTAGTGTAGCTCGTACTCGCACTCCTATGGACCTCTCTGTTCCCCGGGAAATAACCCTTCGCCTTCATGCAGGGATAGCACTGAACGTGATGAATTATGTGTCAGATACGCCACGAAAATGAAGCAGTAGCTCATCTCTGGGATGATAAGACAGCCTCCGACCACAGCTGTACCAATTCAGCAGGACTTCGTCAGAGTTTACCTATCATTGAAGCTTCTCGAGGCATACGAGGCAAACTCATTGCCAATAATCGCTCGTGCCGTCTAGCAGGTCAACCAACTAATGCCCAAATCTGCTTCTCTACGGAGTAACTTCAACGAACAACTCTGGCGCTGCACTCTCAGTAAGCTCGAACACCAGCACGGTGACCCCGACAGAGCGTGGTGCTGCTGCTCCTGCACCGAAGCTCATCAGCTGCGTCACCTTGCATGTGGTGCAGCAGAACTCATTCCAACGAGTAGGTCCATCCTTACACAATACTCGTGGAAGAGCTGTAGAATGGGCTGTGGTGCGGTGAACACTTTTGGTATCAACAGCGACCAAAAAACGCGTAATATTTTTTGTCGACATATGTATGACTGGTGCTCACAAGTAGATCAGAGCTGTCATGTGGAGAGTCCATGTTCTGGCATGTTTTGCTCTCCTTGATACTCACACAGTTCCCCGTTCTTCTGTACTAGGTTTGCAGCACTGTGGACGGAAACAGTTTAATTCTTCTGCAATCTCAGTGCACAAATTGTTCCTGGTTAAGCCGCAGAGACTGCACACATGTTTGTAAGACCTTTCTGCGTCTCTTCTGCACCGTGTCAAAGTTATTCTTCCCCTAGGAATGCCAGTCTTTTCTGATACTAATTTTAATGCGTGTGTTTCTATTTTGGTGTCCTTGCCATACGGTTTGGCCCGGGGCAGCCGATTCTCCAATCTGGCGCAGCGACACATCTGCTGCGGTTGCTGCTTGGGCAGGGCACACACCTTAGCTGTCGTTTGCTCCCGAGCCTGCCGAATAGAAGTCAAATTATTTGCGCCCCGCAGGAAACGTTTTACTCATGCATGCACGAGGGGACGCTGCAGATTCTGGCGCCTTACATGTTCTTCAGCAACGGAAAATTTTTCAGTCCTGCTCTGGTGCTGTATCACGCAGCAGCCGATATTCGCGTAGTGCTTCCCCTTTGATCTTCTGTAAATGGCTCTTCCGTTTAACAGAAGCTGGTATGCAAGTTGAAACAGCTGCAATGTACATACATCGCGCCGTAAAAAAAGATATTCGAACTGGGGAATAGGCTGCAGTGGCAGTTCAGAGAGAGAGTTTTAGAGACGGAAGTTATGCGTTTGCAAGACCGATCACACACCATCCACATGACACACATGTCAACAAGTATCGTACGGATAACGGTGTGGCGCGCGCAAGCAAAACCGTACCCACTCCTGCTTCTTCTTCCTACAAAAGCTCCTACAAAAGCGAAAGTAGATTCCGCGACGCTCTTGGAAGCGCGAGTGATCCTCTCCGTTATTAATCACCTCCACTTTTCTACGTCAGGGACTCCGACGCGTGGCACTGAGCGGCCGCTACGTGACTGTACAGATGTTGCCTCTCTGCTGTTCTCCCTTTTGCCGCTCTGTGCAGTTGCCGCTGTTCTTGTTATTGCTCTCTTCTACTGCTACTGCAGCCGTGGCGCTCAAAAAAACTCCTCCTGCACGCAACAGCTGGGGTTGACTGGCATGCGCATCTTGTGCTACGCAGTGGCGTATGCTGCAGGCTTTCCCACATGCAGCAGTGTACCAGCAGCGAACTAAGCGGAGGGCCTCTTCTATTTGTCGAGTTGCTCACTCCAGTAGTAGCCAACGTGAGACAGGTATCTGTGGTCTACTCTGCCTTTGCCTTCGCTGATTGTTTCTCTCCAAAGCTGCTTCCGGTGGTCCTGTCTCCTTGTTGCACGCATGCTTCAGCAGTTGAAAATCGTAGACGTGAATTTCTGCATGGAAGCAACGGCGTGGCAGCGACTCGAGAAGATGCTGCTGTGTATGCGACTGAAGGTTTCGCCGCAATAACTACGTGACACTCCTCGGTCCTGCTGCAACAGGACGAACTTTATCATCTGCTGCTGCAAACAAAAGGACGTTTCTTGTATCCTCTACGGCAGGAGGACGGGCAACAGCCGTCACTGGCACAAACGGAGCGTCACCAAAAAAAACATCCTGATCCCACACCTCCTAATGCTGCTGCGTGTGCTGCTGCTGCTGCCAGTGCTTCCAGTGTTAAAACAGTGACTTATGCTTCTCCTGCGGTTGCGAGTATTGCTGCTATTCCACCGCACGCTACCTCTGCTGCCGCTCCAGCTTCGGCTGCTGCTCGAAGCGCCGTATCTGCTGGTGCTGCGTCCGATTTCGCTGCCGTATAGAGGCTTTCAGATGCATCAGTGCGTTGCACAACTAACAGCTGCAGTTACTGTTCAAGGCGCAGGCGGCCAGTGGAGAGCTTTTGCACGTACGCACAAACAGAACGCCACAGGACGCGCAGCTGTTACCTGCTGGGGTCCCTTCTGGGCTGCGCAAGAAGCGACACGTCCTCTTTTCTGTGTACAGATCTCTGCGTCTCCACTACCTGTCACCTGCGGCCCTGCAAAATCTGAGGCCCGCTTTTTCCGCTGCTGCCGCTGCGTGCAGCTCGAGTAGTATTACCGCTAAAGCGGTTGCTGCTGCTGCTCCTGCCTCTACTGCTGTGCCCCCTGCTTCTGACTTCGCTGCTGCATCTGCTTCTGTTGCTGCCGCAGCACTTGAGCCACATGTGCCGCGTACGTCGCCCGTGTTTGTACCGCCGTTCCATCTCCCGTTCCAGCGGCTGCTGCTAGCGGCTGGGCTGCTGTGCCTCCTTCTTCATTTTCTGGTTGTAGTGCTTCTGCCATTGGACAGCGTTGTCGGTGCTCGCGTCAAGAGACTGTATACCAGTCCCATTTAGCCCTGCGTGTGTATTCGGCCTCGCAGAAGCCTCAGACGCACGAGCAGCAGCAGCTGCAATCTCGCTGCGGTATTCCGTAATCAACACTTGCACCTGTTGCTGCTGATGAAACTGCTGCTTCCGCACAAAGCTGCGGAAAGCTCCCGATGTTGCGGGAAGATTCTGCGGGCTGCCTTCTGGAACAGGGGGGTACCAGAGAGAACGCAGTCCGAGACCAGCGAGCGCAGCTGCTGCTGAATGCGTGTGCTTCGGCGGAAGCACAGCAGAAGGAATGCCGTAGTGTCGTGCTGGAGTTGAAAGGAAGCAGCGAACAGGAGAAAAAGCAACGACTGAACAGCCGAATACACGGCGAGCTACGAAAACACTTCTGCTTGCCAACAAAGATGATACTACCTGTCGCACCAACGCCAGCAGCAAACGGCATCCCCGCGGGGACGCACTACAGCAGTCTGACACGTGAGGAAGAAAAAGTGCAGGTTCAACACCAACACCAGCCACACGTCCTTCGGAAGGTCATCCGCGTGCGCAGCGGCAGCAGTCGCAGCAACACGTGAACAGCAGCAGCACCAGCAGTACAAGCCACGAGGGAGCTACTACAGGCCTGTGAGCAGTCACAGGAAGAGCAGCAGGATTCACAGCAGCACCGGGAGGGGCGAGCACAACGGCAACCGGGGAGGAATCACAGGAGTTGCACATACCGTAGTGTATACGTTCGTCTGTAGCACTTGCTGAGCATGCGCGGCGTGTTGTTTTAGATAAAAAATTCTGACCACCGAGGTGCCGTGTTTGCAGACTATCACACCATGTCTTATTCCTCTCCCCGGCGTGACCAGGGCAGCGCTGGCACACGCACGCGTAGGGGCACGCCTATCAGAGATCACAACTTTCCCTGTTTCGTAACAGTCACCGGGCAACACCCGGGCCACCAGTTGCAGCGGCAATAGCTGCCGGACGCAAAGTGTATGCATTACTTAAACAGAAAAGCAGATCAGACCGAGTGAGGGTACTGCTGCCGCGGTGGTGGGAAATCTTCGAGGCCTGCTGCAGTATATCCAGCAGCAACGCGTCCAGGAGCGCAGCAATCGCCTGCAGAAGAACAAGGCAGCAGCAGCAGCCCACCGCAGCCTCTACGTAACAGCGAAGCAGAAGCAGCACTCACGTAGCACAGAAGTCGGCGACAACAGAGAAAGCACATGAACTGGTCTTGCTCAGCCTGCACAAGCGCGAGGATGAGCGGTGATTACTTTAAAAGTCAAATGGGAGTAGAATGAAAAAACGCAAATCTCTTCGCTCGGAACAGAAAGACGAGAAACCAAAGAGCAGTGGTGAACACCAAGCGGCGTTTACAACGGAGTAAATATTGCTAGAAATAAAAATCGACAAACGAAGACTGACAACTGACAAATGCAGACAAACAGGACAGAGGGCGTGCCGAAACGTGTAGGCACACAGGAAATGAGAGAGCACAAGAGGCAGACCTGACCCAACGCACAAAGGAAGGAAGCCGAAAAGAACCCACGCAACAATCTGGTGACAGGACGACAGCAGAGACGGAGAACTGACCGTTAAGGAGCTCAGCGACAACAGCCGATGTACGTGGCGGCCCCTGCAACATGTATACCCCAATATTTACTCACGCTTTCAAGAGCTTTCCCAGGTGCTGCACACAGCAGTGCGGTAGCTGCACTGGCACTGTCACGGAGGACAGCTCGAGTCCTGAAGACGCGACACGTATTCCAAACTTACGCAGTGACGAAGAAAGTCAGTAAAAGCCCTAGAGGAAAGAGCGCATGCAGTGCCTGCCAGCAGCTGCAGCAGCAACGAGGTGCCGCCGCAGGATCCAGGCGACATGAGCCACACGTGAAGCAGACTGTCATGACAGCGAAGACGGGGGGGTCACAAGAAAACAGCGCAAACACGCCACCAACGCATGTATGGAATGTAAAGGAGAAACAAAGGCTTGCCTCTGCTGCTGACTCTGTCAGCTCGGCTTGGTACTGTTCTCCATAGAGCGCCTGAAAGGCAAGGCGTATTGGGGTGGTGAGGCCGGGTGCGCCGGCTGCTCCAGCAGCAGCAGCAGGTTGTGCGCCAACCGCAGCCGCAGAAAGGGCAGTAGAACTGCTCTGCCGTAGGGAGCTTGCCGCAGGACACAGAAACAAGCTACCTGCTGAAGATGGGTGGGGAATCGACGCAGCAGATCTAGATATGATGTCCACTGTCGCCCCAGCGGCAGCCATCCCGTCGACCACTGGCAAGGCAGGAGGAAGCATATTGAGAGTAGTAAGCGGAAGTGACTGTACCACCCAGCACGGCAGCAAATGCGACAGGAGGATTTGTCTGACTTGTGCGGCGGCCTTGCAACGACGACTGCTGGGCACTCTGATATCTTTGACGTAGAAGCAACACTCGCGCAGCAGCACAAAGTAGATTAACTGCACCTGGGGCACACGTGCCAGAGCAGTGTAGCAGCAACAGCAGCAGCAAAACTGGCGTGCCGTCTGGTACGAAACCACGAGTATCAGTGTACAGAGGAAAGCCGACAGAATTGCGAGTTGTGTGTGTGTCGCGTATACCGCTAACACGCCCGAGCTGACAGCAGCAGCAGCAGCGCAAGGGGGCAGTGGCCGCCTGCGGCAAGTACCGCAGGGAAAAATTTCCTCGCCTTAACTTGGCCGCAGCAGTCGATCTGAAAGTCTGACGAACGCAGCGGCTTTAGTCTCACCTAGCACACAGCAACGAAAGTGGCCGATCTGCGGACACAGCCACAAGTGCTAGCCGCTTCGAGGAAGAGAAGCAGCAGCAACAGACAGCTGCCGCTGAAGACACAGCCCGAGACGCCGCCCTAGAATATTGTAGTGCGCTCATGCAAGTGCACGTATCTCGTAGCAGCAAAGCGGAGATGTGAGACTTCGCGCAGTTGCCAGGGCCTATACGGTGGGAAGTGGACTGCTGAAGCCCCGCTGAAAAAACCTGCGTCTCCAGGGGCAGGAGATCATCATGAGCATACAAAATGTGAAAGGCGCATACAACAGGCCCGAGGAAAGTGCAGAAAAACTGCGAGGTGCAGTGACACTCGGGAAAAACGCAGCGGCCACGCCCTGGCCGTGGCCATAGCACACGCCCTTCTGCCCCGTGCCGGTCTAAAAAACGAATTTTCCTTCACAGAAGATCCTACCGCGGTTCTGAAATGGTTACGAGAACTAAAACTAGTGCAGTTGTAAGCGCGGCGCACGAGAGCTGGCCCACAAATATGTATGTATCGACATATATACATATATATATGTACGTGCGTGTGTATTGGAACCCAGTCACAGAAACGTGAAGGACAGCAAATAAAAAGCTGCAATATATATGTACGTGTGTATTATAACGCATTCACAGATGCGTAAAGGACAGCAAATAAAAAGCAGCTTTACCCAAGAAGTGGCAAAGCCGCTGATTCGTCAGGAAAAGGTGACTCCGGAGAAACTTCTCCCAACCGACTGCTTCACCGGAAGCGGTCGAGGAGGGAAAATTGTGAAGAACAAAGAATCTTGTTCAGGTTTTGAACAGCAAAGCAGGCGTGATGAGGAGAAATGCAGCAGCAGGAGGGCCAGCAAGAAACCAGCCACAGCACGAAAAAAGCAAGCGACATCTAAGTCCAGCCCGCGGCTGTAAGACAACGACGAAAGCGCCGAAGTACGGCTCTACGAAAGCATGAACTTTGCTTTCTCGTGGGCAGGTGGTGGTTCCAGGTATTCCCCCTTCGGCGGAGAACAAAAGACTACCACACACAGTGTTGAGGTGAAATTCGCTCGCGCGAAATGGCGGCCACTTTGCAACGTTGAAAGCGTTTGGCCGGTGACTCTTCACATTTGGATAGGGTACTCTGTACGTGTGGAAAGTGACTGTATATTGAAGGACGGGTTGACTCTAGATGTGCGATGGGCACGAATAAACGATAGCACGCAGAAGTAGCTTGCGTTTGCCCAGCCGCTTCTAAGTAAAGAAAACAATTCATTGTCACCACGTATAGGTCTCGTGCATACTTGTATATACGCCAATGAAGCGCAGCTTACACACAGCAGCTTTCCTGCGTCCCTGGCAAATGTTTGCCGAGAAAAGGAGGACCGTACAGCGGCAGTGTTCTCTTCATGCTCAAAAGTTAACGCTTCAAAAGAAATATGAGGTGAGGCGGCGAAGTAGAACACCTAGCCAAACATGATTCTTCCGGACAGATATTTCCTTCCGGCGATGTAAGTGTAAATCGGAGCTGGAAGGCTCTGCTCGCGGGGAACCACACGTTAAAGCGTAAGCGTAAGGAATAACTCACTTTTGGAGTTGCTTGACTCAGCAAAAAGGTAGAGTTAAAGCGTGAGGTAGCAAGATTTTTTACTGCGAAACGATTTCAAACTCAGGGTGATTACAGTGTGATGCGGCGAGGTAACGTATACAGACAATAATGACAGTCACGCTGAAACGTGAACTAGGTGTTTTAGTCCTTCCTTCAACAGTAGAAGTGCATGTCCGTGCGCAAACTTGGCAGAGCTTCGTTCTTAATAATGACTAGATATGATGGGACCTTTTCGTACATGCTGGTTCTTCGAGAGTGGGAATTCCGCAGAACTAAACGCGGCGTCTCCTGTCTGGTTGCGCGACTTCGCAAACTTTCCCGCGCAAGAGAAAGCCACATTCACTAGCGTCAGCAATACTTACATTCTGCTCGTGCTCTGTGCAAGAAGGGTGCACCTGGGTACGCTATCGATACATAATGCGCATGTACTGGTCATAACCGGAAAAGAGCGACTCAGTTGCCACAAGTGTTTGAAGAAGAGCATCCAGCACACTTCTGGAACTCAGACAAATGGAGACTGGTGATGGCACAGAGGAGCGGCAGAAGAACACCGCACCGCTATTTCCTTATCAAAAAACGGTAAAGCTGCTGTTGGCGACGAGATGCACATGTCGATGCTCTGTGTTGTTATCTCATCAGAGCCCCCACGCGGTCACAGGAAGTGACCACTTGTACTTGAACTACCAAACTGTCCTCTCGAAGCACTTTTGGCTTCGGATGGCATTCGCTTCGCTAGTATTTAACGAATAAAGAACGATCTCCGTTTTGAAGTGCTAGATATTATCTTCTCGAAGAAGTCTTATTTTTACACTAACTTTTGGAACCGGAGAGGTGCGGGCACCATTTTGTTCGTCCTTCGGCGACGAGTTTCCGATTAGGAAGGCGTCCTGACGCTTAGAGAGGCTCATTCGACGAACCCATCCTCATGTAGAAGCGTCGCATGCAAGTGTCTTCTTTACATGCAGACATCTCACAACTGTTGTAAGGAGGTCTCAACGCCAGCTAGCTGACTGCGCAGCGCCGCGTACACACAGCCTTACGCTCCACATGTTGACTTTCCTCTTTCTGTGAGATTTTCTAAGTTCCAGTTGCAGTGGGACTTTTTGTAGTAGAGGAAAACGGAGTGAGCACCCGTGTAGGATCTTCATGAGTATCCGGTTCCGAATCACGTCTTCTCAGGGGTGGTGTGGGGCACGGCTAGACTCTTATGTCGGTATTACTGGCATATACTAGCTGCAGTCGTAGCGAGGAGGTGGACGAAGAACTGAGAGTAGTAGTGGAGGGCGAAATTAGTTGTACTTAGGTAGCGTACAGCACAGTAACACAATGAGATGTGGTGTACTTGTAATGGTAAGCGGAGGAGGACTAGTCATTAGTAGTAGTAGTAGAGTGTAGTAGTGAATTCAGGGCAGCGGGAACAAAAGTTTGAATAAAAGAAGTGACGACAAGAAAAGTGGACGTGGCACAAATTGTACAGGGGAACAGGCATCAGACCTGCGGTGCTCGACAGCTCGCAATAGCAGAATGGCTCGTAGGTGCTGTAGATTCAGTTGGAGCAATTCACAACCCGCAGGCGTCTTCCTTGCAGCGGGAGGAGCTTGTTGGAGAAAGGGTAATCCTCTGGCAGTAGTAGGTAGTTGACAAGGGAAAGTACGGCGACCAGTGACGCACCGTGATATATCGTGGTAATATTATTTCAACGTCCGCAGGTGCCGGCTGCGCTGGCGGTGAACTGCATCGGGGTGACAACAAACTATCGAAGAAGGAAGAAAATTGGTATTTCTATATTTTAAAAGTTTCCTGAGCAGGCAGGTGTCTGTGTACGCTCGTCTGTAAAAAGCAGCATTTTCAGTGGGCAGTTCAACTTGTTTTGCACGTTATTGTTTCCCTCGCCGAGGTGTGGGCGCGTGCACACACCTTTAACATTTTGCGCGCATCAGGCGAGGGTAACATGCCTCAACGCGGTCCACTTTGTAGTTATAAATGTGGCGGTTGTGTTGCGCCAAGCGCCGCAAAATACGGAGTCGTATCCGACAGCAGCTACGGAGTACCATTCTAACTCTGTTGCTCCTATCCACCCGCTGCCGTGATTTCTGCTTCCCTGATTCCATTTGTGCTATCGTCCTTTCTACGCTACAGTGATGTTTTCCGTGCAGTACTTTGTTTCTGCAGTAGGAAATTGCTCCAGAGTGCTTCTGTCTGGCACCCGCAACGGCAAGAGACTCCGCCGAGACAGAGAGAGAACTAGTTTGTGGCGCTACTTTTGCGATACGACAGGCGGCAACTCTGAATAACAGGGGGAAGAGGTGTACAAACTAATCGGCAGGGTCGTTCGGGTGAAAGCATCTAGCAACATGTACCTTCGTTGTCCGCATAGGAGGCATCGTCAATGGAGACGGGAGACAATATAATGTGAGAAGTGAAGAAGTTTATACGCGACGATGCCACTACGCGCTCCTACGAATATATATAAATGGACCCGACTCAAGAGTGTTTCCACTCGTACAGCAATGGGCCATAATCGAGAGTGCATTTACATCTGAACTTCTTTCACGTGAATGCCGACCACGTGTACACTTACGGCAGCGCTCCTGTGCCTTTAGCACGCCAACCGTCTCTCAGAGTGATTCTTTCAGTCAGCTGCGCTGTTGGTGGGTTTGTAGACGCTCGAAAATAATCGCTACGTATAAGTCAGCATGCCGGTTGTAGAAGGCACCACTTCTCCACTTGTTAGACGCAACCTTAGGTGTGTGTGCGTAGTATACGCTCCTCCGTACAGTTATGTCATTTGATGTCAGCGCACTCCTACGCCGTGTTATGGCGTACTCGCTCCTTTATCCCGTTCTGCCACTTTGTCCGCACGCGACACGTGAGAATCCATCAAATTTTCCTTGGAAGCTAAGGCGCGTGTGACGGATGTGGACGTCTCAACGGGAGCTGAGGGAGGCGTCTGCAGAGCAGCCGCGCTTGCGTAGCTTTCACGTGTTCCGTTGACTACAAGGAGAGGTTCCAAAACGAAACAAAGGACATTAGGAAGCCATTAGTATCTGTGCGTTTAAATGGATACGTAGATTATCCAGGTGACGTGCTTCGTGGAGGAATACATTTGAATCCCCGCTTGCTAATGCAACTCCACCCCTTCCAGTTCGCTGCGATGCAGTCGTGCCAAAGAGGAAGTCACCTGTTTGTATTTTTAGTCGTCGGCACCTTCTTGTGGATTTTATTGCGGGAAGGCCCCATACAAGTTGTGGCCCCACACTTCGGTGAATCGACGCTACTTTTTCGGCATATAGTTCTTGCCCACCTCTCGTAGCCAGCCACTTACATGCAGCTACAACCTGTGGTGGTTGGCGGGGCTCGGGAGGTGGAGCCTCGAGTGTCGCGAAGTCCCACGACATATGAGTTCTGTGCCACAGCCAGGCCCTCGCACCGTGACTGCAACGGAATCGAGGAGACTAAGGTAGTGCCTCTCAGTCCGGCCCGAGAGCTGCCTGATGAAGTGTTTCACTGTTGCGCCACCATATTGGGAAAGCTCTCATTTGACTTCGACACCTCCGTATATTTGTTGCCACCGAAAGTGCTAACAATCCTGCTGAGTTGCGTGGTACGGGGCCGTTTCGCAGGCTGACAGCTTCGCTTCTGATGGTCAAACCTTGCTAATACTCTCTACCAGCCCACGCAAGGGTACTTCAATGCAGGCAAAGGCTGCGCCTTCACGTCGATTTTTGTGTGGAATCTCACCTCCGAAACACGACCGCTCTTCGTTAACACACAGGCAGTAATGAAACCTCGCACTTGTGGACTTCTGTGCTTCTCGTGTTCCATAATCTCCATATGATTTATCCAGCTGCTGCGCGTGAGATGCAGGGCACAACGAACCTCACGGCCTGTTTGCATTCTACCCCTGACACCAATGTTCCCTTTTCAACAACGCTTAGCACTTCTCCTTACAGACATGTATATGCTGTGTTGTCATAAGCCTGCACGTTGACCAGTATTCCTCAGTGGTTCTGGTACTTCATAGCAGGCACACGTCGGAGTGTTTTGCAGTTCGTCACTGTGTGCACCCGCGTTAAAATAGGCTCCCATCACACTCGCATACAAAAGCTCACATGCGGTGTGGGCATCAACATGCGAAATACGGGAACGACCAGTGGAACTGTTATTTGTAGCTGGCAGCGGATCTACAGCTGCCTATGAAGCAGTCCGACGCGTGTCTTCCCAAACGTGCCATTTTACGTACCCGCCTTAAGCTGAAGATGTAGGAAATTACTCCGCTTGAAGTGGGGAAGCGAAGGAGCACGCTAAACAGCAGAGAAATGGAGTTCCGCTTCCTTGCCGCCTGAATTTTACCCTGATTAGGAGGATAAGTCTGCAACTTGACATTTCTGTGTTCGGGACCCGCGATAACTCTACCAGGTCCGGGTTTCCGCAACCTTTGGAACGGCGCTACCTTAGCTGCTTTTTCGGAGAGCTCACGTATCTGGGAATAAGCAAGTTTCGTGCAATTGGCGCCGCACGTGTCAACGAAATAATGTAGTTTATACATACGAGTACTTCTGGGCTACACGTCGTACTAATAGGGATTGCATCTCGTGTGCTTCACCTGCAACTCGTTCCACGCTGGCTCCTTTTCCTGTTGAATTTGACAAGCGTTCGTCCTCTTTTCCTGTAATCCTTCACAAACCGGAACATTTGCCAATCAACGGTGGTTCTGACATATCCAGACACCGTCCACTATCAAGCTGATACGTGTAAGTAGTGTTTCGTGTCTCGAGGGAGGAAAAATTGTCTCTCTTGTCGCATGCTCTTCTATGTCCATCCTCAAGTGGGTGCAGTCGAATGCGAGAATGGATAAGGAACTTATTTTGTCTTGTCCTTCATCTCTTTTGTAGCAGCTGACTCGAGCAAAGAGATATTAGAGTGCCCGTTCACACACTGGATCAAACACGGAAACAAATCTACATATGCGGAGATCAGAGGTGACAGATGTGTCTCTCCCACCTAAATCTCCAGCGCCACGACAGAAAACGCTTGTACCGAACAACAACACCGGACTGGAAGCACTGTCATCACTAGTGGACTTATGTAGTTGATAAAGGGTCGACGTGGGCAGTGTTTCACCTCTTTTTTGTGTTCTCTGTGGATGCCGGGCGGAGTAACCGCAGGCACCCACCCAAGGTCCGCTGTTTTTACCGCTTTCCAGATTTGTCCGTCGAACCCCTTTTGCAGAACGCTTCTTGTATTCTGCACGAGTCAAGTTCGTCACGGTTTTGTTAGCGTGTCACGTGCTTAGACGAGGGTAGTCACCCGTCTGTGTCTGAACGAAAGAGAATGTACCCGCAGTGCCCGTTTTGCAGTGGCTCACTTTACGCATACGTGTCCACAAACGCAGGTCCGTGCTCTTCAGTGCAGCAGACTTTGACTGAACATGGAGCTAGGACCAGCCACAATGTCGTCAAGTTCATCTCCCAACGTTCCCTTAATGGGGGCTGGAGACGAAGAGACGAATATCATTTTGAATCATGTGGTGGAGGTCTTCCCGAGGACGGCGCATATGCAGCAGCTGCTGGCGAAGAAAATGGAGGAGGTAGGCAGCTCTACCGACATATAATGATATGTCACAGGAGACTGAGAAAACCTGAAAGGTAGGCGCTCCTGCGGGGCAATACGTAAACCACGGTACACACGCGTAGCCCCTAAGGGCTGCAGCTTTAGGTAGAAAATACACAGAATTGAACATCGCGGAAAATCCACGCTAGTTACACAACCTTCTACGTACTTCAACTGCAAAAAGGACTGCTCACAAAAAAGGGTTATAGAGGTTCGTATTGTATACATATGTGTATGGAAATCTGCACTCTCGGCAGCCAGACGTTAGCAAATCAAACAAAGCTTTTCAACCTACTCATGCTCACGCTGACGTAAATAAGTCTGTCTGCTCGGGCGCGTATGTGTACATATGTTTGTATGTATCTGGCAGCTGGCGCACGGAGCAACGGGCTGGCGGCACTGTCTTGCGGACCCAGAAAGTGAACGTGAACTGAAAAGAACTTGCTCTACGTGTAGTGATGCCTGTGAGCATCCACTGGTGCAAATCCTTCCCACAGCTCCACACCTGCGTTGTACTTGCATTCATTTGGATATAAGCTGATGGTCAGACACGCATACGGATATATGAATAAATATATATATATACATATATATATATACATATACATATACATATATACATATACATATATACATATATACGTATATACCTTATATTTGGATATAAGCTGATGGTCAGACACGCACACGGATATATGAATAAATATATATATATATACATATATATATATACATATACATATACATATATACATATACACGTATATGCATATCACGCGTACGCGTGTTGGTCTTTTTCAAGTAACAGAGAACGCCTCGTCCGCCAACGTGAGTGTACCTGTGTACGCACATCTCTGCGATTTGTACATGTACGACAGGGACCTTGATTGCGCAGACACTGCAGAAGCGTGCTACGCTAGCTCTGTTAATCCAGGAGGATGTAACCCGTCATACGCACGCGTGCGTTGCCACCCTTTAGCGGAAACGAAAGAGCCTCACTATTTTTCCCAGAAATGCTGCAACGTCCGTGCGAAGGCATACACGAGTATGCTCTTCACGCAGCATATTCACCGCGTGTGGTTTTGTTTCATCGTGATGTTCCATTATCACCCTTAGTACTTGGTGTAATTCGCTTCACTTCACAGGAGCGACAGCAGCGGGCCGAGGAGGAAGCTCAACGTTTGCTGCAAATGAAGGAGGAAATGGAGCGACGCCAGAAGGATGAGGAATTTCGGAAAAGGAAGCAGCAGAAAAAGAAGCTGAGGGACATCGAAGATAAAAAGCGCAGAGAGGAAGAGATGAAGAATAGAGATGACGACAGCCTCAGCCAAGTGCTTAGAATGTGCATCAATAACGAAGCGCCCCAAGAAATTTCTTTCAGTGGACTTGGCTTAAAAGAAGTCCAGCTTCGCGTTCTCGTGCGAGACGGTCTAGGGCGAAATCAGACAATCGTAGCGCTTGGTACGAGCGCACTTTTGATGCATTAAGGGCTCACGTAGAGATTCCGCACAAACTTGTTTCGTGTTACAAACCACACGGAGGCGCTGTAAGTGTGCGTTACTACCTCTGATAAACTTCCACATTCCTCTGTATTACTGCGCGCCATGACTGTAAGCCTTCCCCCTGAAGCGGCGTTACAGTGATGCCGAATGTACACTATACACATATACATTACGCACGTGTTTGTTTCCCTTACGTGTAGAAACAAGATAGGTGCGTACTTCAAAATCACTAAAAAAAGCTCAACAAGGCGCGTACGTTCAGGGGTCTCCGCAGCACAGGAAAATATGTAACGAATTCAAAGGGTACAGCCACAGGGGTAGCGCACGCGCTTGAGTGATTGTTGAGGTGAATATATTGCCGAGGGGACGCATGCTATGACGCGTCAAGACGTAGTCTGCTTCAATGGTCGCGGACCTACGTCGACGCGCTGTTTGAGACACACTCCAGATCCTCCTCTGTGTGTATTTGTTGTGAGGATCAGAATGCATGCCAGTCAGAGCAGCTACGTGAGAAAAGCTCAGCATATGGTGTAAAGACCATTGTCTAGGTATCAGCAAAAAAGGGTCTCACGGCGAGTCTTCTTTGGGTGGAAGCAGCTTCTGCACCTCGTGTAGAAACGCGAATAGCTCCAAACACCTAAATTCACTGCAGTACGAAGCATCGGTTGCATAAGAGCTTCGATCTCGCCGCCGCATCTAATTGCACGTGCTTGATTTGCTAAGACGCTCACGACATTCGCGGTAACCAACTTTCCTGTGGCGGGTAAGTTCAAAAGTGCACAGCTATCTGTATATTGTCTATCCACATGTATATTTATATAAACATATATATACGTATGTGTATTCATGCACTGTCGTTCTTGTTTTTGAATGCAGGGCAACCGACGCGTAGTAGAAATGTGTGCACACTGACATGTTTCCCCGCAGGAGACCACCATCACAGAAATTCACGGAGTTACACTTGTGTTCCTGGACCGGCACGTGTACAGCAGGGTCAAAGAGGCAAAAATGGCTCACCTTGCAGTAGATAATACAAATCATCCACTTACAGCAATCAAGAGGGGCAAAACAGCTACCTACGGGAGCATTTATTTGTTCAACTCAGTTTGTCTAGATAGAGTTACCCAGCGAAAATGCGAGGGATCGAAAGGCTAAGAGGCAGTCAGTCACAGAGTACATAAGCTACAAAGACTAACGCCGCGGGCAAGATGTAATTCGCCGAAGTGATTGTGTGATCGTGACTTCGTAAGATCTTAGTACGGTAGTCCTTGGCAGCGTAGATCATAGGCACACATACTTGTGCCCACCCACTTGCTCGTGAGACATTCTAAACTGTTAAACAGTGTAGGATTCGCACTGGTGCGCGCTTCTGCAGATCCAACAGCCGTGCACGCTTGCTCTGTTTCCCACATTATCTCAGTGACCTGTCTACAAAGCTCCTGCTGCTGACTGCAGACCTTCGGAGAGCAGGACTGACAGACGACACGGGTCCTACCATCGCGCATATGCTGCACACTAATACATGCTTAAAGAAGCTCTGTCTGGAAGGCAATCACCTCGGACTAGCGTCTGCCAGGGCTTTCAGAAGAGCTTTAGAGGTACCAAGAGTGTGTCAACAAGAGATACATATGTATATGTATATATGCGTATGTGTATGTGTGTGTGTACATTTGTGCTCCCACGTTTATCTGTCCAGAGATCGCAAATAGATGCGTACGCTTCAACCCAGTGACTGTTTGGATTGCGTATTCAGTTCCTGCGCTGTGTGCGACAAAAGCGGTGGGTTACGATTGCGTGCGTATTGCGAGAGGATGGCTTTAGAATTCAAAAACTAGATCTGGTCCCATGCAAGCGATTTTGTGTCCCTAAAGGTGTTGTATGCGGGAGGAAATCCAAAGGAAGATGCTTTTGGTTATAAAAAATGCCATACCTTGCTTTGTTACTGCTGCTAGCGCACCGCTCGCGCGTATGCACCACAGTCGAGTAAGTCTGCCGAAATGCTCCTTCGAAGAGGTAGGCTGAGAGTGTGCATATCACATATATAATACATGTGTTTGTATGCATACTTGTATGTACGTGCACGCTTGTGAAGGAAACAGTGTTCAGGCTGACGGAGCTGCAGCCCCTTTTGTGCAGATCGTGCCTGTCAGAGCCATGTACTAAGTCCGCCTGGATTTTTACTGAGTTTATACAATTGTCATCTGAAGTCCGGTTACTTGTCAAAGTATGCATACGAAGGGCGTCGCATAGAGGCTGACGTGTTGATCTGTGCGTGGATCCATCCGGGCAGGCTTTGCGCCCTAGGTCAAATCATAGTTATTGTGTGGAGACACATTTATTTCCCTTCAAAAAGACATTACAACGGTTGTTTCTCCAGATCCTCTGTGTATGCGCCTCCTACAGGTGAACCACACGCTGCGTTCTTTGAACGTCGAGAACTGTAATTTTACCTGCAGAGGCGACGAACAAGCAGGCGTCGAAGAACTGGCTAGAGGACTTCGTGTGAACAGAGGACTTCTCAATCTTAACCTTCGCAACAACCAAATCGACGACGTATGAAATGCTCTTCAATGGGTGCAGCTTACACGAAGCTTATACGTATATTTTTGTGCGCCTGTCAATGAGTGAAAAGATAGCGGCATTGCCAGAGGCCCGCGCTTTAGATGGGTGCGCACACAGGATATTACGGAAGAAGCGGGCGCAGTCTATAGTGAAGTCAACGGACACTATATGTTTTGTAAGTGATACAACTGCGGTGGATCTATTTTTATGCTTGATTTTTCCGATGTATCGTCGCGAGCGAACGTCAACATTACATATATATACATATATATATATATGTACATGTATGTGCTCCAATTTGACATTGTATTTTCAGCAGGTGCCGGCACGGAAGGCTACCTGCCTTCTTCAAATTCACAAAAAAACACATACTGTGTTCTCTGCTTTTATCCTTGCTCCTCAACAAATTATTCGCAGTAACTCAGCCGGTAGACTATACCTTCTGCGCTTGCCTTAAAAATTGCTTACGTGCGCTTACACTGTATGGGTTTCGCTACATTGCTTGAGGGGTTCTCAAGAAGTCCACTTCAGCTTTGTCGGGCTGGAATTGTTAGAGCGGGAGAAAAAAGCATGGAACTCAACATGTTGTGCCAGCGAAATGAACTCAGCTGTTACACTTCTGTGCTCTCGTACCAACACAGATGTTTCAAGCGTGTGAATAGAAGGCTTTCACCCAGGAAGACCCAGGCACTCATACATACATAATATTCCAGAACTTTTCGACAGGGACTTTCTAGGAATCCTGTCTTTCAGCGTGCTCCTTTGCCGAACCGTACACTCTGCTTGTGCGCATGCATTTACGTATGTGTGTATATATGTTTATTGGTGTGCATCTTACCCTGTAAAAGTTCATTTGTGTTAGCATGGTCGATACCACATCCATACTCAGAGATTATGCTCTGCATTACTAAAATAGATCCTAATGGAACTAGGGAAAATGATACTGCATTAATTCGTGGCATTTCATAGAATGTCCATGGTTGAGTGTTCAAGCAATAAGATATTCAGGAATGTACGCTCCATTTGTTTTTGGACAGCATTCTATTAATTATTATAGGTGGTGCTACGCCTCAAACAGTATACATTATGTACGGAAGACTAGCCTCTGTATGGTAAAGCGCACTTAGTGTAGTAGTTACAAGCCATTATTTGAAAACCTTTATACATATATATATATATGCATATATGTATTTACATATATATATACGATACTCTGTTGGTGATAAACCACGTTCCATTATAAAATTGAGTTAATAACTACACAACGTGATGCCACTGGTTCACCATCAATAGTATATATAGCGTGGTTACGAGTACAAAAGTTCTTTATCAAGTTGTGATGTACCGACTGTGTTCCTAGTTCCACTACCAAACATATACCACTGTTCCAGGTATTCAGGAAAACACCTTTTATTAATATAGACATACAGCTAAGCTTGTGACAATGTACCATACAGAGGCCAGTCTTTATGCATAAGCGTATGATACTACATCTGCACGAAAATGCTTGTGGGCCTGGAAACACAGCTACACAGAAGCTTTCGTACACACGGCGCGTGAGAATGGAACACATTTGAGGTCCTTTCGCAAATGACAGTATTCATCGGTAATCATCGAGCTCGTCTTTCCATTTGTGTGCATGCGCCTCCCTCTGGTATGCACACAAGTGTCAACACATGTGTCTTCGCACCGCTTGTTCCACTGGACAAAAGGGTTCTTTCGTTGATTGTCAGGGGGGGGCCCTGGGCGCTCCGGTTCGACGGTCTTGTGTGCTGCGTAAAGAGCCACGTCTTATACGGCTACGCTGCATAATGAATATCCATTCCTTGTAACCATCGACAGGATAGAGGGCACCATATCCTCGTGGAGTGTTTCGATAGACGATGACGCAGCGTAATGCGTCTGTTGCTGAGCGCGTCTTGATAGGAAGGAGGTGATGCCTTGTTGGAGGCCATGGCCACCAACACAACGCTGATACAGCTTGACGTCTCCGGGAATGATCTATGTAAGCAGAAGAGACAACACGCACGAAACGTCGAGCCGAACTCGGTAGCAGGGCATCAGGTCTGCATGCTTGTATGGCTACATTAATTGTCGTAATCGCGGTCAGAAGGAATCCTCAAGCGACAACGGTTATATTCAGCTTCTGCAGGCCCCGCCACAACCATCAGGGAAATATGCCCTGTGCGAGCGAGCGCAATGTTGTGAATGCACTGCCTGCGCAGCGTTAGAGCAGCTGCGGGAGCTTCAGCGCGTTGTGGATCGCAATCGGGCACGCTTCGTTATGCTGAAGAAGCAAGAAAGGCAGGAGCGCATGCAGATGGGCCGTGAAGAAGAACTCATGCATATATTTGTGATGCACTTGGAAGCCCGCCGGTGAGCGTTGGGCGGCTAGTCGTACGCGTGGGGGCCCCGTCTTCTGCTCTAGTCCCATGCGCCACCGATGCACTGAGCCGCAAGTGGATGAGTTCTCGCGTAGCCATCAGAAGAGCTGTTCCTTTAACCATGCACTTACGCTGACGCCTACGAAACGACTCCTACACGTACTCCTATTCTGGTACGCGTGCGTCCAGGGTCTCGGTGGAGGGCGCAGAGCGACGCCGGATTGCTCGTGAGAAAGTGAGTGTTTTATCAATTCGGTCACGCGTGTAGAGACAGCAACGGCACGACCGCAGCTGTAGAACACCTGTGATCGCTGCTTTGCAAGGAGTTGCGCCCTTCGGTAACAGTGTGACCCTTGTTGTGCTCCCCTTGTCGGTCTGGCTGGCTGTGCTCGGCACTCAATGCTCCAGGAGCGATTTGAGTTATGGATGGATAGAGCGGAAGCCGACGAAAAGGAACAGGACGAAGCTATTGAAACTTTGCAGAAGGTGGGTTCAGTCGCTGACGAGAGCCGGCGGTGCAAGCAATCAGAAAAGCACGCGTAAACGAGTGTGTAACGGTGCAGCACAAAAGTAAAGGCGCGCACATACACCTACATGTGTTGTCAAAAAAGTGTCCACATCTACGGCTATGTGGCTTTTCGTGAGCTATCTTACGCACCCGCACACTCGCACCCGGACCAAGAACGAGAGAGTCGAACAGTATCTCCTCGGGGCTCGTCGAGACTTGAACTAGCGAACTGCACGTAGTCAATTCGGACGCAGGCAGCGCAACGCATCAGGACGTTTCCAGGATCTAGCCGACGCTGTTCCTTGTCACATATGCAGACATCATCTCATCGCATGTAATTGCATGCCTGCGAGATAATAAATTTGCCCATTCGGCGGCGCGCTTGTAGAGATTTTGTCGGTGGATCCGAGCCTACTCGCCGTATTAACACATGTGCTTGTCGAGTAGGCGTACGAAGACCGAAAAGCTGCCTTGGTACGGCGGAAGAAGGGATTGAAAAAGAAGGGGAATAAGAAAGCTTGAGTCGCTACCGGGCATCTTCAAAGAAGCTGTGGAGTGGCAAAATGACAACTGACGACTATGAACGAATACTGGCAAAGTGTTGGAGACCACAGCGTTACACTTCCGCCAGTGCAGAGAGACGGCTCACGTTGTCTTCATGATCGTCCCGTGGCGCAAATGATGCATGCTTTTCACTTCTGTTGAAATCTTCTCTACCGACCAGTACCTGACTAGTACCGGACGCGCAACCACGGAACGTGCACGCGCAGGATCTTTTCATCGGTGTGAGGTACTGTTCGAGGTCGAATTACCGAAAAAGTGCTCACGCACGTGCAAGAATTTATGATCGTAGTGCTCCTGGACAAATAAATTTGTGCATTATATCAGTGGAAGTCTACTGGTGAAACTACCACACAAACGGAGCACGATGTGCGCGGACGCCCCTGGGACACAAAGGTGTGTGCATTACTCATGGATGCGCTACTATGTTAGCACATGTGGTAGGTAGGTACATATATGTGTGGGACCATCTGCAAACATTCTTGGTCCTTTGTGCGCCTTTAGGCACGCACTTCGGAGCCGTGAAGGTGATCAGGACGCACGTGATGATAGTGGAAGAACACTGACTGTACGTTTGTGTCAACGGAGGTACAGCGTTAGCGAGTGTGCTAGCGAGTGTTTCTGCATTTTCATCTGGCAGGAATTCTCCACACCAGTTGTCAACAATTATGCGCACCTTGTGAGATCAAAAGAGAGACGCGAATACACCCCTACACTTCTATTCGTGACAATTCAGAAGGCAAGACACAGGTGCTTACAAGTGCATGTATAAAATACCACTCTGCATGCAACCGTAACCATAGATTTCATTTCTGGGTAGATACACGTATACAGCGGTAATGCACGTAGATGTATACACTGGTAACACAGACACATGCGCACACCTGTCACACAGGTGACACTCCTCAGAGCAACTTTGACTTCTCAAATACACGTGTGGCCAACCAGCCTTTCAATCCAAATAACGCAACGGGCAAACTGTATAGTACGGCTGTACTGCAGCTGCGTGTTTCGTGAACCAGCTTTTGATTCAACCTGCGTCAAATGTGACTGCCTGGGTCTCCGTGTTACACTTCCGCCTCAGTGTCTTACCACGACGGCGTTTTGAGACGACTGCGACGTACCGTGACAGGGGAATTCACCACGCATCATTGATTTCGCAGACCTTTAGCGGTATCCCTGGAAGAGTTGGCCGCTGCTGCACCTCAGCGGTGACGAGTGTTACTCCTGACGTAAGGACTCTCGCAACATGTCAAGCAGTACCCTTCACGGGAGTCGAACGCCACAGACGAACGCCATACACCGTATTTCTTCACCGCGCATACAGGGGTGAGATCTGTGGCAATGAACACACTCAAGAGTATACACACATGCAAGCCAGGCACTCTCACGCTTAGCCATCAAGCCGTTAGGGGAGACTGGATAGACGAAAACGTAGAGAATTTAATGTCTGGTACCCCTCGTCTCCTGTGGAATAAAACGTGAACTCGTAACGTCAACTTTCGGCTGAGTGTCGACCAGTTTTCACACTCGAGCAACCGAGGTGCTTAATCAGGTGTCACACGGCCGGATCTGGCGTACATGGTGAGCATTTTTGTGTACACATGTACCTAGACTTTAGTGGCTTGACGAGCTGCTCTTCAGGCACAACTGTCCCAACGATGTAACGTGTCTCCGCGTTACCCACAGAACATGTAGCCAGAAGCCCTCACTAGATGGTCAGCCGCCTCCGCGCATATGTAAAGAGGCTAGCAGTGATCTGGCGTAACCACGGCGCAACCGTCTGCGGTGGAGTCTAGTAGTTGCGCGCGTATACAACTGAATAATTAACAGCGTTTTCGACCTCACTTCTAAGTTTTGTACAAGGGGAGCGCCACAAAGTGTAAGGCTGCACAGAAAGAGCACTAGCCTGGAAGGAGGTTATTCACAAGATCTGTTTTAGCTGAGTCTCAGCCTGGGGCGACTGTGGAACGGTACGATGTCCTAGTGGCCTATATATCCTGCCGTTTCTTCGGAGACAGCTCGGCTACTCTGCACGACGTATGCTTTCGTGCAGTCGTTTGCCTTCTTCGAAGACTTGTTGAGGCTCCGTTTTGTTGTCGCACGTATCACCACGTGGGAAGCACTTCCTCCAATTACTAAGCTTTACTCGGCCCGCCCCCGTCTTCCTAATGAAGGCTGGAAGGGTGGAGCGCCTGTCTACATTAGAAGTGCGTGTTCCGTTTGGTCAGTCAGGCTCTTTAGCGTTCAAGGAGAAGACCACCGTGGTAGTGTGGTGGTGTTTTATAAGATACATTGTGCACGGCCTTAGCGAGAGAACTACAGAACCAGAGACTGCGGTAACTACTAGTGCTTTTCGGGGCGATAGAACGCGCTATTTTCGCGGCGTCCTCCCTGACCGCGACTGTACGCAGACCACGGGCGTATTCTCTCCTGTATGGATTTCTCGACAAAGCTTCTGTCCGCGAAACTTCACCTAAACATGTTTGCTTCGGGAGCGCAGTTGTGGAGCTGGCGTCCGCCACACAGCTGACACAAGAGGCGAAGCGCTGACAGACGTCGTGTTTGTGGCTGTATTTGCACGGAACTTTTGACCGCTTAGCCGTCTACGCCAGACGCCGTGCGGGAACGGGCGGATTACTCTCACCTTGTCTGCACCGCAGAACAAACAGCGGCCAAACCATGTTGACTGGAGCTACGCGTAGCATCCTCTGTAGTGTGGTGTACGCGGGCATGAAATGTACTTCTGTCTCCGAAGTACACACAGATATTTGCCAGGCCTTCCGGCACGCCAACCCTCTCCCGTGGGGAAATACGCCAGTCGAGTGATCGACGCTATTCAGTCGGGGAGCTGAAAAGACGAAAACGTACAAAATCTGGAGTTTGGTACCTGTGGTTCCGTGTGAAACAGGACATGTAACGGCACGGTGCCGGTGGCGGTGCCCGTTGGGGTGGCGAGCCGGTAACGACCGCAGCCGATTCTGTACCTTGGGCGTTAGTATCGGCGATTTCCGCAGCCGCCGGGGCATCGTGGCTATCGTGGCCATCACCGTGAGTGGTGTTCCACCGCAAAGCGTCGCGTCTCTCAGTTTGTGGTGGATTTCCGCCATGTGGCATTGAATGAGACTTCTTTTCTGCTCTTCCGCCTCAGCTCCAATCGTAATCTACGGTTCGTGATACATTGGTCCTGCTGCAGCACTCCTTTCCCTGCCCCGCGTTGTGTGCTGCGTTTCGCCGGGGGTAGCCGTGGCACTATTGTTACTTGTTTTTTGCTCGTGTGGACATTCGAGGAGAGGGGTAAACTGGTCGAATACTGGTATTCTTCGTCAGACCACGATTGCCAAATTCTTGTTTCAGCTCTGGGTCCACGAGTACTGCACATCGTACACTTTGAAGTCACAAGAATACTTCGCGCGCAGGCCCCCGACCGTAAATCCACGGTGCATACTCGTGGTGGGGGCCTAACGCCTTCTTTGTGCTATCCTACGCTTCTGCGTTGCGTTCTGCAGGCGTCTGTATGATTGAGGCCCCGAGCGTCGTGTGGCTTGCTCACTAGAGCGCCATCATCTCTCTTCCCGTCGCACTGTGTTAGCGGGTACACAGTGACCGTCCCTCCTGTCTTTAACGGTTTAACAGACATTGCGAAGGCTTTGTTAGGTTCCAGGATTCATCCTACGTGGGCTCTATATCCCAAAGAACAGAAAGTACTGGCGCTTCCGCCTCATGGCGACTGACTTGGCAGTCTGAGCTCATGCGTGTCTACCAATGTGTGCATTCGGAGATGGCACATGGGCGCACAGGACACGAATGTTTGTTGCACCTGTGCAAGAGAATTTGACGCACTCCCAAGCGAGCCGGCACTGCACCGGCTTCGTACACGCGGAAGTGAACAATACGGCGCAGGCGCAGTTCTGTACTAAATTACTCTGCAACTGCACCGAAGTTCCCGTATCCACCAGTTTATTCTTCAGTCCGCTTCACTTCGTGTAGTCTCCACCCTCCCTGCCGCACACGCACGGTGCATTCATTCTACAGTGTGACAGTACAATCTCAACGACTACGCGACGGCTTTTTGCAGGGAGACGAATGCTTGCTGGACGCTAACGTAGATGGTAGTCGTGTGCGTGGCGGGCAGCCGGGAGAAGGTGCTTTTGCCAGCAGCATTGAGGATACCCATCCGGAGATTCAAAATGAACAGGGCTTTCCTAAACAGTTTGACGACCTCCAGAAGTTGCCGTCAAGTTCTCGAGGGGACACTGGTTGAGATGCTGCCATTGTCGTGCAGCTACTGCTGCCGGCAAGGCAACCTGAGAATCAATCGCGCCACCTAATACAAACAGACTGCAGGGAATCATCCTGTCAAAATGCCGCTATTCAAATCTTGCATGTGCTCCTTGTGCCCCCCATTTCTTCGGCTAGTTTTGCGCCCCATTTTCACCCATGGGGGAGTCATATTCTTGCGTTGTTGCCGTGGTGGCTACGCTAGTCTCTGTATCGTATGTTCCGTGGCGGCATTCGTCCTGTCAGAGGTGCCGAGGGGGAGTGTCATTTCCGCACAGGCAGCAGTGCCGTACACGCCACTCCCGGATGGCACTGGCCCCTACGGACCTGCGGACGCCGCAGTTTTAGAATACGACGCAACACCGGATTGGACAGAAGATTTCTACACGGAGGAGGGGTACACCAGCGACTCAGCAGGACACGAAATCGACCCGCTGTTTCTTGAAAATAGGCTAAATCGGGAAGAATACTCCTTCGGTGTTCCAAGACGCAAAATCAAGCTACCGGCTGCAAATGGGTTGTTCATGTCACCAGCACTACCACACGCACAACGAAAAACGCAAAGGCCCATCGAGCACAAGCACCAAAAATCCACGCGAAGGTTCAAGACTCTAAAAGGTCGTTCTCGCCCACCCACCAAATCGAATACGGTTGTGTCGCTTATTCGTGTCAGCGCGAGTGTGTTGCTGATGGCGACGTTATTTTCGTTGTTCTATCTCGATATCACAGGCGTGCTGCCTAGGGCTAAAAAAGCGCGCTTATCTGTACTGGAAAACGAAGTGCAGGAGGGATCAAAGACCGCCGAATCGAGAGCTGCGGATTCTCTCGTGATGACGGCGCAAACGAAGGAGTCTAGGCCTCTTGGGAGAAGAAGCATTGCGTGGACGGCGGTAGCGGTCCTCACAGGTTTGGTGGCAGTAGCACTGTGTACCTTTCTCATGTGGGAGGACTTTTTTCTTCCAGTCGCAGTTGCCGAGCAGGCAGGTACGGAGTCTGACGCAGCAACCACGCTAGATTCTGTCCATGAGGTGGTGGCTGTTAGTGAACGGGTAGATCACGCTCAGACTGAGCTACCAGCCGAACTTCCAGAACTGGATCGTTCTGAGGATCAGCCGCCTCACGCTTCGATTCTAAACACGACGACACCGGAAAAGAGTGTAAATTATGAACAAAATTTAGCGAAGTGGGTGAGCGGGATAAGACAACACACGCACCACCTAAACGAGCTTTCATCTGTCGGAAAAGATAGTTTAGAGGAGTACGCTGTCACGGAGGCTAGAAAGCCAAAACCGCCACCAACCGTGCTGCAAGCCATGCAGGCTGCTGTGGGAACTGCATGGAATACCGCCTCAAGTCGTGAAGTACAAGAACAAGAACACGAGGCCCTAAAGCAGAAGTGCCAGACGCTAGCACAACATATCAACAAGACTTCACAGGGGATCAAAACGACAACATATACATTGGGCGAACGTCTCCAAGAAGAGCGGAAACTCATGCCTGAAGCTACCTACTGGAAGTTGTGGGATATAGTTGGCACTGCTGAAGATAAACGCGCAGAAATCGTGGATGTGGTTGGTCTGAGGGATATGATTGCCGTGGAAAATCCGCTCATCACACCTTCGTCACTCGAACTGCTCTACGGTAGAATGAAACTTGAACTGCGCCAATTGCATGTTGTGAAGGGTGCGTTAGAGTATGTCCGAGCACAACTGGACGCTAGGCCGCATCCACCTGGCGCGTAAGATTTCTGCGCCATAGTAATGGTTAAGAAGCCGCAAAAAGCATAACGCAGGATCGTAATACACCGTAAGCTAACTGTTCAGCTTCATACCTATGAATGCCCATGTTTCTGCCTTTGTCCGGACGCATCTACTTTTACTGATAATGTGGGGAGACGCACCGATACTCAGCTGTGCATGTATAAAAATTGTACGTCGCGAGACACAGCTGCTGAAAATGCACTAGGGACTATCACCAGGGCTGTCTATATCTACAAATGTCGGCGGTGTCAATTCAGTGAGCGCAGAGCGCATCTAAGGGCCTGTCGACGTAAGTAAGATCCAGATCGCGACACAGGAACGCGCACCCTGCTTCGTATGTGTACGCGGCCATCAGCGACACACCAGACCACTACTTTACTCTTCGACAAAACTTGAGCTACTAAACTGTCCGCGGGACTTGCTTTTGACTGTGGTGGACCGCTGTGCGTTTGCTGTAGCGCTGCGACCTCCTACCATTTAGATTTTTTGGTGCCCCTACCTCTGAATGTTGTTAATGCTGTCCGGAGACTTGCACTGTGGCACAAAGGCGGGTGTTTCGTCGAGGCCACGAGGGCAAAATTACGCGGGGTTCGATTGGCGGTGAAATGAATGATCTAGACGAGTGAACTAACAGGCAGGGGATTTGCCCTGCCGCCGTTCCACCTGGCACACGCCCCATGCATGTGGGCTCCCCGAGGACGTCCCATCATTGGATGTCCTATTCATTGTTTGGAAACCGGCTTGGCTGCGAAGGGTACACGACAACGCCACCATGCAGGGGCCGTGCTGGTGGCCCCCCTACAAGGATACGGTGAAGCGGCGATTTCTGCACACTGTATCATATACATTATAGTGTATGTGCAGCATGACTTCATCGGACTTCGAGCGCTGTTTTTTGCAGGAGAGTCTCACCGTTAGAGTATTGCCTTCAACTATCAGAAAACCCAGATTGTCTCCGGTGTCCTCAAGTCTCTGCAGTGATACAGCGCGGCTGCAACTGTACATTTCAAAAGTGTAGACGGGTGTCTGCGTATGCACTTTAGCGTTGTGTCACAGCCAGTATCTTCCTGCTTCTCCTACAAGGGTTTCGCATCTGTTCAGATGAAGCCTGAGGCATGACAAGAGTTAAGAAATCTCTACTTTAAAACGGGTACAGAGTAATTCTTGTGCATGTGCGGTTGAGTGAGAAAGTCTCCGCGTGGTTTCCCCCTTAAGTTGCCATGCTTGTGTGCACGCCCGTCCTCTGGACGTTTCACTCTGTGTCGACACGCGCACACTAGCATGTGGTAGGGCTCGCCACGCGTAGACATTCATTTGTGCAGAAACGTACATGTGTTTGAACGTGAACGTGTTAAGGATTACGGCTATAGCCGGCATTTAAGTCTCAAAAAGATGTCACTTTATTTGGGTCCTCCCGGGACATAAGCAGCGCGAAGCGAGGCGATGGAGCGGAGTAGTCGATGCATAGTGCGAATAATAGCTCCGTGTATATATTGAATGAAGAAAGAATATTAGCCATGCACAGACTATATATATATATATATGTATATACATATATATATAAATGGTGGGTACACGTCCTGTATGCAAGTACGTTGATAGAAGCCTGTATGTGTTTGTGACCTTAAGTTTACGTGCGCTTTGTCGTCGAATGTGGAGACTCATACACGGGTACGTACTTACTTGTAATGCACGTGCGACCGCGCTTGGCGCTGGCCCGATTAGCTGGTCTATAAGTAAGAATACGCACATTGCTTTGTAACACACCATGCACTGCGACTGCGCTGGCATCCGACGGAAAAAGATACAAGTCTGGCATGTCCCTCAACACCTGCTTGGAAAAACTACAATCAGAAACGTTTGAACCTGGGCAGCCTTTGCGTACTAGGGAGAGAGAGGGTAAGAGATATTAGCATACAGTCAGACTGGGTTGTACTTAGGCGTATCACCTTCGAAATTGTCTTCGGCGCCCACGTGCTATAGCCAGTTACAAGAAGAAAAAGTAAAAAGCATTATTCTTAGATGCACTCGAGGTAACTACGCACAAATACAGACACTGATTCACACTACTGCTAGATTCACAGTATGTGCTGTGAATGACGGGGCAGCACGACACATACACGCAGACATAGTACTACGCATATATATATATATATGTATATATTCGTCCGCCTCGCGGGATCAACGCCCGTGAGAAGACGTGATTTGACGCAACAAATTTCCTTCAAATTTCTCACTGAACTAACACAACGAAGGAAATCTCCACGCCGGCTGGTGGGCAGGGGCACACAAGCCTGCACGTGTGTGCACACCCGCACGCGTGTGTGCTTACAGAGGGCCACAGTCTGCTTGCCTTTGTGAAGACAGACACTGTCGGTTTTGCAGACACATCTGATTCTGCACGCACACAACTGAGGCCTTTATTCTGAGTGTCGTGGCCTGCTGCTTCGTGAGCGCCTGTTGGTTTCCTTAACCGGTCCACGAGCTTTTTTACCGTTTGACGGAGAAATATCGAACACCGGAGCAAGTTCCCTCGTCAAACGTGTTTCCACTGCCTCCTCGAGCACACGAAATGGCGTGCTACGAACATCGTAATGGATACTGGGCTCCACTGCTTTGTGCAGTCCGACAGAATGGCAGTAGGCCGCTGTGTTGCTCCACCAGTCGCAGCCGTACCAGCTGGCAGTGCACAGCAACACAAGAGCGGACAACATGAATGGAATGGAAAATAAGGAAGCTTTTCCATGTGTAGGGCCGCACACCAATGCCTTCCTGCGAAGTTGGACGCTGAACGCGCACAAATCGTCGTTGTTGCCCGTTGCGTGCAGGTCGATGAAGACACATGTGCGAAGAACACTTTCCGGACACTCCTCTATCGACCTATGTACATAAACTCTGCAACTATACAGCGAATCAGTCCATGGGAGACACCTAATACGTTTTCAGAGTATATATATATATAAATGAGCGTGTACGCAGATGGTCACGTAGGCACGGAGCGCAGTTGCACGCCATGTAAATCGGGAGTTTAAAACAGGATCCTGTGCATATTTCCTTGTAATGGACGGATAGAAAGACGTGCATATGAGTACACGAAAGCAAAAACCTGTCCGACGTTGCGTTTCCATGCATCTGGAGATACCGCTTTTGTTGCTGGCGGCGGGTACGCCAGTGGTTAGCTTAGCGAGGTGGGTGTCACTTCTACGATAGTGCAGAAGGTTGTGAGCTTCGCGAAAATACGATCTCACAGCACACGCCGTTTACAGCGAGAAGCGGACGGCCACGCGAGACGCACTGATCGGAAACTTCAAACCTATTCAAACTGGAGATCCTAGTTCACCGGCATCTACTCTTCATGGTCGCCAGATACTCGACCTTAATCTATCACCGTGGCGCTCGCTCTAGATTCCTACGGGGGGGGCTGACTAACCGGGGCTGTGCCCGCACTGCGAATGTGGGTCCGTCCTTCTCCCATCTAATGCCTGGATTGCTCAGCCTTCTACGCGGACGCATGTGCGAAATACGTGTTATAACAGCAGACAAGTTTCCAGCCAACAGAGTTACACATCGCTTCACAAGGCGATATTCTGGTACAGGAGGCCTGTAACATGTAAGCATTACAGAAAACCCTTGCGCACATTTAATGTGGGTTCATTGCTGGACCGCTTTACCTGTCAGAACACACATCTGCAGTTGTCCATGGTCTTGGTGGACATAAATTTAAGGAGATTTATAGAAAACTGCAATTCCTTTCAAAACCTTAACGCCGACTGTATCATCGTAAACAACGCAACGGTGACGCGACGGAGAGTTTTACGCCCCTGCGTTCAACGTACCTCAACAAATGCACGAAACGCTTCGTAATCCATCGGTTTGGGTGAGGCGTCAGCAATTCCACCTCGAAGGTGTGCTCCTGGAGGCCGGAGGCCCTTGACCCCTGCGCTCTTCACCAGCCGTGCCCCTCCCCCCCAACGAGCGTAGAGATTTCCTTCGTTATATACCTCAGTGAGAAATCTGAAGGAAATCTGCCGATTCAGATAACGTCTTCTCACGGGCATTGATTCCGTGAGATGTCTTCTTTCCTGGCCCTGCACATCAGGTTCCTCCCGTTCACACAAGTCCACCTCTAGAGGCTGCTGTAGCTGTTTTGCGGGACCTTGTTGCTTGTTCGCACCCTGAAGCAAACTGGCTCGCCCAGCACTCTGTGGCTGGAGAATCCCTGATCGCAGTAACGCATGGAAAAGCCGCCCCAGTGGCGCTCTTGCTCCTGCGGGTATTTTTTCCGTCCGACCACCGCCGGCGGCAGCGCGACTGAAGCCACTTGCTCGAGCTTCTGCAGCACTCCTGACGGCCAGTGCAGACAGAAATGTCTCTCGTAACGCCGCCTCAGGCACACGCGGAATGGTGCTGCTCACGGTAGAAACAGCGTTCGCGAAACGCCCGACATTCCCAAAGCACGCCGAACCACCTCTACGGCGAAGAGACGCCGGCGGCTGTGGAGCAGGGACGCCACCGACGCAGTCAGAACGAGAATTTTTCGCAGGAGGGCTGGCGACGGTCAAAGTGGCGAGGTTTTTGGCAAGAAGGTGCCGATTTGTTGGGGACGTTGGATACTTGAGACTGCCTAACAAAGCCGGTGCGCGCAGTGTCAGTGAGGCAGGAGACGCACAACTGGACGACACACACGACGAGGGAGCGTATGGGGCAGAGGCGTTGTGAGAAAAAGAGCAGGACGGCACTGAGGTATCTACGGGAGTAGAGGAAACAGGTTCGGCGTCGCGCGACGAATAGCTACGCGAGCTGCCGGCTGTGCTACTGATTGTGTGGGTCTTGGTGTTGCTGTTACTGATGCCGCCGTTACCGTTGCTGGCTGCAGTATTGCTACGTTGGCTTCTGATGCTTGCTTGTGTGTAGAGACTTCGAAACTGCTTCTCGTACGCAGAGAACGATACGCGATCACGAGCCAGTAGCGGCGCAGCCGGACATAAGGCAGCAGCATTACGCTCTATAACTGGTGAGACAACACACGCAGGGGGCAGTGCAAGAAAGAAGGTACTCATGGTGCCTTCGTAAACGAACATATCCAGAGTAGAAATTGGTTGCGGAAGCGGGACGACGAGAACAACGGTGTCGTCCCTAGTACGTGACTTTAAACCATGGGCTTCACGACGAAGGAACTGCATGCACAGGGAACGAACGGGTCGCAGCAGGACACGACCGAAGAGCAGCAGTCAGAGCAGCCACCACAGCGCCGCCCGGGCGTCTGCCAACACAGCGAAGCAAAAAGACGACGGGTCTCCATTTCAGGGACATTTTGAACAGGACACCTCGTGTCCGAAGGTAACCAGGTAATTGCGGCTACCGGAAAAATTACACACCACACGCAACAAGAATACAGGTGGTATCACGGTGACTCCGCTCCACAGATACAAGCGGCGCACTGCCAGCCGGGTGGGATCGACGCAAGCCGCAGCCACGACGCAAGCCGCAAGCACGACGCAACCGATGCATGTCTGTGAATGGGGGCAATGGTCGCACACACATTCACCCAGATGCTAAGAATCCGGATGTCTGCAAACGTATTCTCCCCGCCGTCCTCAGCAGCAGCAGCAGCCCTTCGATTTGGTGCGGCACCTAGTGTGGCAGTATTCCTTCAACCAGGACAGTGTGCAGTAGCATGTGTAGCACCTCCAGGAGTTTTTTGGAAACGAAATGTTATTTGTCCACCGTCACACACACACACACACACACACACACACTGAGACCGGGGCTGCCGTCAAGGCTCTCGCAGACGTCAGGATGCCAAAATCGGCAGCATGTGATGGAAAAGTCGTGGCGGATCATTGGTTCTGCTGCGTGTTAATACCGTCGTTCATGTGCGGTACTGTACACTGACATCTGTATGTCCTCCTTCGGAAGTCCATAAAGACACGCAGTGCTTAGGAAACGCGACAGGCTGCCAGCGACGACACATGTACACATGCACGAACGGAAGCATACCATCGCAGCAAGAAGCAACACTCGAGACTAATTATCAACTTCATTAATAAGACACACGGACGACCACGCAAGATTAGACGTGACAAGCGTATCCGTCTTCCAGGCGCCAACGTTTCTTCAAAATTGCACCAGTCATTAGAGCATCCTGGAATTCTCAAGCGTCTTCACGCCTCTTCACTAGTACGAAATGCTGGTCCAACGCTAGCTGGCCACCAGGGCTGCTGTAGGTGTGTGGACACGCAGAAGGTGGTCCGGAAGGTATTATCTGTGTAATGCTTTGCATATATATATATATATATGTACACTCGATTGTACGGTACTGACGTTGAAATGAATTACACAGACGTCAGATTGTCGACTGTGCGAACACGTTGTAGATTGGCGACTTTGTGAGGCCTCGTACGCAACCGCTTCCTGGTGTTAATCCAACTCTTTTTACTACCTATTAGAAAATGCATCTGCAATTTTGCGTCCTTGGCGACTTTGTGAGGCCTCGTAAGCAACCGCTTCTTGGTGTTAATCCAGCTCTTTTTACTACCTATTAGAAAATGGATCTACAATTTGCGTCCTTGCTATGTGGTGTGTCTGCGTTGCGAATGCGCACGTTGCTGTGGGGGACAAACGAAGTAGCAACTCGAAGCTTTCGGCGCCGGCGTGCGCACTTCGGTAGGAGCGCCTTACTGGCGGCGTGCAAACGGGAATATATAATAAAGAATCACAAAAGGGGGAGCCCTAGTTTGGGTTTTGCACCGGCGACTTGTTTGATTACTCCCTGATGCGGGGTTGTGCAAGCATAGATGCCGATCAGTCCACAATAAGACACAATCGGAGATCTGAGTGGATTACTCCCTAAATACGCACGTATATGTGAGTATGTACATCCAGTAGTGCGCCAACATCAGCGACTTCCTGCAGGCCACGCCGAGGTACACGGCCTCTCCTTTCCCTCAGTAGCACGCACTACGGAAAAATGCGTGTCAAAATGTGTATTTCCTGTCGTGTCGTCGTGAATTTTCTTGCGCTTGTCCACTTCCGAGTGGGCGAGGTTTTCACCTGACCGACTTCTGCGAAGGGTTGGCTGCGGGGCAGGATGGGACAGTGCCGCTTTTCCTCCGCGCAACGACTTCAATTTACGTGCTGCACCGCTGCCCGCGTTACCAAGGGGTGCGCCTTTACCAGCCCCTTTGGCGGAAGTCTCCCGCGTTGACAGCTTTTCCCGCTGCTGGTAATGTTGCACGCGGGGCTGCAGGGAGCGAGGCTGCCGCTGCGGCTCCCGCATCAGAGATCGGCACTGCTGCTGCCGCTGCTGCTGCCGCTCCACACAAAGAGAGCCCTCCTGCTGACTCTTGAAAGTAGCGCTTTCTGGTCCCCATTTCTTCGTCAACGAAAGAAGTTTGACTCGAGATTCTTTGAGACGAGACGCGCCGCCGTCTTGCTCCAGCCCTTCCTCCAGTTTACAGTGTTGTTGTAGACCCTGGTGGTGCTGCGACTGCTGGGGCTGCACCGCTCTCCATTTGTGCGATGGTTTGACCTCCTCCTTCTCCTGAGAAGAAGGAGGGGCTGTGCTGCTGTTACCCTCCTTCAAATGCTGGTGGCACCCTTGCTGCTGCTGCTGCGTTTGGCGCTGCAGCTGCTGTGGCGGCGCATTACTGCTGCCGTCTCCGGCTTCGGTTGCTGACTGCGATGCGCACTGCCAGGCTGTACTTTCCAAGCTTTGCTCTTCGCCTTGGTGAGAGAGCTCGAACTTCTTGCAGGCTTGTTCGTCCCTCCTGGTGCTGCTGTTGCTGCGACTGGCAGCACTGCTCCTGCAGCGCGGCGTGCTGCTGGTAGTGGTGCTTCTGCTTGGCAGCGGGCTTCTTTCTGTAGATCTGCTGCTGCTCATTGCGCTCTTGTCAGTGCGGTTGCGGAACACTGCTCCTTCCCTGTCCTCTGCGGTTCCGAGTGATTCTTCTCCACTGATCCAGCTTCTGCTCGTTCCTGCACCGCAGCTGTGCTGTTCAGCTGCTGTGACCTGCAGCGGCGGCTCCTGTGGCGCCTCCCTTCCTGCGTCATTGCGAAGGTGGGGTGCCCGCTGCGGCTCTCTGCATCTGGAGTCTAATGCGTCGTCCTCTAGAAGATGCGCTGTTGCCCCTTGCACCGCCGTCTCGTCGCCTCCTACTCCGGCCGTCTGCTCCTGCAGAAATGTTGCTGTTGTCAGAAACGCTGGTGCATCATCTGTCCGCTGCGCTTGCTCTTCCTGCTTCAGCGCCTCGTCAAGCGCCACACGCGAATTTCCAACACAAAGCACTCCAGAGACATCTTCGCCAGTACGATCCACACACTTTTCCGCAGCGTCGGGCAGAAGAACATGGTCAACAGCAGCATCCGCAGATGCAGCTTCCCTCGACATCCCACCGGCCACCTGCACGTGAGGGGCAGCCTTCACAGAGGCACACGTTTTTGAATTCATCTCCAGGCGAGCTTGGTTGTCCGTTTCAGGCCTCTCTGTGGCAGCAGCTTCTTTCTCAGCTGCAGCTGCAGCCGCCGCGGCTTCCGCGGCAGCAGCTGTTCCGCGGCCATCATGCGCCGAAAACCACCACCGTCCGGCAGCAGCCGCCGCGCACCAGCTGCACGAGGAAGACCCGCACGCGGCGTCCGCGTTTCCTCGTTGACAAACACCTCCTACTGCGTTGTCTGTGTTCTCGCTGATGCTGCTGGTCTGCCCCTGAGTAGTCGCGGAGGAACTGACTTCAGTCTCGGTGTTGGCCCCACCAGCGGCACCCTGTTGCACGGCTGTGGGTAGCTCACGGCCGTAGAGACACTCAGTGCCCCTGGCGCACGTAGGCGGCTGCAACACCTGCAACGGCGAGGCAGGAGATTTTCCGCACAGACGCACACCGACAAAAGAACAAAAGAAGAGGGTGAAATCTAGCAAGTGTGGGCGAGGAAGAAGAGAGCAGCCTTTTGCAACACCGAAAGAGATGTACTTAGAGAAAGATTACCTGTACACACAGTGCGCGTGAATACAGCCGATGCGTCTGCCGCCGCGCCGGGAGGAACAAGTTCGTGCACGAGTAAAACTGAGGAAAAGAGGACGCGCCAAACACAGCTTGAAGTGCAGAGGTATATGCAGATACACATTGTCTTCACCTTCTTCTTCTTCCGTGTGCACTTCGCAAATGTTGAACCCCCACACGTTAGCGCACGAGTCATGTCGACGTCCCCACCCACCAGCAACGGAGTTAGAAACATAAGCATTCAAAAGTATAGAAGAATTGCGTTTAAAGACGTGGACACACGTGCGTCCACGCCGACGCACAGTCCTCCATGCCTAGAGAGGGTGCGGCTCCTTCGCTGTTGCTAGAACGGTAGGGACGCCGCCGCAAAGTTCCTGCGTGGCACGTTCTGCACCAGCACTTCATGTGGGGCGTCAGATGACCCACTGCCGTGGATTTGTACTGGCTGTGTCGCTTCAAGCGCTGCTTCTAACGCCCGCCAGTTTATTAGCAAGACGCCCTTCCTCCGGCTTCTTGTAACGGTGAGGTTCAAGGCATGCGCGGGCGCACACACACGTACGACGAGACTTTTACGCTGCAGGCTTGTGCAATATTTATATTTCCACTTGTCGACAGGTCTGTGCGCGTCCGTCGACACACAAAGTCACATGGAAAACTTCAACAAGCAGAGACGAACAGAATTCCCTTCACGACTGTCTGGTGCGTGAAGCGGTCCACGTCTCCGCACCTCCCCATACCCGCGCGTGCACAACTCTCTATGTACCTATTTATCCACCTGTATCTCCAACTAGCTATCTATATTTCTATCTATCCCTCCACACACACATTTCTATCGGTATATTCCTAGCTACTTACATACAGTTGTACCTGTGTATCCACATTTTAATTGACCTATGCATCCTTATATACGTATGTGGTTGTCTATCTCTCTCTTCCCATATGTATATTACATATATATATACGTATAGGTAGGCACGTGTTACTTCAGGCGACGTCACCGTACTCCATGTTTTCAGGGGTCGGTATAATCGATAGTAGCGTTTGCCCACGCATCGGCACTGCAGCTAGTGCCTCCTGCAGGCGCGCTACACATTCCACGACGTCTAGCCAGCCGTCGCCGTCGTAATTGGCCGTACTACCGTTCTCACACGCAGCCACCAACCCGAGAGGCACCACTGTTCCATATATATCTAGAATATAATGCGTACCTACCTAGCAATATGAAATACCCACCATATCCACCTATCAATTCCCAATACCCACAATCATATCCGTACACATATACTGTGTAGACATATAGCTATATAAACCCGCGCGGAGGTGACGCGAAGCTTCCAGCAGAGGCGTGGACCGGCAGGTCGCTGAAGGCCCAGCAGATTCGTACGAAGCGCCCTCTTTCACGACAACACGTTCTGCCACGAGTTTTTACGGTACGAGATGCTGCAAGCGCTCGGGTTGCTCACTGACAGGCAGACGCCCTCGCCAAGGCACACGCCGTACTGTTCTGCGTGCAGCAAACCTTTGACACCGCCCTGGAGCCTCACTCACTAAGTTCTTACCGAGGGGCCTTCCGGGGAACAGCCATGACAGCAGCGACAGCAATAGCGACAGGGCAGCAGCAGACGCCGCCGAACCAACAGGGGCAGCAGCAGCAGCAACAACCGCAGAAGAAGCGTAAACTGCAGAAGGAGCAGGGAAAAGACGGGCAGCAGCAACAGCAGTAGATGCGGCAGCAGCACTAGACGCAGCAACAACAGGACCAGCAGCAATAGCAGTTGCAGCAGCAATAGCAGTTGCAGCAGCTATAGCAGCTGCAGCAGCCACAGTCGACAGAGCTACAACAGCAGACTTCCTGCGGCAACCAAATCCTCACGTGCGTCAGAATATGCGTAGTACACTTCTTCGCCAGTGCGTGCTGCTCTGCCAGTGCTGTGCGGCCGCCCCGGTGCAGCGCAGCAGCTGCTGCTGATGCTTCCTGCAAGAGCGTCGCAGCCGCCGCGCCGGCGTCCTGGGTATGGACGCGCCGTTGGTGTTGCCACGTTTCAGCATTCGACGCTGCAGCTGCTGCTGCAGCCGCAAGCGCTTCTTCGTCCATAAGCAGCACTCGGCGGAGCCCTGCGTCCACTTCTTTTTCACTCGCTCCTTCTGCGGCCTGCAGCAGCGATATTCACACGCAGTGGAAAACAGAGGCAAAGCGGCAGAGCTCGTAGCAGTCCGCTGTCCTGCAAACGTGTAGAAATAAAGATTGGCAGAGGCACGGAAGGAACTGTGTGTGCAGCCAGTTTCTCCTGTGCATGCACTTGCGGTGCAGACGTACGCACAGGTGCTGCCTACGCGCAACACGCATGTCCCGCGTCTCACACAGGGAGAAGTCGACTGCCACGCAGACAGATGCCCGCTTCGCGCCGCTTCGAAGGTTACATTGGAAGCGGGCAGTCCAGACGTGGAGCACGCTTGCCCGTCAGGAAGAGAAAGAAGAAGAAACATTCTGCGAAGAAAGGCGAAAGTGCTTGCTCTTACCGACGCGGCGCTGATTTGTCGCTGCAACTGGTCGCATCGATCGGCGGCAGCTCGGTCTGCTGCGCTCGCTTTCTCTCGCTCTGCTGCTGTGGCAGCGGCGCGAACCGACTGCGCTTCCTCGAGAAGAGTGTTTACTCCTGTTTTGCCTCCCTTCGCAAGAGCGGCAGCCGCTTCGCCTGCGGCTGCTGCGGCTGCTGCTGCAGCTGCTGCCTCCGCCGCAGCCGCTTCTCTCTGCTGCAGAGTCGCCTGCTGCACGTCCTGTAGATGAAGGCGAACCTTGCGGCAGTGTTCTTCCACTCGCGCCCGCTGCTGCTGCGCAAAGTTCTGGAGTTGGTGCTGCACAGCAGCTGCTACAGCAGCAGCTCCCTCTTCCAGCAGCCGTTGTTGCTGCAGCTGCCACTCTTCCACCTGGTGCACGACCTCTCGCAACGAGGTGCAGGTCCGTTCGGCGTCGGCTGCACGAGTGGACGATGACGCCTGCAGCAGCTGCTGCAGTTCTTTTGAAGTTATCTCTGCGAGCTCCAACTGGTGCTGCAGCTTGGCGTGGACGTGTTCGGCTGCCAGCTGCTGCTTCTCTTCTACTTGCTGCAGCGCGGTGTTGGCGCGCGCTGCTGTTTCCGCGCGTCCCTGGCCGCACTCGGCGACAAAGGCCACTATAGCGCTCGTCAACGCCTGCAGCTGTTGTTCTTTGTCTTTTCGATGCGCCTGCTGCTGGTGCTGCACCTGCAGCAGCGCCTTTGCGCGAAGCTGCTGCTGCTCCTGCCGGACACGTAGGTCCTCTTGCTGCTGCTTTTGAATCACCGTCTCTTCCACTGCAGCCGCCTCTGCTCGAGCTGCTTCGTTTTCTTCGAGTTGCTTCAGCACGTGAAGCAGTCGCTCGTGAAGCTCGTGCAGCTGCTGCTGCAGACGCTCGCGTGTGGCATCTGCCCCAGCTGCACTTCCCTCACAAGTGTGACGCACGCGCTGCTCGCGGTCCTGCAGCAGCCACCGGTGACGCTCGAGCACCGTAGCCTCTTCAACAGCTCTCCGCAGGTCTGCCGCAGCTGCTCCAGTCGTGAGGACGTGCTGCTGTAGCTTCTCGGAAAGGCGTTTCGCAAGAGCTTGCCGCTGCTCCTCGGCCGTCTGCAGATGCTGCTCCAGCTGCTGCTGCCGCTCCTGCGCCGCTACCAATTCACTTTGCAGACGCTTCGTCTGCTGCTGCAGCTGCTGCCTCTCGGCGTCTTGCTCCTCGAGGCTCTGACGCATGCGCTGCTCGGCTTCCTGGAGCGTTTCAATCTGCTGCTGAAGCGAGACAATGTCCCGCTGCTGCTCCTGCGACTGCTGCTGCAGCAGCGCATGCTGTTGCTGCTGCTGCTGGAAGAGCGGCACCGGCAAAAACACGCCGTCTCTCTCCCGCTGAGAGGCCAGCAGCAGCTGCAGCTGCTGGTTCTGCGCAAGCAGCGATGACAGAAGTGACGACTTCGAGTGGCGCAGGGTTTTCACCGGCAGATTCTGAATACTCTTCGCCCGGTACGCGTAGTCTGCAACATCCTCAGGGACGCACGGGGATTCCACCGGGGAAAACATAAAAGAAACTCTGGATATCTACGCTAGACGGACTCGCGCTTCCCTACAGCTCCACTAAATTGACAAAGGCACGGACACGTACATATATATATATATGCATATATGTCTTGAGGCAGAGGAGAAGATACGTAAATTGAAGAGCCTCGTAGTTCGCAGGAACAAGCAGGTGCAGCATACCGGTACAAGTTCACACATGCCGCCGGTCCTTGCTGCATACAAACCCGTGTATCAAGGTGGGCAGAAGTAAGATGTTGAACAGTGTGGGGAGTCACATCTGCAGCTTCTCCTCCGCGGCGCAGCAGCAGAGCCATCCCGAGAAAAGGCGCCATGCAGTTGTTGCTCTGTGTGTGTGGCTACCTACAGATACAAACGTACAATCCAGAGTTAGTAGGCAGTTTCCCCGGTCTCGAGAGGGAAGTAGTAGAAGCCACAAGCAAATTGACAGTGAAGAACGTCCTTGCGAAGAGGTCGAGTGAAGTGTGATAGACCTGTGTATATTAAATGCCCACGAATTTGCAGCACTCCCTCTACGGACCTCCCAGACATTTACACCTCTATGTGATTTGACACCTATACGTAGACACCGTTATCTCTGCACATCCTGCGGCTGCTCGTGGCACTGTTGCTGCAACTGTGTGCCTCTATCAAAGATCAAGCGTGTTCGAACGCAGCCATGGACTTGAGGTGACTCACAATTTAGTAGCAATCGCCTCAAGCGACGGCACGCCGGCTGGCCGCTCGCTGCCCAGCGACAGCAACAAGATCTAAAGGCGTAGCAGTAGGATCAGATATCATTCGCTGTTCTAGGTGAAGGCTAGCAGAAGCTTAGCAGGCAAAGACCAACAACAGCACTAGAGCTTCCCAAGCAGTGCAGTGCAGTGCAGCAGCAACGTTATCACAACTCGTCGCGCCAGCAGCAGCACCATTTTCAGGACTAGCAAACGGACGTACTGAGGGTGTTGAGAGTTTCCTCGACGACATCTTCTGCAGGGGAAATGGTAGCAATTAAACAGGTTTTGGTGCAGCCTCCTAGGCTGTCCTGCAGAAGGCGCGTCAGTTTGCTGTCGCGATAGGGGATGTAAGACGCGTGCTCTACCAGGGCATTGATACACCGCCCGAGAGTTAGCAGCGACTTGTTAATTAGTGTACACTCTCGCCTACGTTTCTCTTCTGCGCTTCCCCCGCCAGCTGCTGCCGCTCCTGTGGCTGTCCCGCCGCCCCAGCTGCGGTACACGTTCTCGCTGCCTGCGGAAACAAACGCAGATCGAGTGCAAACGACTGCAGCGGGCACGAAGCAAGAAACGTCGTGTCCAGGCCTTCTGTGCCTCTTCAGAGCGCGGGCGAGCTAGGCAGTGTTGACAGTGGTGGTCGCATCGCCCCGCAGACAGAAAACAGAATATCTACAGCACCGTTGCATGCGCCTGTTTCCCAGAAGCGGCTCTCTGTGGGACATCTATCCTCACGTATCTGCGTGTATGTACACGTGTGTACATCTGTTTACCTGCACACGCATATTGCGTACACATGTGGGTCTGCCACTGGACCCTCCGAAAAACGTGCTACGCAACGTGATCACAAGCAGGAAACGACAACATGCAAATGTAGGTGGGAAATTTCCTTTCGCAGCCGCTCAGATCCTCCTTGGTCAAACGTGTATCCGAGAAAACTACGTGCAAACGGATAAGCGCAAGCGATAATCTCTCAGCTCAGCAGCACAACACAGTGTCCCACACACGCAAAACACTCCATCGGCAAGACGTACAACAGCTCCTACGGCCGAAGGAAAGTTGGGTGAAGGCTCGGTAACTGTACGTCTGTGACACATATGTCACTACATGCCTCTGTACACGGAGTTCTCACCTGGAAACGCGCATCCACGCACATACGTACACACACGGACGTCTGCGTGTCACCGTGTCACCTGTCTGCGTAGCGAAACATACTTAAGAAGTGCAGATACGTGAACATCAGGTGAATGTGCAGCTGGGGACGCGCAGCTAGCCGAATACTTGTCTCTCCCTTGTCAGAACAAGATGTGTAAAAGCAACAAGGAATGCAGCGCAGCAGCGCGAAGAGGCAGCAAAGTAGTAAAGCAAGAGGTCTACAAAAGAAGAAAACAGGCGCCACGAAGAGAAGAGACAGCCGTCGCGGGGTCACCGTGTGCGCCTCGTAGTTGCAAATACGCTCCGAGGTGTGTGCGAGTGACAGATCGCGTCGTACATTCACATTCACTTAGTAGTGACACTTATGGGTTTTTCTTCTTCTGGAAGACGAAGCGTGCACTATGTCTGCCTGTTTATTTGTCGTCTACGGACACCGGGGAAATTTATTTTCAGTGAGCAGCGGTGTGCGGGAGAAGACTCGCTCCGAATTAAACGTGAAGCACGCATCCTTGGCCGTAACTGCGGTCCGTGCACGAGTATTACTACACACACTTTTTCTCCAGCTGAGTCGGAGGAGAGACGAGGGCTTCTGCTGCTGGGAAATGCCTCTCTTCAGTCATCCCTGTCTGCTCCCCTGCGCGCTGTGCCTCGCTACTTGTTTCTTCACGAACTCGCGGCGCGCTGCCTCGCTGCTGGTCTGGCGCTCTCAGGTGTAGGAGCACATCCTATGCAGGCGCGTGTGCGCCGGGAATTTTGCTGCGACGGCGGATCTGTTGCGCCGGCAGCCGTTCAGCTGCAAATATTTTCGCGTGTAGGTGCGAGGTCGCCCGACGCAGAAAGCAGCATCGGTGACCGAGAGACAGACGTCGTAGCAACTCACCGCGAGCCCTTCACATTTACTCGAAAACACGATTTCAGTAGCGAAAGCAGCAGCTTGTAGACTTGATGGAGCACAGCCACGTTTTAATAGAGAGTCGAAAACTAGAAGAGAACCGCGCCGTTTTTCGTCAGTGGCAGTGCAACTTCTCTTATACTGACCTGAATACAAATGCAGCCGGTAGTGTTGGTGGCAAGGAACATGAAACGGCGAGAGACCGCCGTCCCCCTATTACCTCTGCAGTGTGTTGTTGCTACACGTGTGACGGCGCTGCTTCGCGAGAGGCTGGGCTCCGCAGTGCGCCTGGCAGTCCTGCGCTGCTGTGTGGCTCTACTCACACGTGTATTTCCTACGTGGTGCTGTGTGTCACTCTGGTGTGTCTGCCAAAGTGTTCTCGAGCAACAGCCGCTACATTTTCTTTCCTGCTTGCTGCTCCTCTTTCTACGTCACACCTGCAAGATCGACGAGATTGAGTTTCCCCACACGAAAAACTTCTTCGACGGGCAAAGCGCCTGTTCTCCCGCAGACAGCAGCAGCAACCGGGTCAGCAGAACCTCCTCTTCCCCGGCGCACTCTTCTCGCGTTGGCTGCTGCGCGCGCAAAGTCCACAGGCTGTCCCTTTCTTCTTGCGGAGCCAGCGCTCCCGCCGTCGGTTCCGCCGGCATTGCTCGATAGTCGCCTGCTGTTCCTGCTGCTGTCGCTGCTGCCCGCTCCTCCTCCTCCGTTGCTGCTGCTGCAGCACTCGACGCTGCTAGACTCATTGTTGCTGCTGCTGTTGCCGGGAGTGCTGACACTTGCTCCGCTGCTGCTGTTGCCCTTGCCGTCGATACATCTCGTGCTCCGGAGTTCGCTGCTACTGCTGGTGGCGCCTGGATCTGGAGCCAGAAGAGAAGTTTCTTCTGCTCGAACTGCTTCCTTGACGCAGACCGAGATCGAGAAGACGGTGTGGCTTCTGCTGCTGTGGGCGTTCATGCTGCTGCGCGCGAAGGCCCGGCGGGGCGCAGCAGCACGTAGCAGCGCAAAAACCTCATCTGCAGTTTTCACTTCTTTATCCTCGAGTCCTTCAACTTTGATAGCGCCGCGGCTGTTCTGCTGCCCAGCGCGCGAGCCCCCCAAGGTCGCAGCACCACCGCCAGGGCGCGAGGCAGCTGCTGCAGTCGAAGCCACGGCGGGAGACGAACATTCTGCAGCGCCCGACGCGTAGCCTGGCGCCGGGGTCGCCGGCTCTTCGTAAATGCGCAGACGACATCCCCCGCTCGTCGTCGGCAGCGGAGATCCGCAGGCGTTGGAGGCGGTCGAGGAAACGGAACGGGAATATGACGAAGAGGAGGACGAGGAGGAGGAGGGGGTAGCAGCGATCGCGGACGAAGCCTCAGGCGTCGTTCGAGTTTCTGGGTGAAAACAGCAAAGGAAGAGACAGCAAAGGAGAAGCAAGTAGGCAGAGAAAGCGAGAAACCCGGGCACACCTTCCAACGCGTGTTGCAGGGATGACGCAGAGGCAGAACTAGTCCCGAAGCAAGTAACAGCCACGTGTTTTAGGTCCCCGAGAGTCCGGCGCCTTCTGTCTCGCGTCCACATGAAATACTCTCCTCCTTTTTTATGTCTGTGTCCACACGTCCACCTGTGGCGGAGAATGCGTGTTTGTGTTGCTTGGAACAGCCACCAAACGTATGCGTACACACGCATACGCACAGACGCCAGCACACACACACACACATACATACAGAGACAAACCCGTGGGTGCACGCTCAGAGATGTAGATGAGATGGACAGAAAGCCCAAGAAGCACACATGTGCACAAGCAGACCTCCTCGTTGACACGTCAACAAGCGAGACAACATACGAGGGCGCTTGCCAGTGGACTTCTACGACGACGTATGTACAGGTGTACCCGCACGTTGATGGGGGCACCCGCTCAGCTTGCAGCTGCAGTCGTGTGTTGCTTCTGCAAAGCGCCTCTGAACTTTGAACGCACCGTGACTGCCAGGGACACTAGAAGAGTTCACGTCTATCTATCAACAGCCCTGCCTCTGTGTGTATCATAGAGATCAACGCCACGCGCGCAGCAAGTGTACAAGTACGTTAAAAAAACGTACACCCGCGTTCTTCTGCGTGAGTACCGAGCGGTCGTTCACCTCGACGGCAGAAGGAGCGACCGCTGCTTGACAGGGGCGCACCGTCTGCGAGGTGCTGAAAGAATCTGCGCAAGAGACCGGGACGACGCGTGCCAGGACGGACAAGTCTACGTTTCTCCTCACGAAAAGAGGAAAATGGGGGAAACAAGAGGACGCGGCGCTCCAGCACAACCGTGTGGACCCGGCTGCGCGTGTCTGTATACACTTGTGTGCGGACAAAGATACGTATGAAGACGTACGCGACCACGGGCACATGGAACCTGCTACGTACCTCTCTATACAACAGGCGTATTGCAGGTGTGTGTGTGTATATATATATATATCTATATATGTGTGCTATTTTATGTATGTATATATGTGTGTTATGTATGTATGTATGCATGTATGTATGCATGTATGTATGTATGCATGTATGTATGTATGCATGTATAGATGTATGTGTGTGTAGGTGCGTGTGTGTCTACTTGTGTGCCGGAGGGCTACACGTAGGTAGGCCTGTAGAGAGGTAGGTGTCTGCTGTCTGTGCGTATGTGTATACGCATCCGTGGACGCCACCCCAGGGACCCTTGCATAGGCAGCCACCTCTCTCGACACCATAAAAATATATGTGTATATATGCATCCGTGGACAGGCGTGCGGAGTACTAGATAACAGACACGTGACCAGGGGTCCTTCGAGAATAATGCGGCACCGCCTGCTAGACATGTGAAGATGTCTTGATACGCCACGTGCGGAGAGGCTGATCAGAAGATATACTATCTTTTCAGAGTCACAACCGGGCTTGAGCGAACTTTTTTCATCCGTGTTATCCCCAGCAGTCGAACCTTTTGACGGCAACCCGCTCTGCTGTCCGTTGGCGACGCTGCTGGCGTTCTCGGCGGTCGTGTTGCCTTGCTGCAGGGGTGCGGCGGAAGGACTGGCAAACAAGTCGATGAGTTCTTCGTTGTAAATTTCGAGGAAGGAGCAGGTCACGGTGAAGTCCCCGGGATCTCTGTGCCGCCGGAGAGTCGTAAAGATGTGGTCTACAGCGCGAGGAATGAGGCCTACGCAACCACGCACATGCAGCGTCCTCACAGTGTCCAGCCGAGTGCTTTCTCCCGCCTCGACCTTCAAGACAGGCACACTCTTCGCTATATTGTTGCTCCTGCAATTCTCTACGTCTTTGCCAAGGTAGCTCTGTCAAGTGCGCATAAAAAAGCCTGCTAAAGCAGCAGCAGCAGTGCGACAGACGAAGTAAGACAGTCAGAGACGTGGGGTTCATCTGCGTATGAACACTGCGTAGCACTCCACTGCCTGCCCCAGGATGCTCGCAAAATACGTGAAGGAGTCTGCAGAGCCACGGGAAATGCAGCAGCGCCTGCAGATACAGCAGTTGTCTGCACGGATGTCTGCTAGTACTTTTCCACTAGTGTACTGCCGTTCTTGGGTCGTGGAGTAGCTGTCTTCTTCTCCTGCGGCGAGAGACAGCAAGAGCAAGGCGAGCGACCATTAGAATGTGTCTCACACAGTTAATTCGCCTGAGGATGTGCACTAGAAGACGCAGGAACGCGAAATAATTCTGCCATTTACTCCTCTTCTTCGTCAACTGCTAATAGTAGTGCTTCTGTCTTCTCTATCTCCGTGGTCTCTGCCTCTTCCTCTACCCTCCGAACTTCGCACAACACTTGACATATATTCACATCGACGCATATGCACACCTCTGCAGCTACACCTTTAATTATACCTTGCTTCGAACATTACGTATACGACGCACTTGTACAGTTGCACACACACACACACAGACATATACGTAGACAGCTGTAGGGGCTATCCGATACTTTTTGACGTTGACGTGTATAGACGGACACACACAAGCAGGCAAAAGTTCCAGCTGGGACACTTCTTTGCGACTTGCTTAGTCCATACTAGACGTGCACTACACCGTACAAAAGCACTCAAGCAGGTCCCACCCGACCTTTCTTTGTAGGTAGTATTCTTATTCACTGTCGCCGCCTGGCCGCAGGACAGAAGGGGCAGGAGAAACGCAATTCAGTTGACAGCTGTCTGCTGTCCGCGGGCTTCGTTCTGCACAGCACTGCGCGGCTTCAGCGTTTTCTCGGACGCACAGCGGTACACGCTGAAGTGCAGCGGCGTTGCGTTGCTGGTACGGGAAAGACTTCACCCACCACTTTGGTATTCCTCACCACATTCGCTCGCAGGTGATAAGGTGGTGTCTGATTTTGCTTCGCTGGGGCTGTATTTCTCCAAGCAGAGAGAAGAAGCGAGAAGCGCAGACTCGCGTGCGCCTTCAGCCCCGGCAGCTGCGCGTCCTGCGCACGATGCTGCTGCAGCTTGGGTGTCTGCCGCTTCGCGAGGCGAGGCCCCTGCTGGTGCTGCTTTAGAGAACACGCCGGACGATGTTGCTGCAGCAGCACCACCAGCAGGGTGCAGAGGAACGGGGGAGACAGCGGAGTGAAAAGCGTTCAGACTGCTCTCCTGTCCGCCGCCGCTGGCAGCTGTGCTGTTTGACGAAGGCGGCGCTGCGCCTTCAATCGTAAACGTCTTCCCCGTGCCCGTCTGGCCATAGGCGAACACGGTGCAATTAAATCCTTGCAAAACCTGTGAATCCACAGTTTATATGCAGCCACCAGCCCTGTGCTGAAAGTGCATCACGCAGCAGCTGGAACGAAAAAAGAAGCAGCCCCTACAACTACTGCAGCAGCAGCGACTCCTACACGAATAAAAGCTCCCAACACGAGAGCAGCAGGCAGCAGCGGCGCCCGCTATGCAGCACCATCGACAACTACACGTGAGCAGCACCCTTCTACTACAGGAGCAGCAGAGCTGTTACAAGAGCAGCAACGGCACCTACCTACACGCGCAGCTGCTACGATTGAAGGGGCAGGCGGCGCTGCCGGCCTGCAGCAGTTCTAGACACAGCCAAGTGTTTAGAACGTTTCTCTATGTACGACGGCAAGGAAAAACATTCGGCCCCAAGGCGGTGGACGCCACTCTTGCAGCCTCTGAGGGGGTCGTGAGAACGGGTCGCCAGGTACAGGTGTACAGTTATTTCTCACATACCACTTGTTCGCCTTGACCCGCAAGCGACCTTTGTGCATATGAGGCGGCATTATACGAAGCTTTTAAGCCACACTACATCTGGATGAACTTGCCGAGTCACACTAGATTAGACAGCTAGATCTCTTCTCGTGGCTGCCTGTCAAAGAATTCTATGGTAGGCGCCCCCCCTCCTACAAAAAGGTGGGTCCAGCAATTTTCTGCATTCTACGTGGATCGAAGCAGCCGAGGTGGTCAAAAATAGGCGTGTCTTTCACGTGCGCAAGCGTTGTGCGTTTCTGTTTTCCGCTCTCAGAGGCCTGAAGTCGCCTATCGAGAGTCGCCCTCTATTTTTGCAGAAGTAAAGTACTTTTGGTAACAATGTCCACTCTTTCACAGGAGGGCCACTACGCTGTCACTCACGGCTAGAGCAACACTTTCAAACGGAAAAAACTCGCAGACGCCTTGTGGATCAAAAACTTCCTCACAAACTCGAGGCACGCAGCCGTATCAATGCACACGCGTGAGCAATCTAACAGCAGTCGAGGGGAGAGGAGACACCGTAGGAGCTATCAAGTGCAGACGGTAAAAGTGGTCTGTTCAAGACGCTGTGCGCGTGTCTCTCTTGCGTTCGTGACTTCGTACGTGTTTGTGGGTGCTCCTGCGTACACGCCGACAGTCTCTGGCTGCTTTTTCTGTTAGGCTTGACGGTGTACGGTGCTGGTCCTCACGCCAGCGTGGGAACGCTGCTGCTGCAAATGCGGGCGCTCCACACAGTTGCCCCTGCTGCTCCTGCTACATGCACGGGTGGCCGCTTGGATTGGTCGGGGATGGTTGCCTCAGCTGCTGCTCCTCGCGCAGGTGTGTGGCTGCCGCTGCTGTTGTGGACGGTGTCTGCAGTTCTTGTGTAGAGCTGTCGTCCGTTTCTTTGCGTCTCTTGCTGCTATCACGGCTGCGCCTATGTATACGGCGGAGTGCGCGCAAATCATTACCGGGTGTAAACCTCTGTATGCGCAGACCGCAGTGTCCTGCTGCAGTCTTGCCTCTCTACAGGGATCCTTCGGGCGGACTTACGTCGTCAACAAGAGGACGCACGTGCTCGTCGAAAAGCTGCTGCTGCGTAGTGTCAAGGGCACAGACGCCGTCGAAACGAAAAACTTTGCTTAAGCCCTGTTCAAGTCCGGCGGTTGCGGAGCTGCTGCTGCTAGTGGTGTGCTGGGAGTTTTGTAGCAGAGCAGGTGGCTTTTGCGCAGTTCCAGCAGAAGCTGCAGCAGCAGGCGGAGAGACAGCAAGAGAAGCCGCAGCAGTTCTGACTGCGCCGCTGCCTCTTCGCAGCCGTACGGTGACTTCTTTTCGCTCAGGAGCCACATCGACGACGCTGCAGCCGCTGCGCCGCTCTTCTCTTGTCATGGGCCGGCAGCGCACCAGCACTTTGACGTTGACTTTGTGAGAGGGACTGCTGCTGTGGCTACCATTCGACAGACCATCGTTGTGCTGCGCCGCGGTGGGTATCTCATGTTCCGGAGAGAGGGAAACAGCAGGCGGCAAGGCGATGCTGGCGCCTCCTGGGAGGAGGTATGCTGCGTGCGGAGAAGGACTTTCCTGGTAACGGGAAAACGCCTCTCCTGAAAGCAGAGATGGACACCCTGCAACTGGGCGGCGGCCCGTATTGTTGCACGTGCGCGTGGCATCCGTCGTAGTCCCGCCTTTCTGTTTTCTCGCCAGAGACGCTGCCAGTGGCGTGCAGGTGTGCTGCACCAGGCGACGCGCAGCCGTCCCAGCGCGTTTTTCAGCAACGGCTGCTGTCGACCCAGCTGCAGCAGCACTTCGGGAGCCACTCTCCTGCGTCAGCGGGGTGCTGCTGTCGGCGAGAACGCCGTAGGGCTGCTCAGCTCTTGACGGCGTGCGGAAAAGGACGCCAGATGGCGCCTCCACACTCACTGCCGAAAGGCACGGCTCCTCCTTCATGTGTGTGACACGCAGCAGAACAGGTGGGGCACCCCGCGCACCACTTCTGTAAATTCAACAACGAAAAAGCTTGTGTACGTGGTAAGATAGGCCAGTGCACGGTCCTAGTGAGTACGCGTACATACGTTCACAGTGGATGCAGTGTACGTACACCTCACCACCACCTCTTCGCGTGCGTTGTGTAGACGTATGAATATCGATAGCACTGGAGCCAAACTTTTTGATAGCGAAGAAGAGGCGGCACCTCCGTGATAAAGTTTTTGCCTGCACAAACGGCAAGGGTTAAACAGGCGCAGCGCACCCCTGTATGTTCGGTGCGCTTTCCTGAAAAACCGTACTCGTCAGTGTGCGAAGCACCCTCGTACTGTGCACCAGAAAAAGGCGACGCTGTCCGCTAAACAGTACGCGTATCTGTGTCAACTTGATAAAAGATAGCCTCTAGCGCACGACGCAAGGGCTGGTGAGCTTCCGTCCTCTCGAAAGAAGTTCACCTCGGATTCACACAGGTAAATAAAGGCACTTATAAAAGGCTAGGCAGATAGTTCAGTCGCCCTCCCTCTCGCACTCTCGCCCTACGCAGCGCATGTCGCCACCCTCTTGTGCTGTTCTGGCGTGGAACTCACATTTTGAGGAACTGAGCCGAACGCAATTCTTACTCGGGGCTTCGCGGCGAGCCATCGCAGCTTGACTACAGCGGACGGGAGACCGCTTGTGTGCTACAAAAGGGAGATGCCATTCTTGTGCTATAATGCAGAGGATATAAAGGGTTTCCGAAAGTGCCGGCACAGCGCTACTGAGCGTAACTCTTCGTGGTATACATTTATGTTAATTCGCTGTTGAATGTTCGCAAATAACACACTTCCCTGCTTGGAGAGGTCATGAGAGAAGGTTCGTCCACAAAATACAGCTCCAGAATGCTAAGCGAGGCTTTTCGTGTACACGGCTTTTACGTGTGGAAGAAACGCGCACTTTTTTTTCTCACTGAAGAGCTCGGCTTCGCAGGCGAAAGGTAAAGGGAAAGATGTCGTGCTCAACGGATGGCGGAAACTGTAAAGGGATACACTTCATTTCTGAAACGTGCACTGGAGAGAAGACATGTGGTGCAGGTTGACGAACAGACGAATGCGTAGGGCGTGCCTAAGTTCAGCCCATAGGCAAAGCCCGCTACACCGACGAGAGAGAGGATGCACACCATCGAGGGCAAAAAAAGTTGGAGTGCATGTGTTTTTGCTCAAACTCTAAACAAGAACGTCACTCTCGTGTAAACAGCTGCGCTTCCACATAAAAGTTGGTAAGAGCAAAAGTGGTGGGCTGTGAGTCGAATACTAATTCTTCCTTTCTTCGTGTGGTGCACACGTGGTGGGTGTGTCCTGTACGAATTCGCAGGAGGTGCATCCGCGACCTCCACCGTATGGTATCACACCAGCAGGGGGGCCGCTGGCGGACCAGCCCACTTTCCGGCAGTGCCCGCAGCAGAGTTTTACAAGACCAAAGAGGCTCCTTAGCGCGTGCCAAAAAGTAGCATCCCTAGCAGAAGAGCTATGAGAGCTGTGGCATTAGGAAGGCCCAGAAGGTGCCACCACTAGCGGGAGAGGAGGGAGGTCGGTAAGACATGCGCCGACAGAAGCAGCGGTAGCGGCAACAGCAGAGCTACAGCAGCAGTCACGCGGAGCGGAAGCACGACTGGCAGCAGCATTGGCTCCAGCCGCAGAAGCGGGACGCTGAGAGCAATATTACTAGGGGATTCAGCTAGCAGAAGTTCTAAAGAAGAGTTGAACTGAGACAGAAGACAATCCACTAACAGACAGCATCAGAAGAACCAACGGCACCAGCAGGACGAGCCACCACGGGTCGGCATATAATAGTTTTACCAGGAAGCAGTAGGGCAAATGTGTCCGAAGTACCGCAGCGACTCCATTTAGCGATCCACCTCGAAATAGACAGACTGTTTCCCGCGTCGCCTCCAGATGTGTTCACTAAAAGGCTCTGGCCGCTCTGGACCTGTTCACCTTATGATGGGAGAAGAAACATACAAAGCAGGTCCAGGAGCGGACAGGTTACAATTAACCGGTTGAAAAGCCAAGTGACTGAAGGCACTCACCACCCGCAGGCATGAAGAAAGAAAGATAGTTCCGTTTTGTGGGCGTTAGCGCGGGCAATGCTTACACATAGTGGTAGATTAGTATATTAGTGTTTGTATCTTTAAAACGACCGATGTTGGCGCACACGCGCGCGTATAGGGCTACTCACACGAAGTCTAGAGCTCCACTTAGCCTCGAGATTGTCCCTACAGTCTTGTGCCCAGAAAACACCTGAAGGATACCGCTATACTTTCGGGGTTTATGCTGTACTATTGGTCACAAACAGATTGCACATTTCAGTTTGATGGTTAGTGTAGACCATTTTCATCCTGTTGTGACGCATCTGAATATGGAACTGCTTCTTCTTGAGACGTGAAATGAGATGCGCGGATGCAAGGGGCACACCGACTTCGTTAAGCCTCCGATATGAACGTAAGTGGCCCTCGGACAAGTCCGACGCTGCGGAGCAATTTGCGCGAAGAAAGAGTGTCTTCGTCAGACACTGCTTATCCACGTGCTTCCCACGCACTACGGATGATCTACCAAATAGTGATTTCTCCGCGCCTGGCTCTCTTCAAATGCGTGTGTCATGACAAGTTTACAGAATTTCAGCCTCAGCAAATCTGCAGTTTCAGTTATTCTGTGGGTCGGACGGCCGACATCTCCTCCACGCCAGCCCTGCACGAATTCTGTAGTCCAAGCACATAGCCTGAAGAGAGTCAAAGACACTGTAGGATGATATATCTTGCACGGCATTCGTCTCCAGGTCATCGGAACCAAGTGGTACGAATTGAATGCAACTAGCAAAAAAGAACTGAAGACTAACGAGAGCTGAGGGAGCCTCACTCTCGTTCTCGCGTAAAACCAGCACGGATTGCTAAGCAAGAAGTAGTAACGTTTCGCTGTCAGTCTTGCAGGAACCTAGCATTGTGCGGACTCACCAAGCACAAGGTGGCTGTGTGGTGTGCAGGAGCGGTCAGAAGGTCTACGACGAAATCTGCAAGTGCAGGTAAGCATCTGCGTCCCTAAAGAGCTCTGAGCACTACGAGTTGCTATGGGATTCGAGTACCCAAGTTCCCATTACGCTGTACCTCGGTTTACGGAGGAGTACGTCGTCCTGGATATCTGGCCGGTTTCGACAATCACACATGTATGTGAGGGGAATCGGACATGACGCACTTCAACATTTGGGGGCTGGAAAACAGCGAAGCTGACGAAAAAGGAGTCGAACGCGGGTGCTGCTGCGGAACGAGTGCGCTTAAATGCCGACACAACAAGTCTGCAACAAACGCTTTTGGTGTAGTGGAGCTGCGAAGCGTAGGAGCTACCTGCTTTCGTGGGACGAGCCACGCATAAAACATATTTACTCTTGTGACGCGTGCCAAGCGGACAAACGAGGGATCTCCAACTTCATCTCCTTTGCATCAATGTCATAGAGTACTCCGATACCTTCCTAATGATACACGTTACGGGTTTAAGGCTATGATTGTTCTCAGATACAACGTGTCGCTTCTTGCAGGAGGTACTTGTCCAACATTCTGTCTCCTCAGCCTCGAGCTATTACTGCGGCTAGAACTACCCGATGTGAAAAATGTAGTCTTCTTATCAAGGCATGTATAGTTTTGCGACTACTCACATCTGTCGTTGTCAATATGGAGTCAATATTTGAGACAACCTGCGTAAACTCCACTACAGCACGCAAGACCAGATACCACATGTTCGTCTACAAACGGCAAACTACGTGTCGTCTGCGTGCGCAATACTTTGGGGAAAGAGTAGCCAAGATAGACGAGACCGGACAATTATTACCATCAGGCGTATCGCAGCCAAGGATTGAATCAGGAGTTAGGCATGACAATTCAAAAGGCCGACGCTTCAATCGTAGCAAAGTGAGCTTCCACCTGGTGTGACCCCTGCTGCCGTGGAGCTTGCGCACGCACTTTTTAGCAATTCATCCGCGATGCGGGAGTCTACGCGGTTCGTAAAGTGACTTGTTGAAATTGTCCACATAAGAAACTTGGTGCTGTCGACCTTGCGTGGTAAAACGGTGTCGTTCTCGAGACGACTCTGTAGTGTACTGGGGCACTCGCGGTACAGACGCTGGTGTGCCGCGCGACTCTGTAGGGTACTGGGGCACTCGCGGTACAGACGCTGGTGTGCCGCGCTATTAGGTGCCACCTTGCTGTCTTATCACTTGCGTGTCTAACAAGAACTCCACCTTCCCCCCACCACCACAGGCAGCCATGGGTGCCTACGGTGAGATTTGTGCAGACGTCACGTGCAGTTTTTCCAAGCATCTGTTTCTCCTTTTCTGAATGCGACCCTCCCCGTCAAGCTACTCTACGGCACTCACCTGAGCGCAGTTTGTGCTTCCGCGGCTCCACAAAACATCTCTGGTGTGTGTTCCCTTGGATGCAGTGCTCCTCAAACTTGCGCACGCAATACGGCGCAGATTTTGCGCGGTCCTTCACGATTTCTGAGCTGCAAACTCGAGATTTTTCAATGACACTGGTCTCGCTCTGCAAAGCCACGAATGCTCGCTAGGGCCTGCTGGGCTGCAGCAAGGGCAGAGACGCCTGGCTGACGCGCCTCGCCGTGTTTTCATGCAGCCAGCCAAGAATGATAGCACGCGGAACGCTTGCTTTCTTTTAAAGCGTGTGGCCTTCGCGGGGCGCTGCCGTCTCATGGATTGCTCGCTCAGTTTCCTCAAAATACAACCTGCCCGACGCTTGTGATCTGCCCGGCTCTGAGTGCCCCGGTTGACTCACTAATCGCTGTTAAGTGGACTATATCACCAAAGTACAGAAGACATGGCTTCGCCTGCCAGCGCGCCTCTACGGTTCGCCGGGGACATTACGGGCTGCCACGAATACGGTACAACCACACGCTGTAGGCCGAGCAAGCGGGTGTTTCCACAATTTCACTGGGAGCCCACGATGGCTCGCTTGCAGAGTAGCGCCTGTTACTGCGAAGCCTGTCACGACTTACACACACGAGAGGTGTACGCGTCGTACGACGCCTGATCACTCTCACTGAGATTGAACAAGCCTTTCTATCTTGACAAATGAGAAGTGTGGCGTGTAGTATTTGACTCCGTTTTCAAGCCACATTCACTTAAAGACATATGTATAGAGTAGTTGCGTCAAGGAGGTATCATTGCACGCATGCTTCCGGAATAGGATAACGCGCGCGTGTTAGGGTGTGTGTCTTGTCGTCCACGTTCACGTAGTCGTACATCGTATGCACGCGTGTGCCTTTACAATCTCTGCGTCCATCCTTTTTTAAAACTGACTGGCTACACATACGTGCATTTGTACGTTATGATCGTTCTACCGGAGACTACAGCCTACTATGTACTTTTAGTCGTGTTGTTGTGCAGTTTTTAGTGTGTGTTCGCACGCCTGAGGGATTGTCTGTTCTTTCAATGCACGTTGAGCGAGAGAGCGTGAAGTGCTCGGAGGAATGCTTGGGGTAGAGTGCGAACACGTGCATTACTCGTGCGTGTGAAGCAGTCAACAAGATTATTCGTGTGCTTCTTCACAGCATGGAACCTCCAATTCTGTGCTGGTGAGTGTTCTCTTATTACGTGCAGGCACAGTCCCTTATCGCTGTAGCCATTCCTCCCTTCACCTTCCGTCTTCTGAAGACTATAATCGACAGCGCGAGTGTGCGCCTTTCCCGGGGCTTTCGCGGGCAACCCAGCCACAGAACGGTCCACCGGAGGAAGGCGTTCTGCGGCCGCACGTCGTAGAGGGTGCTGCCTTCTCGATGTGGGCTAGCCGGCCAGACGATCCCGCAGAGGCACACATGTACCCACGCGCAGCAGCTACGGGAGAATTCACTCCGCTGCTACTTCGTGTGTCTGAAAGACTTCAGGAGACAAAGCCGAGCGACGTCTGGACTACTTGCGACACGGACCGTGAGCTACCAGAGGCGAGCGTATGTCCGCGTCAGAATGGCGTGGTCGTATCAAAGCCAGTCGGATATCGGGGCGACGCTCCTGAGTTTCATGCAACAGAGGATTCTCCAAGTGTAGCTGCTGGCGCTGTAGTACAAGGTGAGGAGAATGCGGTGCCTGGAGGCTCATGGGAGGCTTTGGTCGCTTCCACGTTGCCCCCTCGCCGCCGCTCGTACCTGAATTTGGATCCAACTTCACACATGACCATCGAGTTTCCTGTCGCTGCAACAGATGTCGCATACCTCCGTCCAGTGCGTCACACTCCCCCGTCGACACAGGATCAGGTGCAGCAGCAACCCAACCGGGAGCTGCTGTCCAAAGAGTGCCCAGGTACGTACATTTGAGTCACCCTCGTCGTACATTACACTGGAAAGTGTGTGATTCGACGTACGATGTACAACGAGATTTGCCCGCCAGTTCCCTATGCGCGCCTGCTTTGTTTGATATCCGCCATCTATCGACCGTACCTCCCACAGCTTATTTATATGGCACTACGCTGTCGAGGGCTATAAACCAGTCGACTCGCTGTCTGTGCAATTCAGGCTTCATCGACGAAAACGCCGAACGCCTGAATTTGCCCGTGGGACAGTTTGAGCAGCCCAGATACGACTTTTCCCTCGAGGAAGTTGCTGCAACAGTACCCGCCGTACGTCTGAAGCAGTGTTTTTCAGCTGAAGCCGACGAGCTGTCTGACACGTTCATCTCTTGCAGCCCCTTACGACTGTGCGCAGAACAAGGCAACGCTGCCCTTCACACATACAAATTGTCGCTTCGTAGGAGACGTAGCCGCCGAAAAGGGTGGCTCTCCCCCACGTTTTCACGTACGATGCGCCACAGCATGACTCTTTTAGTCTCTACGATATATCAATGTCGATTAGCAAGCAACACTTCTTCTGTTTGCCGCTGGAAGGCTGTTTCCACGTGACTCGCTCCACACTTAACAGCGTGAGCTATCATTTCCATCCGTATGCCCTCAGATAGTGGAATTCTCATTTGAAAGCTTCGAGTTTATTGGGAAGCCTACACGTGCTGTTGAAAACCGAATTTTTATAACCGTGTACATCGAGGAGACTGAAGAGCGTATGTTGCCGTGTCGAACGGAGAGCGTTCCCGTCGACGCAGAGGGCTTCGCTGACTTTGCAGGAGGTACGCGGGGGGCACGCTCGATTTCTCGCCTCTCTGTATTGACGTTTAGTCTGCATCCCCGGACACAGTTTGATTCACAACGAAAATAGCGATCGTGTGAAGGATCGGGCAGCTCATCCAGCGAAGTGGTTCGAAGTTAAAACCTACGCAGACACATACGTAGGTGAGTGTACGTTTGAGCGCGATTGATATACCCACTTCTGCCTTTAGTGATTTTGCAACTCTGACGAACTTACTAACCTTTGGCCAGGTTAGGCGGCACAAGCACGGGCGTTGACGCGTGTTCCCTTGTTTTTCAGCCGGCGTTCAACTTCTGTGGCGGGGGGAGGAATTTGTCTACATGAAAGTCTACAAAGAGGTAACTATTTACACGCCTGTGTAAGGTCATGTCCGCTGCACGAAGGTAATTCACTCAAAGTTCCAAATTGAAGTTGGCAACTCCTGACGCCCTTGAGGTGCCCAGAGCGCAACTTTTTGTTCGCCCCTTCGCTTGCTTGCTATTTTCAGTGGGGGCGCTGTCGTTTCTTTGCCTCCCCACGGTGTACGTTTTCAGAACGGGAACAATTTGGATGAAGTCGTAGGACACGTAAAAATGCAGTTTGAGTCAATGCATCCAGGGGGCGCAGCGATGAAGGTTCTCACAATTGGGAATCAGAACGAGGGCAACGGCTACCTTATTCTTCGCCTATCTCTCCTACCTGTAACTTACGATCCTGCTCATTATGTCGCACAGCGAATGTCAACAACATCTCAGCAGCCCGTCTCGGACAGCAGTAAGTCAGGTACGTCGATCCAGGGGAGCGAGAACTGAGAGCGGTTTCGGCGCATGTGGAGAGTAAGTGAGACCCGGTATGCAGTAGATTACTAGGAAAGCCGTTTTCTACCGCGTCCCGCATTCCCTTTTCCGGGCCTGGAGCATGTCTTCGGTGTAGAAGATTGCTGGAGTCCAGCACGGGGGAACACGCGTGGCCGTATTCCGAGGGAAAGCACTTTGGATGTGAAAGCGAACACCACGTAGACAGTATCGTTTTCGTCAGTAGACACTTCCTGTTTTACGTAGATGATAAGTAAAGCGCCTGCGCTAATGGAATACAGCTTTTGGCATATTTTCCCGCACTCTACGCAGCGTGCGACGAAGGATTCTCGACATCGGAGCCGGTAGTCTGCTCAAACCACACGATTCTTCGCCCACAACTCTCAGAGACGACGTACTCCACTACGGCTGCCATTCAGTCCCCCGTCCTCCAAACCAATAGTGATTCGGGCTCCCACGCGACAACAGAAAAAAGCGCACCCTTCTTATCCATTAATGCTCAGTCCCCCTTGCGCGAGCATACCGAGGCCATTGTGCCTAAGCATCAGCGTCAACATCAGCATATTACTGGCCTGCAGTGGGCGCATCTCAGCAGTAGCGAGGATCCAACGCCTTCGCTAGAAATTGCCGTTTCTCCGACCATTCTGAAGGGCTTCAGCGGTGTGGCGCATGCTGGCGGACGAAGCGCAGATGGAGCGTCTCCACAATCACGGGGGCGTGGCTCAGTTAGGAGGAAGCCTATACGCTCCGAAAAAAGAAAGGTAATTGACATCTCTGCTCTGTTAATTGGCCGTAGTGACTCCGTGCAATGTTGAAATTACCGGGCTTTTTCGATCGATTTGCATCTGAAATTTGGTGAAATTCTACACCGAATTCCAGCGCTTCTACAAGTTGTCCGCGCGTGTGATAACTCTAGTAAGACTTTCATAGCGCAATTCGGGCCATCTTTAGATGCTTTAGGAGAGTATTTCGTACAGCACGGCACGCGTGACTTACTAGGTGAACACTTCCTGCCTGCCGCCAGCAACGTAATCATGTGGCGACAGCTCACTGCCACAAGAACATACCGCGTTCGTACTGATGCTTGTTGTCTGGTGTGATGCATATCCTGCTTGTGCAGCCCTTCGCCAGGTTTGCGCGCTGGTGGTGCTGTGACATGAACGCCGGACCGGATCTCAATTAAGAAGAAAGTACTATTTTTTTCAGCAGAGTGCGCGGAGGAGAAAATAGTTTGAGACCGAATGCCTACTTAAAAGCAGGTGTTCTGACATGGGGCGACGCGAGCTGATTGTAATTTTTGAATGCCTGCTTTCGGAACGGCCCTGCATTACCGACGAGCATTTCATAAGACTCTGTGATAAGTGTCTTCAAACAGCTAAGTTTGATCATCTCCCTGGTCAGTAGGGGAGGACATTGTATGCGATAGAACGAATGCGAAGTCGATGCCTGCGGACCTCCGACATCTCTCCTTTTCCTCGTTTCGTGACACTAAAGAGTCGATGACCTTTGTGGGAGGCCCCCTGCCAGATACTGTATCCCAGTATCTGGTACGCGTGTGACGAACAGTTCGGAACAGTACTGGGCACTAAACTCGTCTTCCCCGCCTTCCATTTCCTCACTCCACGCAGTCATTCGCAAGGTGAAGAAATAAGCTTTTGTGGTCAGGTCAGAAAAAAGGCGCTGCGACATCGTGGACTGCGCCATGCTATTGTAAAGGACTACAAGCGCGCAGCATGACGTACCCCGAGCGAAAACACCAGGAAATTATGACACTTGTGGACATTCTCTCTTTCTCCCTTGGCAACACACATCTGGTACGTACTCTTTAACGTGCGCTCATTGCGAGGCAACCGTCGAGACATCCCGCGGCGCTGCCTGGAAAGCTGACTGCGTGTCTGACGCGTGAGCTATTCTGCTTTTTTGTCTAAAAACGTGTTCCTCTGTAGATCCCGTTGCTGCATCAAGATCAGGAAGTTTCCTAGAAGCCCTTCGCAAATGTTGCAAGCGAGATTTGAACGGTAACCAGTTTCCCGCGCCAGATTAGAATGCCTGATGGTTTGTTTACTTTGTAAAACTGGCATCAGGACTACGTTCAGTATACTGGTGCTCACGAGCACACAAGTACCACAGCTGCGCAACCTTCGGCTTTGCTGGAAACCTAACACGTTTCCAATCAGGCGTGTTCTAACGGAAAACCCTAGAGTGTTCCTTGTCAACTTAAAGCTGCGGTGGCTTCTGCGACATCTGCGCGAATGGGTGTTATTACAGGTCAGAAATATTTGACGTGAAACTGCACGTGCCGTCTACGCTCCGGTTTAGTCGAACATGGCCGTCGCTATCTCTAGACAAATCATGCGCTGTGATCAACTGGGTTTCAAACACATGTAATGCCAGTAGTGTGACAGGACTGCTTAAAAGCATCGATCTGCTATATGTGAGTCGTAAAGTAACAGAGTGACTGAACCACGCCTCGCCACATTCGACAACACAGCGCTTGCTGGCAACAACGGCCGTTACGTGCGTCGGTGCCAGGGGCGGGTGCAAAGCTGGCCTGTATCTGTCTGCCTAGGATGACACATATCATGCAAGTCTCTTTACGCACCAGAGAACAATGTACATGCACACTTCTTGTTTCCGGACTCCTCAGAGTCTTTCTGCGGGCGGAGAATATGTGCTACACCACACGTTCGCACTTGCCTCTGCCCCGCCGTGTTTCGCTCGCCCAAGCGAGCTCGCAGTGACACGCCACCAAAGTAAGCGGCCCTCGATAGTGCGGCCCACAAGGTCCAGAACGCTGACGCAGCAAAATTCACCTATATGCAGCGGACACTTGAATCCTGCAAAACTTTGACCTTCCTGCCTCTCCACAGAGCCGAAGCAATTGCACAATGTGTGTGTCTCGCAAGGTGTAGTTCAAGCCACGATCTTCGTGTACTGCAGTCTGATGGAAGCGTCGAGCTCCCACAGAGCCGTACATACTGGATTACCTTTGCAGCACTCCACCGACGTCCCGACCGCGCCACGAGAAATGCACATGCCACTGCAGTAGAACATCGTGTGCATCTGAGTATACATACAAAATTTGGTAGTAGCAAGGTTTCTCTTATTCGGTAGGCCCCTAAGCTATACTGTCACCCTAGTGGTGCCCAAAGCGCTAGGATGCCAGGCTCGCCGCACCAAAAGCGGTGGGTAAAACCCGCAGCAAGAAAAAACAATCAGAACTGGTGGAAGCCTCACCCATCGAATGGGAGCGTTTTACCCTTTCCTGCTTCTCACACTCCGCCCCATAACTAATCACGTCAGACACCAAACGCTTTAAAACACATCACTATGCGCATCCTGCCTCCATGTGTGTCCTTCCCGCTTCCTTCGTCTTATGCCACGTATTGATCGTCGGCCGATTTGTGGGCCCTTTGCAGTACTCCTCACAATAAGCCTGGTAACCAAACACCGCTCTACGATTATGTGACACCGCAGGTCCGCGGCTCAGTTCCGTCCAGCCGCTTGCGCTCGTGATTGACCTGTCTTCCAGACAGACGCTTCACTACGCAGTGACGCACAATACGATTGAAGATTACACACTTCTCACGCGTACATCCTTTCAAAACTGTTACCAACGTTATCTCCCATTGCCGACTGGGTGTTCGACAGCACTTGCGGTGTCAGTGTTTCTTGCCGAAGTGGCTGTCGAGTTGTTCCCGTTTGCTGGGGGAGAGGTAAGAGGCGCAAGCGAATAAAGCTTCAGAATACGCATGCAAGTGAGGAAACGATCCCGTCGATCATCCTCGGTCTCCATAAGAAACAGACGGCTGAGGTGCCTCTCCGACGAATCCATATACTCCAGCATCACCAGTCGACGTTTCTCCTCGTCACTAAGACCGGAGATTCCCGGCTCCTGTGCCAGCATCAACGTGCTGGGGGAATGCAGTAGATCATCATAAGAATAGACGTCCTGTAACTAGAACGTGCGCAAAGGGGACAACGCAAGCAAAACCTCAACCTCAAGCATCGTCAAACGCAGATGTGTATAGCGTTGTCCACGCCGTCGTGCACAGGCAGGTACTAGCTGCAGAAAGTGATGCGATCACACCCACGTTCTCCTCAAGACGCAGTGTAAACAATGCAAACTACCTCTCTACTTCCGTCGTATCAACGTGAAATGGGAAAGCACTCAACACCGTTCGTTCGTTCGCAGAATCGGTCCACACCGTATGAAGGGGTGGGATGATACCGGCGGCTATGAATGCACCCATCTCCACGCCAAGTTAACCCCTGCACACATGCCTGTCGGAGCCGAAAATGCCAAAGAACCTGTATGGAGGCTGTACATCGGCGTATGACGACAGACACCGCTGAGGAAGGAAGAAACGTGCACTGAAGCTTTTCCTAGAGCACCTGAACGAACAGCACCTAACTCCGGGTTACACAGCCACTATCTGAGCACAAAAACGAAACGTTCGGCACAGCTGCATCCAGGCAAACACTCCAAGATACACAAAGGCGCCCGGCGAACGCTTCACGAGAGAAACTAGCGTCACTCTGCTTCCTTCCTTGCTACTGCCACCTCATCCATGAAAAATGGGCTTGCTGTTGCGGGTGTATCCGCGTCTTCCCCAGGCTCGTCGATCAGCGCAAAGGACTGTGCTACTGCGGCTAATGGCACTGCGCCAGCACTCCTGCATATTCTGCCGCTGCCGATGTCAAGTGAGTGACTGCAGCTATTTCTACTAAAATGCAATGTCCGTCGTGGAGCTCGCCTTGCAGCCGCGATTCCTAGCGGGGCTTCTCAGTCGTTGACTTACAAATGCCAGCGGGAAGGAATGCTCGACGCCATTGGGAAACACGACGGTGAATGTTTTAAGACCCTTATCCAGCATGTAATGTGCTGCTATTTGCTGTTGGGACGGGACATCAACGAAAAAGCAGCTCGCTCCGGCCACTGCCGCCTTGGCGAAAGCTTTCACCTGCGAATACGACCAGTAACCGCGCAGGAAGACCACGACGACCTTTCTGTTTTGACGACTGGTTCGACTGCCACCCGATCAATATGCAAGAGCGGGCACTCGACCCCATTACCCAATGGCAAAAATAACATCGCGCAATGCTACGGTTGCAGATCTTTTGGAAATAACGCACACTACCATCTAGCTATAGTGGAACGAAGCAGAATGAGTTTTCATTATATCACTGTGTGGAACAAACACAACGAAATTAGTACGTTCCACGCTCCGACTTTGACAGAATAAGGGGGTTTCTCACCACAGATCATCTCACAAACTACAGTGCAACCAAAGGGTTTTACAGGGTGCGAAGGAAACTGGCAGGCATGCCGCAGGCGTGCGCCCAGAGTCCCGGCCTCATTGTTGCTGTCCTTTAACTGCGATATTGCTTCTAGTCTTACATATGTTGGCGAGTCTCCTGTCCTGTTCGCTGCTTTCGACGACGTGTGCATTGTGAATAGTGACACGACCTGAACCGGGCGAGGCAGGGATGGCTGTGGACTGTGTGTCCGTGGGAAGCCCGTTGCCCGCCTAGGTGCACGCGCGGGCAGATGACGCGGCTACGTTATCGAGCGCCTCCAGAGGTGGGAAGTGTCAACACAGCAGCGCCTGCACACACACCTTCTGTTGTGACTACATAAATCCACATATATGTGCCTTCGTCTCCTTCCTGAAACTGCTGTGATCAATAGCTGCTATTTCGCAACTAGTACGCCCACGTGTTTGTGAGCATCCGGCAGTGACAGCGAAGGGATCCAGATTATGGAAGACCTTTCAACTGTTGAAACTGTGGTAGCCTACGCTTGGCCAGGCCAAGTCACAAACAAAGACAAGAGTCTTACAAGAGCCTGAAGCCTCTCTTTCTCCCGCTGCTTCTGCTCGGGAGTGAGCAACAACGTGCCGTCCATGCCGAAGCACGGTCGATCGCCGGCAACTCCTCTGCTGCCCTAAAGGTGCTCACAGCGAGGAAAAAGGAAAACCATATCAGACACCTGCATTTACACCTCACCGATACAAGGGTAGCAGGCACAGTATAGCAACACCGAGACTCTGTCCCACCAACAAAGCCACATTTTCAGCGGACAAGCACTACTACGCCCGCGGCAGCAGCCAATAGGAGCAGCAGCTCTCTGCCATTCAACACCAGAAGCACGGCAACGGCGACGGCAGCAGCGAAACAAGGAGGAGGGCCAGCAGCAAATCAACCAGAAGCAGCATTTGCAGCAGCGTAAGCGCCGTTCACAACTCGTGCTGCCGACTCCGAAATCAAAGCAGACGGGAGAGGCAAGTCGTCGCAGCAGCGTCTGCAGAGCCAGAAACAAGCGTGCGCACCAGGGATAGCACTGCAAAAGAGAAATCATAGCCGCAGTTCCAGCAGCAGCACAAGATGCTGCTTGTTCCCTAGCCGTCTTATGTGGCTCTTAAGGGAGCAGAAGAAGCGACGTCGCCGAATTACAGCCTAGTGTAGACAACTAGGCTCTGGGAGCAAATGAAGTGAAGCGTATCCACGAGGATTTCTCAATATTCGGATTACGTAACCCTCGCGTCATCTTTCCTTGCAGGTGATGCGTTCGACGCCCACAAGCACGAAAACAAGCAGTTCGCCAAGCAAACATCCACTTGTGTACGAACTGCTCAGCTGAGGTAATCGCATGCTGCTCCACGTCACGCAGAGAGCAACCCGGTGTCTCGCAGCCTGTTGCGACCGACATGCCAGTCGTCACGTTGCTGTCGAGGATGTACGGGCGTTTCTACAAGCTGCGTTGTAGTAAACGTTGCCGCAGGGGTCCCTGTCGTACCGCTGTTGCAGCCGACCCTGGCGCCTTCGCTGCTTCTGCAGGCGAAGTGGTGGCTGGGGTTCGCGCTGCAGGAGCCGGCGCGCGAGGCTGTACTTACCGAGTCTATGTCGACTTGTGTTTCTTCGTCGGTAGTGGGGTCGCAGTTGCAGCACGAAAACAGCGCCATGATGCCTGCTGCTGCTGTTGCTAGTTGTTGCCTTGCTGCCGCGTGCAGTCCTCCGGGTCTGCACTCCAAGCGCTGCAGGACTCATCCAGGAGCACGAGAATCACTTCTTCCACGGTGGTTTGCACTGATGCAGTCTTCTCCGCCCGGCTCCCCAGTATCTCCGGGGTGTTGGTGTCACCTGCGCAACGACTGGCAACAGCAACGCGACACGGCCCGCACCGCAGTCTCTACGCCGCTAGAACTGCTGCTGCTGCTGGTATCCTTCGGGGGCTCGCCTTTGGTGTCTCGTGAGCACTCGACAACAAAAAGACTTTTCTTCTCGATAATCGCAACGGGTGAATGGCATTTCTCCTCCGTCGTGGCTATTTCGCCAGGAAACGTGAAACAGAACTCTCCTTCTGCAGACATCTACCACGCGGTCTTGTTGCTGCAGTGTCTCGTGTTCTAGCAACAGCTGTTGCACCGACTTTTTCACCGCCCCAACACTACCGTGGCGTAGACTCACAGACATTAGTGCACAAAGACGGCGTACACCGCAGATCCGACAGCCGCTTCAAAAGTAAAGTACACTGTATCTTCGCACAGAATTGTTCACACGAGGATATTATGCGGCAGCACAAGAGACCCTACGATCCTGTGAGAACCGGACAGGCCCGTGACATTTAGAGAATTCTGGCGTCCATAAAAAACACCCCCGCGTCGCCTACGGCGTACTCGCGCTGGAGCAGGGGACGTGCACAAGGGTCCTAAAGAGCATGCAGCGGTGTACGGTATACACACACACGACTTACATAAATCTACATCCTCGTGCATAGACGTTTATATGTGTATTTGTAGCCTGTGTGTGCAATCTTACGCATACGCACAAATACACGTACAAATCACTGCCGGAATGCTGAGTCCGCCATTGTGCTTCAGAACGAAGACAGCATGAAACCGGAGAGGGCTCCAGAGTTGGAAACCAGCACTGACGCTTCGTCTGCTCGCTTCACTCCACCAACGTCCACGAGCGCATTGGACGCGCTTGATAACGCCTCGCCTCCACTAGGGTCGATGCACCTATACGCAGATATGGTTGTACAGACTTATTTGTGGAACGACACGCGGAACAAGGAAGGTCACGGGCCGCACAAGCAGAGCCACGAGCGGCACACGCGGGGACGACCTGCAGCCGAAGCCGGAACCGCTGTCTGCGTCAGAAAAAAAAAAAAAACAAGCAGCTCCTTTCGTCAAGCCGCAACCGCAGCACCACCCTCCTTCGCACCCCAATCTGGTGTTGTACGGTAAGCTCGCCCGTGCTCCCACTGCTGCTGTTGTTGTTGCTGCTCCAAATGTGTCAAGAAGTCGTCCTGCGTATTCGCTGGTGTCGGCAGCACCGCCTTAAGCACGAACAGACACCAACGGCAGCAGAGATGCACCGCTTCCCTTTCCTCGGTAGCTGCTCGTTGCAACGCATTCGACGACGGTCAGCAGCTCACTGGAGCCAGTAGCTAAAATGCCAACACACTAGTGTACCAGTGGCAGCACCACACGTGCTGGATTCTCCGGCTGCAGCTTCTCCTGCGCTGCGTAAGGTACGGTTGCCGAGGCACTGCTGTACCTGCTGCTGCATCTTAACAAAAGCACAGGAACCTGCAGCGGAGGTTTGAGCAACTCTTTTTACGTGGACACATATGTCGCTGCTGTTGCTGGCCGGTGGCTACGCAGAAGCCTCTTCGCTGACCACGCACAAGCCAGGTAGGACAGAAAAAAAAAAAACCTTCTCTGCACGTGTCGGTTCACGTGCGACTGAAGGGTTCTCCTTCTTTCCTAAAGTACACGCAAGTGGAGACCGAAACCCCGCTTTTTGGCAATACTTGGTCACAAAAGATGCACGCTTTCGCTCCTGGGTTTCTTGAATAAAACAGTCTCCTGCCCTTCTCTTTCCCTCTACTGCAAAAGCTGACCGGTTCTGATCCCCATTTTATTGCACAGGAAGCGAGGACGAGCCTCGTCTTGCTCCCTCTCCTCAAAAAAAAGGGCCCTACTTCGTCCTGTAACCTGGTCTTTCGAGAAAACTTTCTCTTCTTCGGACTGCTAGGCCAGAGGACCGTTACGTCGTGCGTCCCCTCCCCTGTGGAAGAAAAACAATTTTCTCCAGCGCTATTGTCCGTTGCGAGCAGACACCAGAGCACCTTCCCCTACTCAAAAAGACTCCAACCTGCGAAAACACACCCTGTTCTCCGTCTTCGCCTTTAAATAAAGACGTGAGTTCTCTTACAGCTAGGTCGCTTATTACAGACTTGTTCAAACTGCGGTGTCGTTACCATTCCAGCCAGGTGTACGGACAGTGGAGTTTGCCTACGTGTGTAATTCTTGCTGGTAAAATGACTGCCTGCACACAGGCCTACACTGCAACCAGCCACTCGCCCTCGCTACTCTACGCATGTTGTAGTGTAGCAATAGAGTCCTGATGTAAAGTGTCAATCCTCTGGTCCAGGAAAGAGGCGCTACCAGACCGATCCATTCTACTACGCACGACAGGGACAATTCCCAACGGTGTCACGCACTGCCGCAGTGAAGCACATTCACAGATACTATGTACAGAACTGCACACATTAGTCCACGATGCCTCTGTCCACGGGTTGAGCCGGCCGATCGCTCGCAAATATTTACTTCCGTGTACTGACAAACGGTCCTCCGGCAGGGACATTTAAACTGGCAGCAAAAGACGGAGTCATCATGCTGCCGCTTTACAGACCCCTGAGCTGTTTCTTCTTGCACATGCGTAACCAATTTCAAGACTCACATGAACACAAAAATACTCAGTCAAGAAATATTCCCAGTATCCTCCGAAGAGATCGACCGCACTCCGGGACACACTTGACCTGGCAAAGGTATCCCGTTGCGGATATCATAAGTAAACACGTCCTCCTATTCAAACAGCAGGGCCTCAGATACGGCAGACGGGGTTAAAGCCGAAGCTAGGGAAGAGTAGGCGGCCGCCAGTGCCACTGTCGCTAGCGCCTGATGCTGCAGCTGCTGCTGGTGCTACTGCTGCTGCTCGTGGTCCTGCCTACGCTGACGCCTGCAGTGGACGGTGTTGCCTTTGTCAATCGTAGCTGCTGCTGCGGCCGCGGCTCCCAGATACAAGTACTGTTAGCGGCCGCTGTGTGGTCCTTGTTTTGCTAAAGAAAATTCCTCCCTTGCTGCTGCAGCTGCTGTGGTGCACTGCGTGCCTCTTGGTCGCCGCTCAAGCGCCTGCTGCAGACGACGAGTACGCTGTGGCCGCTGCGACCGCCGCCATGTGCTGATGCTGGGAGCTGTTTTAAAACGCGACGCGGGATGCGGCTGCAGCAGAGGCAAAGTCGTAGTGCATTTCCGCCTGTTTGTGTGCTGCAGCTACTTTGAAGTACTAGACTTCTCCCGCCGAAAGAGCACTGTTGTGGCAGCTCTCCACTCTAAGGGGGCGAGTGGCCGCACCGGAAGGAGCCGCAAGGGGAGCAGCACTGGCAGCAGCCGGTTACCAGTAGCGTGAGCAACAATAGGTAGAACACCAGCAGCGACAGTCCAGACGACAGCACGGGAAGGGAAAGATATAGCAGGAGCAGCACAGGGAGGACCAGCAGCAAACGGCGAACATGCACGCAAATTTACGGGGTAGGAAGCGACACTGGACCGCTACCGTTGAAAGGGAGATCGAAGACACGGCTGATATGATTTCGGCCGGACAGGCAGGCGGTTACCCAGCCGTTTCTACGAGGAACAGAGCTTCCACAATGGAGAACGACGAAGAAAACGCGCGGACGGCCGTAGAGGACAAACGGCAGGAAAGCACCCCGAGTGCGGACACGGAAGGAGGCGGCAAGCAGAAAATTGGTCTTGCATCGCATTTGGAAAGCGGATCTACATCGGCTACTATTAGACAACAAAGTGCAGCCTAAGAGCAAGTACCCAGCAGCAGCAAAGGCATCTTCACTGGGCACCACCGCAAGAATCGCAGCGGCACAACCGTAGCAAGTCTAGCAGCGACAGAAGCGCCAGCACAACGGGAATACAAAAATATCAGTAACAACAGCGGCCGCCGGAGAACGGGTGACGCCACTGGCAACAGCAACAGCCGCACCAGCGGCAGCAGCAGCAGCGGCAACAGTGGGGGAGCTGCTGCACCAGGGCAGGCAGGAGCCGAAGCACTGACTGTCGCAACAGCGGGCGCAGCTGCCGGAAACACTCGTGCACGGCACGCAGGACGTGCTGCCACAGCGGGAAGGCCGGCAAGTGCTACACAACAATTGAGTACCGGTGTACATTGCAACACAAGTGCCAGCTCAAGCAGCAGACGAAAGCAGCCAATATCACGACCAGCCGCTGCCTCGCATTCCAGAGATCACCCATCTAAAACCAGCTAAAAACACTCCGCCTTCCTTGCGACATCAACAGTACAATCGTTCTCAACAGTGGTTTGTTTCTTCTCCGTGGTCTTCAACATGTGAAGAGGTATGGGCTAGAGCTTGCTGCTAACACGGCTCTCTTCTGTGCCACCGCGTCGAGTGTATTACAGACGTACATATTTCTAGCCCACGCGCAGATACTGAGGTTTCGGTTTTCCCACCACAACGAGGCAAACGCTCTGACCTGCTGCATTGGGAAATTAAAGTCCGGCTTTGTGCAACTGTCTGCTTGTCCCTCCTATCCGAGCACGTGCTTCGATTGTACCGTTTTAAGCTCCTGGTGGGATCGATGCCCAGAAACTGCCGCTCCGCAAAACTATTGTCTACCTGGTACCTCTTGCTGGTGGTGCTGCTGCTGCCGCTGTTGCAGTCAATATTATTACTATTATTATTATTATTATCATCCTATTATCGCTGCAGATGCCTCTATGGGCGCTCTGCATCTGTTGCCGGTTACCTGTCGCCACTGAGACGCCTGGTTGTTGACTAATTGTGGCCCTCTATAGGAAAGTAGACTAATTTTGTATGCATGTGGATTTGCAATGTCTACCCCAGTATGTGTGCACGGAGCTGCCGCGCCATAACACACACACACGTAACAGAAGAACGGAGAACGTTGCTGGTGCAGCTGCAGCTGCTGCGTGAGGAGGGGGTACTGGGTGTGCGTACGATACACCTTAGGCTGATAGCACACAAATGAGCAGACGCGAAGCCGTACGCCAAAGCACAGTGGTAGTGGGTCAATCGTCCTGTATAGAAGTCGACCGTCTCCCTTTGGTCAGCATGTCCTTCTAGTCGACACACGGAGACTTTCGGAGCCAAGGCGGCCCAGCGGGTGTTGCCTGCGTCGACAGTGAGCGAGCCTGTGTGACTACACATCTGTGTGCTCGCTGCAAAGCGAAGATTTCCGGCCGGTAGTGTGTGTGCGTGTGTGTATATACGTAGTACGGATAGGAGTGGTCTGGTTTCTCCCGTTTCGCTGTACACAGGATGATGTGATTCGCCTGCACCTTGTCCTCGGTATGCATGCATACACCTACATGGCAGAAGAGGCAACTAAGACGCAGAAAGCACTACAAGGCGCAGACCTTAAAGAAAACAGAGGGGAATATACAAGAAAGGAAACTTCGACATGCCACGAACGCCGGTAAAGGGATTTTGTACTGAGGACGCAGGAGCATTTGGGGGAGAGGCAGCAGCGAAAGCAGCGCATAGAAAGAATGAAGCAAGAAAGCAATACCATTCAGAGTTATCAGACAAGTACTACGGGCAGATGTTGCTGCAACTCTGCGCGACTAGTAGCGGTAAAAGTCACCGACCCCGTTTGTATAACGGCACTGCAAGCGGCCAGGGTGATACAGAAGAGAATCCGAGCCTTCCGCACAGCTATTCCACACTGTGAATTCGTACATTGTCTGCACGCGATACATCAAAGCACAGTCGCCTCACTAGTGGTGGTTTTCGCTTCTAAGTCTGGTTTGAAGTACCGTCGCTGGGCGGGCTTGGAGGACGCATTCCACTCGGGTTTTCCCCAACCGATAACGCTGAGCGCCGAAGTCACTGCACCTCAATAGTACGCGTAAAGCTGTTACAGATGAAGTATGCCTTGTACGCTTAGTGTTTGGTGGGGTACGTGTGTTTTCTCGCCTTGGAATATACTGAAATATACGTCACACAAGAAGATACACAAACGCGACTACGTGGATGAGGGTCTACCGCGGTCACAGTACAGATATATATGCACGTATTGACACTTAACACAGGAGCAACTCTGCTGCCGCTCCACACTGGCAGGGGGGAAAAGCAGTCACCCTCCTCTCCAGAGGAAGCCCGCATACTTGACACAGAGTGGCTATTAAGTCGGACGCGGTGTGCGCCGGCTGATGCTTCGGCAGGAGCGGCACGAGCCCACCGGCAGGATGCGCCTGGTGTGAGTGACTAGTACTTTTCTCTTCAGCTGGTGACGTGTACACTGGAACGCTTCAGGCAAGCGTGGGCGAAAGTCCATTCGAACCGCGTACAGCAGACAGCCTTCAAAACATCTTTACAGAATATGTTTCACGGTGCAGCGTCAGTACGAGTACCAGCGGAAAATCAACACTGCAGTACAAACAACCGCCGAAAAACTAGCTGCCAAGATGGTAGGAGCACCGTAGCCCTCTTGGACAACAGCTACTATAATTGTCAGCGAGTATAACCAACATGCAGGCAGGTGGCACAGCGCAGGCACTACTACGTGAGAGGCTAGAGAGGATCATTAGTAGATTCTTGCCATAGAGTCTCCAAGTGCCTTGCATGCTGGTGCACTGCCAGCTTCTGACACGTAGTGACAGGCTGTGGGAGGTGGTGTTGCCTCTTCCTTTCATGGTGTGTTTCCTCAAAAACTACGAATTGTTTGATCTCCCTTAGACTTCCACTACCCACTGTGTGCGCCTTGTTTTGCCGGCTGCTTCGTGGGCAGCCCACATAGACGTACGGAATTCGAGCACACGTACTGAGGTACCGCTGCGCTGCTGCTTGGCGAACCACTTTGTTGCTATTGCTCGCTTACAGCTGCATTCTTGAGCTGCGATAGCTCCTACTGTTGAGTCATTCCACAGAAACCTCCATAGCCGCGGCCATGCGGCTTGGCCGTTTCTGCATGCTGAAGGCGAGTGTTTTCCGGGGTCGCGTCTGTACCACTGTTTGCGGTCGATTCTGTGTGAGTTGTCTAGGTTCACTTTTCCTGATATATTCTGGTTTTAAAATCGCGTCTCTGCAGTCAGGTTCACCGCTAAGCCGTCGGCGCCTCGGATGCTGCACTCTTCCATAGCGCATGCGGTACACGTGCGCCCCGTACACTGGGGAGCCGTCGCTGTGCCCACGTGTTAAAAACAGTCTCCACATGCTAAGCAGCGGGGCTGCCCTCGGCCTAGTACTTGAATTCATTTTCATGCATTAGGAAAAGCTGGTGCAGGTGTTGTGACCCGCTTCTGCCGTGGGCACCACCGCCGCTGAGACACACTCCACTTCAGCATGCGGTACGATACAACCTTCTGCTGTAGATCCGGATTTCGTCGGCCGTGTCTCGTGCTGCTGTGCTGCTGAGTCACAGTCTTCCCCTACAGGATGACTCCACGACGAACAGGTGCTCGTACGTGCGGCCTGGTTACCGTGCCTACGGTGGCGCTGCTGTGCCTTCTTTGCCACTTTGTCTATTTCGCTTTTCGCCAACTCTTCATGTCGCTTGCTGCTGCGCTCGCCCAGCTTGTCGGTGTCGTCTGCCGCTGGACTGCATCACCGTGACTTCACGTTATCACCGTCGCTGGTCCTGCACTCTGGTGCTTCTTCTGTTTGCCGCTCTAACTGCTCTGCAGATGTGCGTCGTCTGCCGCCTTTTTTTCTGTGTTGCCGGAACTCGCTTCTCTCTTCATGCCGCTAATGGTGTTTCGCGTGTTGTCAACGCAGTTCCTACTCCCGCTCTGCTAAAAACTGCGGGTTCCTCCATTTTCGTTCTGCTGCGCGACACGGCATTCTACGGAGGTCCTCTCTCTGGCGGGGTATCCCGTTGTGCTCTTGCTCCATTCTTTGCCACACTGTCTGTGTTGCTTTTTTCTATCTAACTGGTGCTTCGCCAACTACTAATTGAGGTGCTGGTGGGCCAATTCTTTGTACATCAAAGGGCTAGTAGGATGCTGCGTCGGTGGAGCACCTCTTTTCAGCTCGTATGCCTTAGTTTTCGCACATTTGTTGCTTCTTCTCGTTTCCATTCCGGCCTCCGTTTCCTTCTTGTGACTTACCCAGCCCTTGCCCATGTCTCGCTTTCCGTGAACTCTCCTTCACTTTGTCAGAGCTGCGTCTTGTCCCTGCGCTCCTTTACGGTCACTGAGCGAACAAACTGCATGCGATGAATGTGTGCGTGCGTCTATGTATGTATACTACTTTTATCCGTATGTTGTGTGTGGCCTGCTGACCGAACATCTACGAGTGGCGAGTGCGTGCCGGTAGGTCTGTGCTCCCGTGCGCCTAGCCCGTAGTGTGTACGGAAGAAAAAAACCTTTCGCGCTGCATCTATGCTTATACAGAAAGATTTCACCGCAATTCGATTTCGTCAAGAATGCGCGTCTGTATGTCGGTTCTCCGCCCCGCCACCGGCAACTCTCTCAAGCGTACGTCTGTGTGACATATTTATGAGGTAGGGTACGCTTGCTGTGGCACCGCGATACGCACCACCGGCTAAAACCCACCCAGCGTCGCGCTTCGACTGGTTCTTTCTGGTTACATGGGAATTCCCGTCGCTGTTAATGTTGTAAGTGACCCGCTTCTTGTTGTTTCCACACAACCACATTAAGCTGGCGAGAAGCGTTCACCACGTTCCCTATCCCCATAGTGTCTTTCCTTTTTTTATGCGCAGCACGCCCCACGGCCTGACGCGGTTACCTTGTTCTGCGCTGGCGGCTCCTACGCGACTGATGAGGTGGCGCTCCGCTACTCGCTCCTGAATTACCCTTCCAAAATGGTAAGGACTACTTCGTGCACTTCCGCCTTCATGTGTTGTCGAATTCTCTGCTGTGCTGCCTGCTTCTGAGGGTATTTGTGGACCAACCGCGCAGCCGTAAATGTGCGAAGACGTCGCAGGTCTCGCTCGCAAAATTCCCTCGTGCTTCTGCTGCTGCCGCTGACGTGGGACGCTTTGGTGCGTCACTTGCCCCTCTGTGTGTGTGTGTGCGTGCTCGAGGAAGCTTCTACAGGAGGACGTTTTTCTTGATCGTGTGCGTGACGTCTGTTAACGGATATGTTTTTACACTGCGTCTGTTGTGGAGGGCAGTATATACACGTATGTATATGTGTAAACGAGAATGGCTAAGTGTGTGTATCTGCTTGTACTCTTCTTGCGTGTACTCACATATATGTGTATGTGTATATTTACAGAGATGCGTACATAGTAGTCGTCCTCGTCTTCTGTCTCTTTTTACATGATATGAAGAAGTTGGTGCGATTGTGTGGAAATATGGCTGCGTTGGGCGAGACGGCCCAGGGCCCTGCCCCGTGAAGAGTGCGCTATTTTTGCACTGTCGCTGCGCTCTGCCGCTTTTCTGCTGCGGCCACCGCTGTGTAACTGCAGCGACCGCTTACTTTCTTTGAGTGAGTAGGCGTCTGCACTACGATGCTTTCAATCGAAAGTCAAACGCAGTTCTTTCCCTCCCCGCTGATACTTGATGAAAGCGACGTCGCTTTTCATCTGCTTCCTTTCATCTTCCGTCTCTCCTCCTTCCCCTCTCTCCGGTCGCCAGAGCCGGTGTCTACACTCGTCCTGCTACCTGCAGTTCCTCACTACTATATTCACAGTTGTTGCATAAACACGCCTGCTACGCGTGCGACTAGCTGGATGCGTCGAACGCTATTGGTGGCAGCGCACGGATGGATACGTGTGGGGGTCCCTCTTGCACAGGTGTATACGTGTGGGCACGTGTCCCTATTTGTTTTTCTGCCCGCCTTCGTAATTTATGGAACGTGGACACGTTTGTGCAATCAGACACACGTTTTCTGTGTTCGCAGTCGTATGTATATCTGGGTGGCCGCAGTAGGTGCCCCTAACACCTCTTTTGTGCGTTTGTTGCTGTTGCTGCTTGGCGATGCGACTGTATACCAGTTGTTTTTTCCGTTTTTTCAAACGCTCGTCGAGCGACAGACGCAAATAATGGTGGAGCTGAAGAATGACTTGCAAATTACTGGCTCTCTGCACTCCGTCGATCAGTTTCTGAATATCAAACTAAACAACGTATCGGTGGCCGACCCGGAGCGCTGTCCACATCTGGTGAGAGAGGAAGAGAGTCCCTGATATTTCGGCAACTCTGCGGTGTATGGAAGAGGAACACTCCACACTACGGCCTACGTACGCAGAGAGAGAGAAAGGAAGACGTTTTACCCGAGCTGAGAGGGAATTAAACTGACTGAAACAGAACTGTCGCCGCCTCAAGAAAGAAGAACAAAAACAACGCGCGTACTCGTGTGATAGAAGCGGCGTTCTGGCCTGGTGAACTCGAACTAAGGTTGTGACACACTGCGGTCTGCGGTTGGATCGGCAGTTGCGTGCCCCTCTCACTAAGTCGTTAGTCGACTGTCAACGACACTGCAGCAGAGAAGACAACTGGATCACAGACTTCAGCACTACTAGGAGAACGTAAGGAGAGAATCGCGTTTTCTCTATTATTTCAATCTGAAACGCCTCCACCAATCTCGACAGAAGAGTAGTACTGCCATGACAAGTCGGTACACCTGTGTCCCGGGAATGTGTTCACCAGGCAGACGGCGGGGAAAGGTGCACACACTTATCTTTGGTGACATCTATCTCTGTATCTCTAAAACGTGTATACATATGCATATATATATGCATATTTTAAAATAAATAAATACAGGGGTGTGTGGTCACACACCGATTAGCCGTTTGTATCGTTCAGTTGCACATCAGATTGTACTCTGCGATCCTCTCTCAGTAGCCTTATGCTGGGATGCAGTCCTCCTCAATGGGTGCAGTTTGGTTCTTTGAAAGCTGTCGGCGTTTCGTTAGTGCCAGACCCGGTGCGCCTGGCAAAAATCTACTCTCTTGAGTTTTCTGTGGCTTCTCTGCTTTCAGTACAACCACTTTTTCGATGAGCTTTGACTCTGTTTTGCCCGTCGCGGGAGGTGGGTAGTTGTGACTGCCTTCTTTGCTGGCGTTGTGTTGTTTCTCAGCTGTCAATCAAAAACTGTTTTGTACGAGGTTCTGCGGTGCGGTACGTCCATTTGCCTCCGTCTGCGGTCGACACCGCGCAGCTGCAGGACATGTGCCGACGCGAAAGCAAAAGCGGGCGGGAAAAGGAAGGAAAGTAGGAAGCGCGACATCTTTTCTGACTGCCACACACGTGGCTATACGCTGAACTGAATGCAACGAAAATGCGTGAGCTCTTGTCGACAGCACATTTAGGTTTGAAAAGGGAAGGAGGAATAATGCATAATTGCCTACAGCAACTCTACGTGACCGTCTGCTGAAGGAAATTACAATCAAGAAGGCGCGTCTGCGCGTGATCGAGATCCACACGAGTAGCTAGGTAGGGTGAGAAGAGCTCAATGTGCTAGTGATGCGGCCTTCACAGAAGAACGGCTAGCAGCCGCAGCAGTTCGAGTCGAACTTTTGAATAGGTATGAGCGGACTACGATACCCTGCTGCAAGAGCCTACGCCGTTAAAAAATGGACGTTGTCCTTTTGTTGACAGACGAAACGAAGACCCACTTCGTTTTCTGACAGAGTCTGCGCCGTTGCCCGAGGGTCCAGGTCCTCCAAGAGACATGGTTCCAAAAGTCAGTGTTTCACCTTTGCCTTCGCTTCAAGCCGGCTCTCCTCAGTTGTCAGTCAACCTCCAACATTATTTCTAGGGGCCAAAAGCGTACAACTGAGGGAGTCGAGAATCACTGCACGCTGGTGAAACACAGATTCCGGATGAATGACAGCCGTCGTACTTCGCTAAAATTGATATCTGTGTACGCCCTTGTATGCGTGGCAGTGCACCTTCTTCACAGCTGGAGCTCCAGATCGAAATCCCAAAGAAAGGTGGGATTTCGTGAACCAAGGCCAGGACCCAGTGTTTCGTCAGCCGTGCCGCGGTTTTGTCTTGGTGCTGGAATTCGAAATATTTGCTTTTTGCAGTCAAACTGTGTTGACCTGTGGGACGACGTCTTCCACTCAGAAGAAAGGTCTTCGTAGCTTTACTAATAAAAATGGCAGATTGGTGCCCGTTGTGTTGTGTGAAGCATTGTGAAGAGGTTGGCGAATAGGAGGGGACAGTGACGTGAATCAAGGGTACGTACACAACGACAATCAGCGCAGGAGCTCATTTGTGGCGGCTGAAAGGTATCCCGTACCTCACGTGCTGCGCACATGTCTACATGTGTCTATGCACAAAAGTGCTCTATGAGCCTGCGCACCGACACGACAACCTAGATGCAACATTAAAAGTGCGGACTTGCCTGCATTGCCAAAGTAGCTTTAGTGCACTGCCCCTGCGTTATGCAGTCTCCGGTACACAGGTATGCAGGCTGGCAGTTTTGGCTTTGATTTACGTACGCAGGCAGTCACCAGTAGCCCCAGCAACAAGTGATCTGCAAGCAACTTGGGATACCGTCAAAATTTGAGCACTCCGAGGAATCCAGTGGCATATTCGCGGTGTTCCACTGCATCGAATAGAACGTTCCGTACTTTACAACACCACCTGCGTCCCACAAGCTTTTGTGGGTGTTCCTCGCGACATATGCTGACAAGGAAACACACTCTTACACGTATGCGATTGTATAGAATGCATTCACAAGAGTCACTTAGCTTCTCGACGCATAGGAGCAGAGATCCACCAGCGTACTCACACATATGTACAAGTGTGTCGATACACGCGTGCGTGTAAAAGTCACATTCTACACTGCTATAGTCATGGCATATTCTTTTTGTAATTTGGAAGTGCGGTTATCCCCGCACAACGCCGTCCTCTCCTGCGGTACGTCGACTACAGGATATCGACGGCTACAAAATACTGCTGTGTACTTCAGTCAAGAGTTTCATGTAAGAAGACGGAAACGTTTCTAGGAAGCTGTATCGAAGAATACAAATACAAAAGATCTGCCTTGGAGCACCGCGTAAAACGTTGTAGTTTCCTTTTTTTGTTGTTTTAGAAGTCAACTGTACTAGATATTTTACCAACTTACTGACGTCGCGATTGCATCATTCACTAAAAAAACCTAATCCACGAAATGTCACCGAAAAACTATCTTCTGCGGCCGAAGAAACCGTCGAACGCACGCTTCCTGTTGCCTCCTCCGGCAGCGTGGCTTGCTGGACCTGTTGATGTGGCATTCTTCATCCCCTTTCCCGCCACGTCCTGTCTACGTGCTTCTTCAGTTGCTTCTCTCACGTGCCGGTCGTAGTGTTGTTGGTGATGTTGGTGGTGCGATTGCCCCTTCGTAGCCCCCCCGCATTCGCGCCTGTCTTCTCTTCTGGCGAAAACCGCAGCGCTGCTATTACCCAGACCGGACTTCTCCGGGTCCAGAGAAACGCCACCTGCTCGGTTCGTGATAGTAGAACTAACAACATTCAAACCGTTTCTTTCGGTGAACGCGGAATGTTGTTGCGTTGTGCTATGCTGCGTAGATGATGTGCATTGAGTGCTCTTTCTTTTGGACTTCTTTTTTTCTGCATTCTCCCGCACGTGGTGCCGCTCCACCCTGCCGTCCTCGACTCTATGCTTGTGCTCCTCTGGAATGTCGGCTATATTGCGGCCGTCGGCTGTTCGTCTCGTAGTCGTCGACCGCAGGTGTTGCTGGTCCAAGCTTGCCAGAGCGTTGTTCAGCGCGAGCCTCTCCTTCGCAGTGAGTTCCTGTTGTTTGTTCTTCTCCGCTTCCTTGACTGAAGAGACCGAGGCAAAGGCAGCGGGGCAAACGAGGGGGCCAGCGGGAAAGAACAATGGATTGAAACACGCAATGAACCAGCACTGCAGTTACGTTTTGAAAGGACCACACCAAGAGAAGCGTGACAGAGAAGCACGTTCCTGTGCACAACTCGGCGAGCAGGACAGGCAGGCGCATCAACAAAGTCGGGATGCGTATGCCAGGCACGATTCCAGTCTTCCCACAGTTTGCTAGCCTTTCCTGCGAGGTCGCAACTTATGTTTACTGTGGGCTTGTTTAGAATATCCATAGGTCAAGGTTCTTCTTTACATGTAGTGGCGTTGTGTATCTTGTAGTGTTCAACCTCATTGTCTCTGTGTACACAAAGTGCAATAACTTCCTCTGCACAGCAGCCGATGCCGCATACAGAGAGGCAGGATCTCAAGCGGAAGCATCAGAAAAAATCACAGGTATTTAACAAGGCGCGGTTTTTCACGAAAGCGCTACTCGGCACGGAAAAGACAGATATACAGTCCTTCGTACACGTAGAGACGCGCTACGTTGTCCATCTGATACGCGTGCGCACTGGCGATACACTTTTTATGCACCAGTACCCTCAACGATCCCCACAGCAGCAGACAATAAGCAAGCAACAGAGGGTTTTGCACTTCCTCGTGATTGCGCCTTACCAGTATGCGGCCGAAGGTGCAGCAGTGTAGACTAACCATGGGGAGAAAGGGAGGACTTGCTACTTGCAGTGGTTGTCTTCCCACATAAAGCAGCCGTCCCACTGGTCTGCTGTGATATCTCGTTTAGTGCCCCCATTTCTCTTCCCCGGGCATCGAAATATCGACCAGTGCCAGGCACTTGTTTGCCTGCGTCCCACTCTCCTTCAAAATAATGCCCATCCGGCCACGTGATACGTCCTGTAAACGTGTCACACACCGTAGACGACAGCTCGACAGAGAAGTACAGGCCGTGTGTCCTCCCCTGTAAATCTATATACGCAAGTGCTCGGCATAAATTCGGTAAATACATTTTTTTTGATAGCCCATAAGTAGCCCTCCCTCTCTCCTGGGATTGCCTCTGGACGCGGACATCAATGTTTTCGATCGTGCTTACGATACTTGCATTCGCCTCCAGCTAAAAAATTACCATTGCACCAAAAGGGACAACCATGTGACGGCGTTTGTAAACACTGTCCAGCAGGGTATCCACCGTCCTACTTTCAGCCAAGGATGCACTCAGTCAACACCTGCACAGCAGGACGTCTTAACGCAGAACAATCAACAAAAGCGAGACGATTGTGGCTGTGCTCAATTTTCAACTTGCACATTCCCAGCACGCCTTTCCGCACGATCATCCGGCATGGGAAGAGTCATACGTATGCCAACATATCTGGATGGACGCACACATCAGGCACACGCTACACGACCTCATGCGGGCAATGCAGCCGCCTGGTCAAAGTGTCGCAGGATCATGCGTCCTTTACAAAAACCTGTACACGTGCATCGGGGAAAAACACACGCATCTGTTCCACACCTAAGTCCAAATTTCTTACCCGGTCCATGCCTGCGATCCTGAAAGTACATGCCCTCGTGAACGCCTCCATCTGCCAGCACCATGCGACCCTGACCTTGCATACGGTTCTGGACCCACTGACCTGAAACAGAAGTATTAAGCAGGCAGAAGTATTCTGTTAATACAGATTTAATAATGATTTGCGACTTCGCGTACGCCGTTGCTTTGCTAGGTACTAGACGTGTTCGTGATTTTGAGCCAGGCAAAGGCTTTGTATACTTCGAGTTCCTTGTGTGCTTGAACTGATTCGGCGGCACCAAGTAGCACTCTGCGAGTATGTGTTCTCCCACCCACTGATGGGACTGACAGAAAGGTCCACGCTGCCGACCGTGTGACGTAGCAATGGTAGGTACGTTTTACGTTTCTCTAGAGCGCTTTATCTAATAGATGCATTGACGTAGGCGCGATTGTACAGGCAGAGAAATGAGTAAATGTGCACACATGTGTACGTACAGTGTGTATACCTACGTTTCGTGGATCAACATATGTTAACCTACTCACCGGTGTACGTTTTTCCGTCTTTCCAGTGGAACGTGCCTTCTCCAGAGATTTCATTGTCTTTGAACTGCCCCTCAAAAATACTGCCATTCGGCCACGTGAAGCGCCCTTCGCCGTTCTTCTTTCCTCCGTGGTAGTATCCTTGGTACGAGGATCCGTCGGTCCACCGCTCGACGCCGTAACCTTCTTGCACATCACTGACCCACTCTCCTGAAGGATGATTTCACATCATTGGTCAGCATCGTTTTCGAAACAAAACTACTTCGCCCTTTTAAACTTTAACGTCGGGGTCGCTGACATTGTGCAACATTTCCACAGAATCTCGTCCTCAGCCACGCATGCATTTCCTTAATGGAGGACCACACTGCGTGCGCGATCCGCCATAGTGCAAGATTTGCTGGGGCGCTTGCTTGCGCTGAGGATCCACGCGAAAAGTCAGTCCAACAAAGTAATTTGATGTGTGCATGTATGCTGCGAGCTTCCCTTGTCCTCGGTAAGGCGCAGCGATAGGATTTCTCTGATGTATTGCATTTTCACTGTAAAAGGGATATGCACACCTATCGAGGATTTCTTGTCTACCCTCGAAACTTTGCAATAGTGTACCGGGTTTTTCCTGTCCCGCGTGGCACTAGCAGGAAACCAACAAGAAATGACGCACCTGCAGAGAACAGCACTTAGCAGGCAATATTGGGGTACTTGCTTTCATGATAAGTGTATTGTTCACCTTCGTAACTGGAGCCATCCGCATGCGTGAAGCAACCCTTGCCATGCGCTTTGTTGTCCTTCCACTGCCCTGCGTATACATCTCCTGTAAAAATTGCAAACAACACGGACAGGACAGGCCACAAGTCTCTTAATGAACAGATAACACCCCCAGCACTAACGCCTTTGGAAGAAAAAGGAGAGCAGTGACCAGGTAGTCAAGGTCCCGTACGAACATATGTCGGTCTCGTATAAGGACAGCAAATAAACTGTGGTCAGATATCCCGACGAGGAGGGCAGGCATAGCGGGGCAGTCGTCCTCTCCAGCGAGACTCGTGCAAGATCTTTTACGGTGCCCTTCATCATTAGCCAGTGCACACGAAAGTAAAAGATATTGTGGTGCAGCATCTCTCATTTGCCCTTCACCATTAGTCAATGCAGGCGGAAATGTAAAGTATGGCAAAGGGCTAGATTTGTGGACCACAGTGACAAGATCGTGCATCACAACCACAACACTGTAGTACGAGAAAACGGCAAGTTAGGCAGACTTGCTGGAGATGACTTTTCTTCGTTTGGACAATCGAGAGGTACCGACGTTCTATAGTGGAAACAAATTTCATTCGTACTACGGAGCGAAGCCGAATCAGCTATAAATAATTTTCTTACCAGATGGATGATAAAAAGTGCCGTAACCGTTCGCTGCGTCATCGCGAAACTCGCCCTCGAAACGCGATCCACATGGACGAATGAGGATCCCGTAGCCGTGACGTTTCCCGTTCTTATAAGGTCCTTGATATTGCACGCCTGAAGAGAACAAGCCAGCACCCCTGTTAACAGCGGCAGCCCATCAACGATACCACACTACTTCGACTTAGCGCGCGTAACGCACGACTCTACAAAAACAAGCCAGCACCCTGTTAACAGCAGCAGCTTGTCAACGACGCCACATTACTTCTACTCAGCGCGCATAACGCACGACTCTAACGTACGTGGCTACACAGGATCTGTGCACGCTCAATCGTCCTACTGGGTTTTGTCACACATCCCTCCAGAGGTATCCTCAACCCACTACGCCATACCCCATGATTCCTTCACCTTCACAGTAGAGATTGTACAAAGCCACGTCCGCTGATAACTACACGTCTGTGTGTGAGCTTCAGCTTCTCTCCTCTGCTTGAACACAAAAGCCTGCACCTGCGTCGGATTACACATGGTTCGAGCGTACCCCGGAAGTCCACCCATCTCTCGGGCTCGTGTAGGCGCCCGTACGTAAAGGATATCGCTCATAAATTTTTATTTCATTTAGCGCAACCAAGTGACTTCCTGGCGCGGGCTCAGATTAAAAGCTGAACTCGGCGTCGATGCAGAATAACGCTCCCTCCCAGGAAAGAACTAATCAATACGCGCTATGTAGCAGCAACAGTAAATCTGCTGTTGCTACAGGGAAGAACTGACCAATACGAGCTATGTAGCAGCAACAGTAAAATGTGCTCGCCCCAGGGCTGTTGTGGCCGTCTGGGTACAGCATGCCGAGCTCCTGACAGCAAGGATGTTGCCTAAAATTACGCGTTGAAGATCGACTCTCCTGGGCAGATTCAACAACATTGCACCCAGCGACAACTAGCTAAAAAGTATACCAGAGCGTTAAGCACCTTCAGGGCATGGACATTTTACCCATAGTCTGAAAGGTTACCTTATACGCGATCATGTCGACAAAACATTTTGTGTCCTTAACCAGCGTCTTGTGGCTATGAACCTGTGTAAACGAACTAGTTGGGCCTTTTTGTGAGACAAAATTTCAGACGTCACCCAGAAGAAAGATACGAGGTTCAGCTGATTTACGGAACGTCAGATTTGTCGGTACGCACACATGACCAGACGCCTGCAAAGGAAGCTGAAGATCATTAGTGCTTCGCGCGGGTCAAGCCCTTTAATAGTGTGTGATAGTACGAAATTGCTGCATTGGAATGGCAGCGACGGCAGCCCAGCGCAATACCGCAAGTGCTCACTCCTTTGATGGAATGTACCTGTTGGTGCTGCTGCCGTCTCTTGCTGCTTCTCCGATTGGGGATTCACTTGCGGTCCGGTCACCTGATGGAATGTATCCGTTGGCGCTTCTGCCGTCTCCTGCTGCTTCTCAGGTTCGTGGTTCACTTGCGGTCCATTTGCTGTTGCAGATTCCGACTCACGCGGCTCCACCTCCCTCTGAAAACGCGTAATGACAGCGGTGGCACGGAGAACAACACTGAATTGTGCTCCTTAACTCCCCGCACTTCGACATCATGGATACCCTTTCTTTATACAAAGGAGGACCGCTGGTGCCCACAATCCGTTTGCAGATCATTCGCCTAGCCTGCGGGTACGCGTGTTCACTGTGTTTGCGTCTACACCTGCACATTTTTGCACCTGCCGAATATATCAAGAAGAGAGGCAGTTGAATGTGTGTAGACTTAAGGTGCGTATCTGCAAGACCTAGCACATCCAGTTCGTAGCCTGAAAAGAGCGCGAGCGTCCGTACATACTTGACTAGACTACGTATGCAAATGGGGAGGTGTCGTTCAGGTGTGCCGTTTCGCAACGCAGGACCTGCAGCAGTAGCCCAGTGGCCGTACGGAGAGGGCAAAACCGGCTATAGCCACTGCCGAACGCGGTGCGGCCGTGTCCTGACAAAACGCCCTGCTTCCTTACTGGATGAACGATTCACACATTAATCGTGCGACTCTGCGCCTCGTGCAACCATAAGATCTGAAGTAGGTGATTTGAGTATCCGTTACTGCAGTTGACAGGGTACAGCCGAAAATATGTGAACAAATTGTAGTTGGTGAGGATGCGTAGTTGGCCTATGAGAAGTATTTCTGTGCAGGTCTAACCGCACGACTACCACGTCTGAAACAAATGCAGCTAAAAAATTTGTTCGCTCGCACCTACCCATTATTATAGCTTGGGTGGATTCATAATAGGTGTCCGCTTGGCTAATGACACTCGCTATTGCTTACATATGCAGAGGACCTTGTTAAAGAAAGGCAACAATCTCGCCCACTAGTTTTGAGGGTATGCTCAAGCATGTGTGCATTGAACTGTGCACTAGAGCAAAATCACGGCAATCAAAAACAGCGGTACATACGGATAAATTTGCTTGATACTGGACGTTAGCTTCAAGAAGTCCGCAGGGATAATTTCAAATAACGACCCAGTGTATTTCTCCCTACTTGGGAAACTTGCTCAGCCGGGACCTCCTTAAATGCCTGGGACTGTTCGGTGAACAGAGTCGAGTCTTCCGCAGTTGTTGTTGTGTCGACTTGAACCAGGCGCTTCCCCTCTGCCAGTCCGGTGCTGATGCTGAAATCGGGGGCGGGCAGCTGCGTCCCACAGCTGCGTACATCGTCGTGCGTTCGATGTTCGGCCGAAACGTCTTCCCCCAGAATGGAGTAATCGAGAGGAGTCTCTAGACTCTCCAAGCAACAGCTAAGCATGTACATTGTGGGAAGTGTACACCAGAACGGAAATGAAGGGCAGAAAATGACGGTGCCTCGAGCGGCGCGCGGAGCTCGGCAGTGGTCGACTGCACTGCTGCACTGGATGAGTGGGTAAGTACAACTGAAGACAACAACCGAAGCCGCAAGAATTACATCCTATTTTCTGCAAGTGTGAAAACTCCCCAAGCCCCACCTGTCACCAGGGGAACACAGGGGTGGAAACCACAGGATGGGGAAGTATGTTTTTTCCTGGTTAATTCCGCTGTGAGACACCAGCTACAGCCGCCAGTGTCTCTGTAGCTGCAGTGGGATCATAATCGCCCGATGTGGTGCTGGTATGGAGGTTGCGCCTCCCAGTGGACTACGCGAGTTCCGCAGGGGATCTAAAGGGGCTACTTCCAGGTAGAGAGAGCCTGCGTCGCATACGCACCGACACCGCCGTAAAGCAGAAGCGACTGAGAGGGAAAGGGCAGGTGTAGCGACGGAACCGCGCTGTTTCTAATGATACGACAGCAAGAGTAGTGGGAATAGATTTTAAAGACGAGCAGCAAGAGAGGTGATGTTTGTATTTAACCGCTCCGGGAAATGGTGGTTCTTGCCAGGGATCAACTAAAGCCTCTTCTCTGCGTCAACAGCAGCCGGCACAGTGAAGGGGTGGTGACCGCATTTTTCCGCATTCGCTCGTAAGGGCTCGGGCAGAAGCACTTTGCTCTACAGGTGGTGTTATCTCCGTTGTTGCCACTGTTGTTGCTGTCGGAGGGATCCTCCAGTGGGATGTGCTGAATGGATGGAACCAGACAGAAACAGACACTCCATCGTGCCTCACCGTCTTTTTTGCGGCTTTCGTTGCTGCCTGTGAAGCTCCTGCAACCGTAGGTGATGCAGTTAGTTTGCAACAGTGTCTCCTGAGCGCACCGCCTACAGAAATCGCCTCCTGCAACCGGGTGCAGTCCTGCATAACAGGCCTTCAAAACAAACACTTGTCTGCAGATATTCCACGTACGTAAGAAATCCCACCAGCAGTTAGAGCTGTGTGGTGAGAGCGTGCAAAGCATGTTCGTGTGTCAGGTATGCTGTACCGTGGGTGTGCTCTGTGAGCCTATTTCTTCACATTTGGAGACGTTTCTGCATACATTCTTTTCCCTATTCAGGGGACGGATACAGCTGCGGCGAAGAGATCAGGGGCTTGCGTTGACGATCTCCTCCAAAGCGAGTCGTGGGGGTCGACTCTCCCTAGCAACGGCCTCGGGTAATGCAGTGCAGTCAGTGCGTGTCTACGGAGTGCTCGGCCGGAAGAAAAAGTGGATTCGTGTGCGCGCGGTGCGGGTGAGCACGTACTTGCGTTCGAGCCGGCAAGAGGCGACAGACACCGTGAGTATGATTTACATGCATTTTCCATTTGTTTTCTCCTCTCCGGTGGCATTCAGCAGTACAAATCTGTTAACTGCGTGACACAAGCTAAATTGCCCCACGGAGGGCCCCGCTGTCAGCTGTGGAGTCGCGCTGTTGAGTTCGCTTTGCAAGATCCCACCGAAGTACGGATGACTTCTGGGTCGTTCCTTGATAGTGGACGGGCGTAGTTCCACTGATGGGCGATACAAATCCTGTTTACAGTAGTGGGGAGCCACTGCTAAGATTCTGCGTTTTCGATTTGGTGAGGTGTCTTGCACTATTGTGTCTATCTTTTTTGCCGCACAAACGTATGATGGTTCACACTTGCAATTGTAGAGCGGGGCCTGCCGGCAGATGGCTTGACCCAGCAACACTTGGAAGGTTCTCCTGGTGCCTGGATGACAGACGGTTGCTCAACCAGACGCGACAGCAGGCAACATGCGACCAAGCGCACCTCCTCGCTCCCTTTTCCCCGCCCACTGCGGTCTGCACTTTTAAACATCCTAGTAATACTCTTCGTCTGTACTTAAATCGGCAGCAGAGAGCACTTCTTTTGAGAAGTCACACACTGCGTGTTTCCCTTGTGTTCACGTACAGCTTCGCGGGTTAGTTCAGTCTGCTTTGATGCCGGTTATCGGCCACACGGATGTGACCGTACAGCTCCGCGGGTTAGTTCAGTCTGCTTTGCTGCCGGTTATCGGCCACACCGATGTGGCCGCCGGGACAGAGGTTGTCGCCACGTAAACTGCCCATTCTGGCCTATGGCGCAGCCAGTACTCTTAGTGCTGCGACTCCTGCTCCGGCTGCTGCCGCTGCTGCTACGGTAAAGTAAACCAGCTTTGTTCCACCGATCCTGCTGCTTGTGATGCGTTTCCACTTGCTTATGGTCGCCTCACTCGCATCACTCACTGACATAGCTGCTAGTCACACTCACACGCCTATGCATGAATTCCTAGACGTTTGCGCGTACACAGCGGCAGAACTCTTCCTTTCCATTGCGTCCACCTTGTCACTCTCAGACTCGAAATAGTTAAACGTCTTCAAGTGCAGTGGGTAGGGAATCACAAGCTCCTCTGTGTAGGGAAGTGTGCAGGAAGGGATCTGCGTGCCGCAAGCATGAAGCCTATTCTCTGCAGCAGAGCCATTGCGTAGGGCGTGCAGACAAAGCAGAACGGAGACGACAGGACTGAACCGCCGCTTAGGTAGTCTTGAACAAACCGTTTACCGCTCACCGTTTACCATTCAGAAGAGCGCCTCACTGAAATACACGAGTCTACTACGTGTACAGAGACGTTGCCACAACGACATCGGCGAGCAACAGGAGTAGAACTAGAAGCCGAAGAGGGCACACGTGCGTTGGTGGCCCGTGTGTTGACGGGATTCCCGGCGCAGTCAGAATCGCTTTGGGCATGTGGTCGCACGGAGCCTGTAGCACTGTGTAACACGCGTTTCCCGTCGCCAGGCAGCTACGCGTTCACAAATTTCCTGTTGCTCGCCTCGCTTCACTGTGTCTGCTAAGACATCACTCCTCTGCATTTCTTGCACAAGGTAGGCTGGATCCTACAGTCTGAGACACACAGCGGAAACGCTCAAGCAAGTACCTTATTGTGGGAATGAGGCAAGCTCACTGAGGAGGCACGACATTCTACGTGAGTTTTCGTGGGGAGTGCTCCCGTGATATCCCGCACGTATTTCTCTTAACCTCTGCCATCTCGATGCATGGGCGCTGTCTCATGCCCCTCATTCGGCGGGCAAGAGATTCTAAGTGAGTTCTGGAAGGAAGTGTGCCCCACATGCGTTTCCCATAGCGTCACCTCGACTGTCGGGTGCTGTCCCGTCTCCCCCATGGTGGTTCTGCACTCTACCTGCCGGATCGGCTTGAGGGAAGCACACAGACAGGAGCACGGGGCTACGATTCCTCTTGGGGCTACAGCTCTGGAAAGAAGTACCGGAAAACACGACCCTGACAAACCGATTACACTCACACTTACTAGTCTGCCGTACGACTTTTTAGGTTGAAAAGCGAGAAACAGGGAAGAAAAGGATCTCCCACTCCACATATGTGTGCGCGTGCGCACGAACCCACTTGGGCGGGATGGGAGTATGCGTACTTGCAGGAATTCGTTCCGCATGGAACTGAGTGCCAGTGGGTCAGTCTGTATATTTCCCTCATAGGTACGGTGAAGTCTAGGACTAGATAACTACGGCGGCACCGTGTAGAGAAATGTCTGCATGCGTCTTGCTTCCAGTTGTAACCAGACATGTCCTTCAAGGTCCGCGTAAGTGCTAAGACAGTGCGCTTCGTGTTTAACATGAATTTGCACGAGAAGGTGCTCTGTTCTTTGCGTTCGTGCATTCAGCGTATTTGTGCCGCCCATACATAGGGGGGTACCGCCGCTCGGATGCTGGCTGCGAAACTCCCGCATGCTAATAGTGGAAATTATGCGCTACGCACATACTCAAGGTACAAACAGGCGAGGTGCAGTTTGTTGTTTCATACATAAGAGGGGAGCACGTATACACATATAGCTAAATATGCTGTCGGAGAAAACACACAACGACTGGTGGGCGGCCAGGTGCAGTCGTGACGGCAGTATGCGTAGCATTTTGTATTTTACTAGTATTAGAACAGTGAGGACGTTGTAGATCCCAGCACTCAGGGCACGCTCTTTAGATACTCAGGCGGCACGCAATAGCATTCGTTCGCCTGATTCTGTCTTGCTTCACGGGCAATGCGGTCGAAGAGTATTTGCAGCTGACAAGCCATAAAGATCCACTATATCACTAAATAGATCTTTCGACTACGACTCTGTAGTGGTTGGCAACGCTATATTCGGTAAAAAGTTGTTGACTGACTCGAAGTCCTGCTGTCCCTATATTGTGGATTTTCTAACTAAACCTGCAGCTCAAACGACGGGAAGCATACTGGCGCAGTCCGCGTACGCAGAAACACATGTAAATGCGTTCTGACGTGTTTGTGTACTTACGCACCTACGAGTGAGCATAAATGTCTACGACTTTGCTACAGGTGCAGACGTATATACAGGGACTGATATACGTTGTTGTACACATATATAACCACATAAACGGGGTATGAAAGTATACGTGTATATACATACATATATATACATATATCTATATATATATACATATATATTGATGACAAAGATAGCCCCGGGGACGAATTGAGCGGTAGGTTGTCGAAACACATTCTGGGGAAAATTCCCGAGTGGGACCCCGTCCGTCCTGTAGTGGAGCAGCGGTTTACATTTTACGACAGCGAGTCGACGCGGTGTCGTTATTTCCTATTGGACCCGTGATTCCGTGTTGCGCAAGTCCTCCCCTCTTCCCATCTTCTCGCACAACGGTTGATTTACAAGCTTTTGCGGCGTCTCGTTGGGACGTCAAAAGGATCAGTAGGGCTCGTGCTTTGCAGTGACACTTCCACGTCCCCTCGGACACAGAGACTTACCGGACGTTGTGTGCCTCCTCTGCAGATAAGTACTACCTAAAGCAGAAAATTATGTCGTGACCAGCTCTCTATAAAACGATCAACGCATTGTAGGCGCGAGCCCGCAGCACCTCGCCACAGTGCAATACGCGCCGCCCGGACGGGTCTTCATACGTAACTAGCGTAATAAATGTGTCTCAGTGTATACATGTGTAGTTCGTATGCATCACGATAAACGTGTGCAGTGTAAAAGGGAGTTGCAGAGCTGTTTATGCTAAAATGTGTAGCTACCGGTGTGAGTCGAAATGTGTGGAAGTGACAAGCGCGCTGCGCGACCGTCCGTAGACAGCAACACGACCGACTAAAATCATCCCCAGCGTCGCGACAGAGCGACTCGTCGTATATTCACCTTGCGCGCACGCACCTGAGTGCTGTCACATTTGAACAGATAAGTTCACGTGTACGTTCACAACTGCAGACGCACGCTACAGAAAGACCGGTTGCTCACAGAATCTCTGTGCACGAGTACCAAGGACCCAGACACGAGGAAACTGCCCTGCTACTAAGATGAGAGAAACAACTGGCGAAGCCTGGAGTATGTTCAGACATATCAATATGCAAAATACAGAGACGCATACGTGTGTCAACACCGCTGCCCGCTGTCATGAACAGGACTCTTCGCGTCAAATCCAGTTGTCCCGCGGTTGATGTTATGAGTTTCTTCGAAATGTGCATATAAAGAGGAGGCAACCAGGTTGTCATCAGGCTCACACGTGCGAACATCCCGCAGCCATATGTACGAGACGACGTTACCATAAAAATAATAATAAAAATGTTGTCTGTAACTGCTGTCGTCTTCTTACTTGAGCAACACCTAATCGCAGTCGGGAGGAGACACAGAGAGGGAGCGACGACAAAGGGGAGAAGAGAAACAGAGAAGACGCACCCCGTGAACTAAGAAAAGAGAGACAGAGAAAAAGATAGTGCAGAGAGGAGATATGCAGGGCAGAGAGACAGGTATGAAAAGATTGTCTATATGTGTACGATATGTGCACAAGTGTGTCTCCGGGGATGAAATGTACATATGTGTGTCTACCGGAATGACTTCGCGTTATCCTCGTAGTTGAAAAAAAATTATTTCGCGGGCTGCAAACTCTCAGCGAGTTTTTTGGCTTCAGTGTTTGCGCCTAAGCGGTACAGCGTTTCCACTTTCGACCTGAGAAGCTGCTGCTGTCGCATGTCCTGCACCTGCACAGCAACGCGATCGAGGCAGCAGCAGCAGCAGCAACGATAACAGCAGCATCCGCTCCATCGCCCACGCCAACATTCCTTCGTTGAAGAAGGAGAACTCCTCCTCTCCCCGCCGCACGCAGCCGGAGGCACACAGCGAAAAACGACTTGTGTGATCCAGCAACAGCCCTACGGCAACCGCTACTGGTCGACCTGCTACCCCTACGACACTTTTTACTCCTCACGACAGACCTCCTACAACTAGACGTCCCATCTTCACTAGGGCAGCTAGTACCACTATTACTACTCCTACTGTTAGTAGCGCCACCACTCCCCTCCGCACACACGTCCCATCTTCACTACAACAACAACAACTACTCCTACCATCCCTACTATTAGTAGTGCCACCAGTCCTCTGCCTCATACACGTCCGATCTTCACCAGGACAACAAGTACTACTAGTTCCATCCCTACTTCTGCCAGCGCCACCACTCCTCCTCATACACGTCCCATCTTCATTACGACTACTACTACTACTACCATCCCTACTAGCACTGGGGCCACCACTCCTTAGACACGTCCCATCTTCATTACGACTACTACGACTACATTACTACTAATGCCGCCGCGTGACTATACGAAGGACCTCCTCTTCTCCTCCCGCTACGCATAACAGTATGACTACCACTCCTCGAGCGATCTACTGTTTCTATCGCTGTCACGACCCTCAGCCTGATATTATATACCTACGACCCCTGCGCTGCTATGATCCCCACGCGACGACGACCCCCAGGCTACTACGACGCCCAGGCCACTACGACCACCAGGACCACAATCACAACCCCCCAGTGCCACTACCTCCATCTTTCCCAGCTGCTGACTCTTGGGGTCGCTACGGTACGACTACTGTGTAGCAAACTACAGAAATTATACAGACTTTCTACATAACACACCCTCTACGTACATGTAATGCAGGTACATATCATGACTGACCGATAAAAATACCCTATCTACACACAACAGTTTGTCTATATTCGTATCTACTACAATTATTACTTTTACATTACTAACACTACGCCTGACGCTCCTACTACGAGTAAAACGACTAGTCGTTGCACGAGCGCAACTTCATGCCCGCAGCAGCAATGTGGTCGGTAGCAGCACAGCAACCGGAGGAAAGGTGCATTCTGGCCTCTGCTGAGGCACGCAGGCGTTCCGTTAACAGATGCAGCTGCAACAGCTGCGCCAGCAGCAACAGCAACAGCAGTAGCAACAGCAGCAATAGTAACGGCAGCAGCAGTAGCGGTAGCAGCAGCAGCAGTAGCAACAGCAGGAATAGCAACAGCAGCTGCAGCAATCGCAGCAGTAGCTGCAGCAATCGCAACAGCAGCATCAGCAATAGCAACTGCAGCTGCAGCAATCGCAACAGCAGCTGCAGCAATAGCAACAGCAGCAGTAGCAGCCCTAGCGACAGCAACAGCAGCAGTAGCAGTAGCAGCAGCAACAGCAGCAGCAGCAATAGTAGCAGCAGCAATAGTAGCAGCAGCAGTAGCGACAGCAGTAGCAGTAGCGACAGCAGCAGCAGCAGCGACAGCAGCAGCAGTAGTCGCAGTAGGAACAGTAGCAGCAGTAGCAACAGCAGCAGCTGTAGCAACAGTAGCAACAGCAGCAGCAGTAGCAACAATAGCAGCTGTAGCAACAGTAGCAACAGCAGCAGCAGTAGCGTAGGTAGCAATGTACTGGTGTGAACGCATGATCGGAAGGAAGTGGAGACAACTTTACGCTCGTGCCAGCGACAGGCCCTCGTAGAAAATCTGGTGTTCTTCGACGTTGCCGCTCGCTACCCTGCAGTCCCGAAGAAGAAGAAGCAGTGCCGTTGTCGCTAAGAGTAACAAATACCTTGTCTCTTTCGTCACGCATCGTCTGCAGTCGCTGCTGGGTCTCTGCAGCGCGTCGTTGTTCTCGCAGCGCCAAAATTTCATTCCTTAACAAGGAAGGGAAGGAGAAAAAAAGCCGCGGGAGAAAGGAGAAGAAAAGAAAGCAGAACAAAAAAACAGCAAATGAGCCTCGAGAAGAGACTGGACTTGATGTACTTACTCTAAGCTCCTCACACCCAGGGATACACACAGACATATTCTCACTTGCTACCTTGGACCGCGATTTGTTCACGACCCCGGCGTCTCTCTCAACCCCTGCTCCACCTTTTTCCTACTTGCTTGTATGCCATTTTCCTATCACAAGAGTTTCATCCGCTGCACTTTAGACAGAAGCTTCTCTTTCCCTTAAAGTATACGCGTACAACCCACAGTAGACCGGCTGTGTTTTGCACTCCTCGCCTCACCGATCGTCCTATCCTCCCACCTTCTCCGTTTCTTCCCGACAAACTCAACGCAGCTATCCTACATCAGTCCCACCTCCGCTCCTTTCGTATCAGCCGTATTCGTTTTTTTGTTACGGACTATTCCACCACAAGTTTCACCGTGCGTCCACTCGCACCAGTTCTTCGCAGACTAATGACTTCTGCTCTGCCGACGTCCTTTGTAGTTGCCGGATATCTCTTCACCGACTCCGACTTCGTGCGTATGCTCACAGATAAATATATGTGCGAGGATCATACACCGGTGTGCACGAGGACAGGAGAAAGAAAAGCTGTGCTGCGTTATATAGATACGCGTGTGTATCGACTGCTGCAGCGGGCACCACTCTTCTTTGGAGCCAGTCTCTTCATGTCATTGTTGACCGAAGTCAATCTCTGGGGAGAAGAAGACATGTATGCTCGCGCGTCGTGTTACTTTCTGACATGCGCTCACATACACGTGCTCCCTCTTCAACAAAAGTTCTCCTTTTGGAGAACAGTGCGTTCACTTTGTTGCAACCAGCCGAGGTGTACGTACACCGTTCATCCCCCTTTTACACCAGCATTACGTCCAGGTGTGTATCTACACTAACCCCGCCGCGACCTAAAACAACGGCGCTTCGAGACATACGTACACTGCCCCTCCCCCCGGTCCAGCGGCGTTACACCGAGGTGCGCGTCCACCACCTTTTCCGCTACTACAACAACGCTGAGTCGAGGTGTCCGTACACTCCCCCTTCCGCTGCTAAACAACTTTTGAGTCGAGGTGTACGTACACTACCCCTCCCACTGCTGCATTACCTGCCATGAAGTGCGACATCATTCTGCAGCCCTCTCTCTTCACACGTCTCGAACTCGGCATCGCTCAGCAAGGAAATTGACTCACTTTTGGCGTAGCAGCGTTTTCCCCCCCCACACACGACAGTGTTGCGCATGCATCTTCGAGCAGACCCAGACCTGGCGCCCGAAGCTCAACAACACTTTTACACATACGCGGTGCAGTAGGTACGAACGTCAGCTTGCATGTCTTTGCAGCTACGTACAGTCACATGCATGTGAACTACGTACACAAGTATACGAGTGAAGACGCACCAATATATATAGTCATACACGTATGTATGTGGAGAGACACAGAGAGAGGGAAAGGCAGAGAGACTGAGAAACACACAACACACACGCATATGCACATATACGTATATGGGCGTATTCGCACATACGCAGTCGCACGACACGTAAATATTCACCGCGTATGCCGTTGCATCTCCCCTTCAAACCGCGAGTGGTGCGAAATCGGCAAAGCGACGATGCTTGGTGTCTGCCCTCGTGTACACACAAACTGCTGTCTTGCTGTGAACGACGTATTTATACGTCCGCAGGAACGTCCGCCTGCCGCACGCGCACTGCAGATAAGAGCGTTGCATATTTTGACGTCTCCGCGCTGTCTCGCTGCAGCCGCCTGCGTCTTCTCTCCACGAATCTACGCACCGTATGCATGCGTACATGTGTGTGAGACACGACGAGATATGTGTTCGGCTGTTTCTCACGTCCTGGCGGTCCGAGTGCCGCATAACCCCCCGCACCCGCGCACATGTTCACCGGGTGTAGTGACACCCGACTACGGTGTCAATGTCAATATCCCTGCAGTTGCCCTATTCCTAGAAACTTCTTGGCTCCCGCAAACTGCTTCGTATGTGCGGCCCAACGCCTTACTCCCGCCGTGTACTCGTCGGTAATCACAGGAAATGCAGCAGATGATGGCAGCGGATTTGTACGCCGATATACACAGGGGACAGCAGTGCACGTTTGGCTCTGAGACAAAACATGTTTCCTCCCCAAACTTCAAACAAATCAACACGCATATCCGTCCCTCTAGGAGTGGACCACCTTCTACGCGTATCTATCTATACAGATATATATATGTATTTGTACACGCAAGCAGACAAATCCACATACACATGTATATATACATACCAAAGAATATATATATATATATACACATATATATATATATATCTTCGTAGATATAAACCAGTATATGACTGCACCATAAATATATGTATACGTGCATGTACGGGTGTTTACGTGATACAGAGAGTATACGCGCATACGTGTGTGTGTCCAGGGTATATGGGTCGTACAAACATATAAGTGTATACATAGATATATTAACATATATATATATGTATACCCGTACACACATATATATGGATGTGTAAATAGGTATACAAAGGAGACAGCAACGTACTTTCTTCTGGCTTCATCGTTGAAATCTGTTAGTTCGCGGTGCTCTTCTAGATTCACCTGCGGAAGCAGACCGCGCGCAGCACAGATCGTCTCAGCAGCAGTCAAGACGCAGCACTACTTCTCTGTTTCCATACTCACATACATGTGTACACATATGTATATGTGTCTATATATGAATATGTACTTGTATATCTATGTATACATATATGTATATATATACGCAAGTACACGCCGAAGCCGTGCTTTGCGCTTGCCGTGAAGCAACACCATTTATTTACATACCGTAAAAAGTCAGGAACATGCGTGTGTCTCTTTGTCTCTCTTCTTTCTCTCTCTTTCTATGTACGCTGTAAAGACTCACCAGAAATCGTATACAGTATGCAGGCATGCATATATATATATATATATATATATGTACACATACAAACCTGTAGAGAGTGACACATGCAATTCCACGTCTGCAGACATCCCTACATATGCTCCTCGGTACGCAGATCCCTCATCCAGATACGCACGCACACATCTCGCCAGACATACACATACAAATTTATCTATCTCTATCAATCTATCTATATCTATCTATATCTATCTATACCCCATCTATCTATACCCCATCTATCTATACCCTATCTATCTATATCTATCTATCTATATCTATCTATCTATATCTATCTATAAGTGTCTATCCACATCTACCTATATGTACCTATCTACCTATATATACACACATATATGTATACTCACTCGACGGGCAGAGATAGACGAACAGGGGACAGGCACCACATGCAGAAGAACCGTCTCAGAGAAATTCGTCGCGTCGACGTCTGTGCATGCGGAGGAAGTGCAAGGCAGTTGAAAGTGGCGCAAACCCCTTCGCTAACCCCAAGTGAGGCCGTTTCTACGCTTTGTCAACATTACACTTGGGCGAGGAAAACGGACTTTTGTTACATGCGGGAGAGAGAACAGGTGGCCACCGACAAATACCCGTCTTGGGTGGGGATCGGGTCGAAGTTTGACAGAGCGAGGGACATGCAAGCGACGTCCAGGACGGGGAAGAAAACAGCAAACCAACAGCAAACATCCCCGACACCCACACACAGACACACACGCAGAAGCATCAGTGCGGCGCGTTCTATCTTCATCCCTGGCCTTCACTTGCCTTGACTTGAAAGATAACCCTCCGCAGAGATATACTCATACGCACATATAGACGCAGACCATATGTACGCATATATATGTATATATACATACAAACATGTATGTGGATGCGAGGAAGAGCAACAGGGAAGCAGAAGGAACGTGGGAGAAATGGACAGCAGGCAAGCAGAGAGACAGAGAGACAGGTGGACAACAGAGCAGCAGACCCGCTTCATTCTCTGCTTCGCCTCGTAGAGTTCTAGGTTGTAGTACTTCTCGCTCGGGAGGGTCGCTGTGTTGAAGTCTTCGAGATAATCTTTGAACAACTCTTTCTCCTCCTGGCGAAAAGAAGAGAAGAAGCCGCAGCAGCAAACACGCAGGAGCCACCGCGCTGCAACGGCGCAGCAAAAGTACCACCGTGGCGCTGCGCAGCAACAAACGGAGCCGCAGAGCAGCAACAGCAGCAGCCAGCGCAGTGCCAGCAGCAACAGCAACGGCAGTGACGGCAGGAGCGCCAGCAGTGACAGCACCAGCAACAACAATGACAGCAGCAGCAACAGCAGCGCCCTGTGGTCGCATCGCGTCGTGTGCCACTGCAAGCACAGCGCGCACCGTATGCACGTCCCCTTCCCATCCCCTGCATGCGCATGCAATACGTCTTCACTTCACATGGGTGGAAACATCCGATGGATGCGCTGACACTGCATGAGCTCACACCGCATGCGCTGGCACTTCCTGGCGCAGCCATTCTCAGACACTCCCAGATTTCTGCGTGCTTCCACTTGCTTCCGTATACATATATATATATATATATATATGCCGGCCGGTGATGTGTCTGCGTCATCCCGTCCACTGCTGTATACGCACACGTACACTTGCGTTCTCCTCTACGTATGTGGACTTTGATCAATCCCACACACGCATGTATTTTTTCGTTATTATCCATGGCTGCACACACCTCGTTCGCACGCATGCACTTTTCCTCAAAATGCGCGCATGCAGCACCTTATCTCTTGTCCTCCCACGCAGCTCCACGACACCTCTTCCCCTCTTCCACATGCACACACGCCTTTCCAACACGCCAACACACGTCGACGCATCCACGGACACTTCAAGAAAGGCAGTAAACCCCAGCTACATCTATCCACGTACACATATATCTGCATGCAGAGAAGTCGAAAAGATGCAGTCAGCCCCAGCTACAACTGTATATACATCTGCATGCGTAGAAGTCAAAAACATGCGGTCAACCCCAGCTATACATATATGTGCATGCATCGATTTTAGAAAGATGCAGTCAACCCCAGCTCCACACATATATATACATGCGCATGCCTAGAGTTCAAAATGCAGTCCCCGCATAAATTTTGAAGAGCTCCAGTCAACACCAGCTACACGCATATACATAAGTATATACAAGTGCATGCATAGAGTTCAAAACAATGCAGCCAGCCGCTGCGCGCGCAGGCTTAAAAGAGATGCATTCAACCCCAGCTACATCTATCTATGTCTCTCTATATAAGGGTACATAAGTGCATGCATAAAAATTCAAGAGTGCAGTCAGCAGTACATATGTGAGCAGATCTAGAGGAAACTTATTAGAGTGGCACGAATTTGGGTGGAAAGAGCCGGTCACTTGTATGTGTATATGTACGCCTTTATAGGTGATCGCATGCGCGTGCATGCAGACGCATGCATTTCAGCGATATTGTGACCCGCACAGGCGTCTGAGCTCGACAGCGAGAGACGCGAGTAGAGACAAATTCTAATTTTGAACGAGAAGGAGAAAACGTTTACCCAAGAAGGAAGAGTTTCTATATTTTTCCCTTTCACTTCGATCAGCCACAGAGAAAACTCCGGGCGCTTCTTCCACATGTCACTCTCCTGCAGCAGCCCGTACTTCCCATACTGCTCCGTTGCACTCTTCGAGCCTAACAAGAAGCACCAGCAGCAGCATCAGTAGCAGCATCAGCAGCGGCAACAGCGGCAGCGCCAACAGCAGTAATAGCAGGAGCAACAGCAGCAGCAGCACCAGCAGCAGCACCAGCAGCAGCCCGAAGAAGAAGAGGAAGAGGAGCAGCTGCAGCTGCCCTGGCAGCAGCAGCAACAGCAGTGGCAGGAAGAAGTCCCCGCCGGAGGGTAGCGCAGCAGCAGCGGCTCCACGGGATGTCGTAGCTCGACGCGCCTGCTGCGGGGCAGCTCACTATAAAAGTCTCTCTTATTTTTCTTCTTCTTCTTTTTGTGGTGCTTCATCTTCTTCACTGCGTTCCCTTTTTCTCTTTTCTTCTCGCTATCCCGACGCTTCTTCCGCTCCGCGTCCTTCTTCTTCTTTTTCTTGTCTCGCTTTCGTCGCGTCTCCTTCTCTTCATCTCGACGTTCTCGCTTGGCCCTGGCGTCTCACACACACACATACAAACATACATATGTACTCGCATGCAATCCCTCACACGGCAGCCACGCTGTTCCTCCTCCTCTTTCTCTTCTTGTTCTTCTTCAGCTTCTGCTGCATTCCGTCCTCCCACTTCTGTTCCTGAAAAACCCCTCGTTTTCTGCTTCTGCTTCTGCTGCTGCTGCTGCTTTCCCGTTCCTTTCTGCTTTTGCTGCCGCATCCCGTCCTCCTCCTGCGTTTCTGCTTCTTCTTCTGCTGCTGCTGCTGTCCCCTTGCCGCCTCCTGCTGCTGCTGTTCTGCTTCTTGTCGTCCGCCTGCTGTCGCTTCTGCATCTGCTTTCCCTCGTCCTCCTCCTTCTCTTCTTCTCTACTTCAGCTGCTGCATCGGCAATGTTGCTGCTGCTGCTGCTTCTCTTCCCTTCCTTTTTTCCCATTTTCTGCAGAACAGTTCTCCTCCTCTTGACGCCGTCGTATCCCTCGTGACATCTTCTCTTCTCACTTGATAACATACTTTCCCACCAAGCGGTCAAAGTTACAAATGTTTCTTCTGCTGATTTCCTCTACTAATCTCAGCAGTTCAACAACACAGCCGGCACTCCGTTGCCGTAGACGCAGTGCGCTGGTTGGTAATACATCTGCACCGGCATGAACTCATATATATATATATACATACATATATATATATATATTCACATATATGTATATACTTATGCACGTATTCACACATAAATCTCAAAGCATTACCCATACTTAGAGAAACTACATATATGTACGTAGAGAGGGGAGAGTACATATGCATAGCGAGAGAGTGAGGTGAAGAGAGAGGAAGCATACATATACATATATATACATATATATGTATATATATGTACATATATATAGAGAGAGACTACCCACATATATATATATATAGAGAGAGAGAGAGAGTATATATATATGTATACAGAGAGAGAGTACATATATATGAATACGCACGTGTATACACTCTAAAAAGACGTGCATGCCAGATATGTAGAAGTGATCGCGTACGAATTTTCCCACGGGGAGATGATACGGACTTACCTTTTACTGCGGGCAGCGGCATCGCTGTCTGAAGAAGAAGAAAAGGAAGAAACGGAAGATGAAGAAGACGAAGACGCCTCTTCGCTGCTGTGGCTTCTGCTTCTGTTGCTGCTGCGGTCTCGTCTGCTGCTGCTCCTGCTTCTGCTGCTGCTGCTGCTGCTCCTTCTCCTTTTGCTGCAGCGCGCCACATGCGTGTCGTCGCTGTTGCCTCGCATGCACCTGCGCAGCTCCCCTTCCTCTGCCGACTCCCGGCCCCGGTCACCTCTGCTGCTGCTGCTCATCTTCTTCTATCTTTGTCTCTCTCTGTGGCGCCTTCCTGCTGCTGCTGTGTCATCTGTCTCGCTCCAGATGACCTGCAGCCTCACGGATCAACGGCAGTTCCTGCTCTTCCTCTAACATTCCCGGCTTCCAACGTGCTCAGCCCAATTTTCAAAACGAATCGCCTTACTCTCCTCCCACTCTTCTCCTGCTGCTGCGGTTGCTGCTGCTGCGATTGCTGGTGCTGCTAGTGCTGCAGTTGCTGCTGCTGCTGCGACTGCTGCGGTTGCTCCTGCTGTTACTACTGCTGCGGTTTTTGCTGCTGCTGCTCTCCGTGCTGGTAATGCTCCTTCTGCACGTGTTGCTACCGGCGCTCATGCGCTACTAAGGACGGTGCTGCTGCTGCCGCTTCTCGTCCTCCTGTCGCTCCTGCTGCTGCTGGTTGATAAGAATGCTGCTACTTTCAACACACTAGTGGCTGCAGCAGCACCTTTTTCTCCTCCTGCTATACGAATGCTTCTGATACCGACACAGCCGCCTTTTGTCTGCTACTGCTGCTGCTACTTCTGCTTCTGCTGCTGCTGCCGCTGCCTCTGCTGCTGCGGTTTCTGCATGACAAGGCCTTGCAGTGTTTCCTTTTACGCTGCGGATGGTGGTGATGCCTCACAGTGGAGCATCGTCTTTCTTCTTCCTTTCCTCGTGCTCCTCCTCCTTTCGTCAGAGTGCGTCTAAATACAACTGCATATTTATATATATATATGTATGTCAGAAGATAAAGAAGGGGAAGGAAACATACAGGCGGATCTACCTGGGATAGATAGACGCTAACATGCAAATGCGTGTCAAGGCACCTAGAGCGTTCATCTGTATTATGTGTGTACACGCGTACAGAAACAATAAAAAGAAAGAAAACTGTACATATACACATTTGGTGCGTGTGTGAAAACGCCTGCAGATATAAGCAGAGACACATATATCCGTACAGCTGTAAATAAATACACGTCCATACGAAAATCGGCATCAAAAAGACAAATACACACGTATACATACATGTGTGATGTACGCCTCTACATACCGACTTCCTGCGAGGCTGATGAGGGAGGGGGTCACGAGCGCCGCGTGAAAGAAAGTCAAATTCTATGAATTCTTGAAGACGTGGTTCAGACAAGCTTCAAAGAAGAAGAGCAACAAGTCACAATCGAGCTAAAAGACGAGAAACGCGTGCAAAACTTGCGTAGCAGCTGCTACTCGTACCCCAGCTCAACCCCTTCTGTATCACACACAGGAGCTGCCATATGGCATTGCTCTTACCTAGGGATGCGGATATAAGTAAACTGTGCGTCACACTCAAAAACGAGGAATACACGTGCCTTTCTTCGTATTCTACAAATTTTTTCCCCGAGCAAAAACGAACAGAATTACAGTAAAAAGGCAAACATAGATGTTCTTGGAAATACTATTTCTTCTATGTATGTACACATACATTCTATAGTGTGTATATATATACATATATATGTATACGGTCACAATTGCAGACGGGGATCTGGATACGTACGCATGGGGAGACACAAAGAGGTTACTGTGTCTATACAGAACTATTAGCTTCGCAGAGCGGCTTTCACCACTGCCCAAAAGTGTAACACATTTACACACAGATGTAGGCTCAGGATACTCGGGACAGCGCAGAGAGGTACACACTTAAGTGTACACATATATATATATATATATACGTATATATACATATATAGAGAGAGTGCTGGTAGGTGTGATGTACGTTCTCCACGCAGATATGCGCATAGTTCTCGGTGAGACTTCTTCAAGTCATTTCCTTGACAGGTAGTTTTGCCGTCCTTGACGAAACATCCTCAAACATCTACCTACTATCTCTCTCTTCCTCTCGCATGTTTAGATGAAGAAACACGTATAGGTCTTGCAATGACACAGAGCTGCGCCAGCCTGTTCCATCTACGCTCGACAATACATTTCTATTCGAATTACTAAATATACCGGAAAAGTCTATTCAACTCTGTACGCCACTACACTTTCCCTCACGCGAGCGTCTGCTCCTCAGAAGACGCCCTATGCTGGGCGGAAAGGACTCCTCAGGTGTAGATACACCGCAGAACATTACGCTGTCCGTACACTCCGCGGTGGACAGCGTACACCGTCCACGCAATGCATTTGCCAGTGGTTTCACGGAGAAACGCACCCGCACAGTAAAATAAGAAAGTGAATGGCGGCAACAGCGACAAACAAAGCCACTCCTACCAGGCGGCCAACTTCTGAGAAATGATGTTCACAGCTCCCCGGGCAGCGCAGGGAAACGGTGCTGCCCCGTGCCGCATGCAAATATGGGTAGTAGGCATGCAGCATCGAAGAGATTGTTTTACGAGCAAGGGAGTGTTTTTCGGAGTTCTGATGTGGTAGACACACCGAAGAAAAGAGAACCGACACGAAACCTTTCTGCGCGGACTGACAGATTGTTGATCTTTAAGCAGAACAAATAAGGACAGAAGTCGAGAAGAGCCGCTGGGTATCTCGAAGTCTCAACATTACTACGGTGTACAGATGAATATGCTTTATACGCAGACTTCTTGATGATACGTAGAATAGATATGCATATATGCAGATGCACACACATACAGGGAGATATCCAGTTCTTTGTCTAGATCTAGGCATACGTACGTATACGTATGTATGCACGTATGCGATTCCATGGCCATGGGCGTTCACCACGGCTACACGGCAGATGCTAATATATATATATATATATATTGTGTGTGTGTGTGTGTGTGTGACGGACGTAGACACACATAGATACGTACATTTGATACATGTAGATAGACGCATAGACTCGTACACAGAATTATATTCGGAGATGTGTACGCACAGAGGCATGTGTTCAAAAGTTTGACGGCCGGCGTAAGGAGTTCCGCTGTTTTGCGTTTGCCGGGGGAGAGAGCAGAAAACAGGTCACCCCTGCGCCCCTGCGTTCTACGTGGATACGCTCTGCGCCATGCTGACGGCACGATCGATGAACGTGAACCACACCAATAAAATCTCCACAAGTTTGACGACCAACGCGGAAGCCGTCTCATGCGTATTGGGTCTGCTCACACTCTCTGTGGCCACACGTTACTTGCAACTGACAGCTTCCACCTTGGCACCTTCCGAGAGACGCCAGAGCTTCTCTAGATTTTTGGCGTGAGCGAATTATACATTCCTACGTGGGTGCTTTACCGTTAGCAGGGGTTTCCTTTTACCGCCATGTTCGTTGGATTTCTCCGGGTCTGACGCTTAACGAACGACTAGGAATCTTTTTTCTTCTTCTTCTTCTTCCTCTTCTTCTTCTTCTGCTCAAGCGGACCTTGAACAATCGTACTGCACACCAGTGCACGCATACACACAGACAGAGGTAGCAGAAATTTTTTTCTCACTCATTGCACCGTAGAATATGGAAAGCCTACATGGTAATACACCGGACAACAGCCACAGCAACGGGCAAGTGTATACACAGGTACGCAAACAAGTATATACACGGAGAGAGATAAAGACACGCATATATATATATATATGTATACAGAGTATGTGTGTCCAAGTTTACATGTAAGTACGGACGAAATATATGCATATATATATATATATATGTGTCCAAATCTATATATATTTACGGATGAAAGGGGTATTTCGAGTTCTGTACTTTGCGAATGTAGACGTGCAGAGTGCGTAGCCAGGTGCCTCTTTCATGTTTAGTCTCCATGGGGAGACTTCCTTGAGGTATTTCGAGTTCTGTACTTTACGAGCGTAGACGTGCAGAGTGCGTAGCCAGGTGCCTCTTTCACGTTTAGTCTCCACGGGGAGACTTCCTACTTCGAGTTCTGTACTTTACGAGTGTAGACGTGCAGAGTGCGTAGCCAGGTGCTTATTTCACGTTCAGTCTCTATGGGGAGACTTCCTTGAGGTATTTCGAGTTCTGTACTTTACGAGCGTAGACGTGCAGAGTGCGTAGCCAGGTGCCTCTTTCACGTTTAGTCTCCACGGGGAGACTTCCTACTTCGAGTTCTGTACTTTACGAGTGTAGACGTGCAGAGTGCGTAGCCAGGTGCTTCTCCCACGTTTAGTCTTTATGGGGAGACTTCCTTGAGGTGTGGTTTCTGTCCTGGAACAGCAGTTTCCACGCGCGGATCTCTACACACAGCTCTTCAACATTCGGTCACGCTTTGTCTGCACGTGCAACACGTAAACACACATCTATACATATAGAGATAAAACTGTAGAATATATATATATATATATGCATATAGGTACATACTAGTGGGTGTATGCACGGACGTATACTCCCCCGTACCTGCATATTTATACGTATAAACATGTACACGGAGAGGGAGAGGAACATACGTATACGTGGGCACGTCACCTGGTAGAGCTAGCATGGCTCACACACGTACAAACGCGACAAGTATATACGAAGGACGCACACAAATGCATACTCCAGTGAACAGGCAACACCGGAGAAAGGTATCACGGGTGGCACAACGCATTATCGCGAATAGATTTGGACAGGTGTATACAGAAAAGGATGTAGCAGGTACCCAAAGAACCTCTGTAACACGTTTCCCCAGTGTTAATATTCCCACACAACCATTAGGTTTGCACGCGTCTGTACAGAAGACGATGCATCAGGGGCGGTATAACGAAATAGCACGGATAGATTTGGATGGGAATGTACAAGAAAGGATGCAGGCAGATTCAGAAAGAGTCTTCACAACATATTTCCTCAATGTGGATTTCCCCCACCAGGGAAACACATACATGCTGAAGTGAACAGAAGAGCACACTACCACGGATAAAGCTGTTGAGTACGTATTTGTGTATGAGCTATATGTAACTGAGATAAGAGTGAGGTCATACCAGCAAATATGGCCCTTGGGTGGCAGAATGGATGCGCGTGCTTTGGTGTGAATCTTTTTTTATTGCCTGTTGTGGGTGCAAAAAGTATCGCACACGATGCGTTTCTTCTTTGTCTGCGCATGAATCCACTCCTGAATCAGCACCCATGCCTCTGTGTTGTATGCATTGTCGATACTGGCGCACAGTTCCCTGTGGCTGCTACCGTTGAACGCTGCGCGAACCATGCGGGAGAAAAAAAAAGTGGTCCGTATGTAACGCACGTCGTTCAAGGCACCTGCAAAACCCGTCCGCATGAGAAAAGATTGAAGTGCTGCCTCGGCGCGTCGCCTGCGCGCCGTGTGTGTTCACGTGCGAGCGCAAAGGCAACTCCCCTCACGCATATCTGCCTGTTCAAAGCATCAGTGGCCTTCTGGTAGCGTAAGACGTGGCCGGTTCGTATGACCTCCTCGAGGATTGCACGCGTCCGAATATCATGGTAATACGAGCACTTTCACCTGTACGTGCAAATGATGCCACACACATTTGTGTCTGTACATACACGAGCGCATGTATGCGTGGAAGTTGATCTCTCTATGTTCCTCTGCGGGTGAGCCATCGTGTGCCCGCGTGTAAATTTTTCTATGTGTCGACACGCCTGGAAATGCCGCCCCTCTGCATATCTGCTGATCTGTGCGTCCTTTAAACGCATGAGAACGGGTTCTCTGTGTGAACACGCCGTTGGGAAAATACAACTATTTGTCCTCTGTGTGCACGCAGACTTCTGCGTGACGATAGCAGGTCCCACTGTGCTTATCCCCCTCCACACCTGGGTCCCAGTGCCTGCGTTCTCATGTCTTTGTCCACGTGTGCAGCTATCTCCCTCTCTCTACGCAGAAGAGGGTAGCTATAAGGCGCAACTTATCCATGTGTGTACATATTCGTATACAGAAATACCGGTGAAGCTACGCTCTTGATATAAAAATGATGTATTTGTGCAGGGCTACGTGCACGCTATCCATGTGAGAATATATATATATATATATACATTTTTATGTGTATATATATATACATATATATATATATACATATATATATATATATGCATATACGTACACACACACACACACACACACACACACAAAAGCACAGGTTAAGTCAGGCTTCCGATTGAAGGAGGTATTTCAGTACGGAAGGCGACGTTTTTCTAATCTGTGCCAGCCACTCTTTCAGGCACCGTTCCCCTAGACGGTATTCTCGTTCTATCTTGAAAAATCCATCGGATGCACGCCTAAACGGTCACCTCTCTCCGTGCCTACGGAAATCTGCTCACTTGACGCAAACGCACATACACGCACACGTATATTTAAAAGATGCAACAGACACACAGAGATTCATGGAGGTGCCTCTCTCTTTGTTTCTCTGTCTTGTGTTTACGTGCGTGTGTATATGTGCGTGTGTATATGTGTGTGTGTATAGTAGTGTGTGTGTGTGTGTGCGTGTGTGTGTGTGTGTGTGTGTGTGTGTGTGTGTGTGTGTGT
>KL647289.1:638641-673079 GCA_000727475.1 Sarcocystis neurona | reverse complement strand
GTGTGCGTGTGTGCGTGTGTGTGTGTGTGCGTGTGTGTGTGTGTGTCTGTGTGTATGTGTCTACGTATATATATATGTATATGCCTGTCCGCTTGTCTGTTTGTCTCTTTCTCCTTCTCTCTTTTTACGTGGATATATGGATATTTATATGTGCGTAGAGTACAGTTGTACAAGATCGTGTGCATATGCAAGTATACCTGTATGAATGTACATACGCAATTCTGTATGGGTTCCGGTGCGGTGCAGTCACTCCTCCGTATAAAGATAAATGATACGTCTACGGTTCGACATCTGCTTAGCAACTACATAATCGCGACGCCTGTTTGTGCGGCACCGCTCTCCCACAGGTATACGCGGAGGAATATGAGTTTCTCTTCGTATCCGGACGAGTATATATGTAATTAACAATTAGCCGATGCGTGTGCACACCGACTTTTTATTTCGTCGGGCTGCTGCTTTTTCATTTACACGGGTGTCTCTCACGTTCTGTGCCGTCTACTACACAAGATGCTCCAACACAGTGTTACTGACTCTATACACATTAATAGGGAATCTGTGCGATTGCAGCCATCCCTTCGTCGCTATAAGTGAATGCAAGAACTTCTGGGTTGTAAGCATCACTTCATGTGTATTTACCTTGAATATAATAAGTTTGTGATGGCACGCATCGCTTCGCAGCAGTTGTACGTGCGCCGTCTCAGACGAAAAAGAAAGTCGCAGGAGCACGGCTTTGCAACTGGCAAGCGGTAGCAGCGAGAAGGTTTTTCCTGCTCGGTGTGTGCATATATATATATATATGTAGGCACGTTTATCTATCTATCTATCTCTATATATTGATATATATATAATATATATACATACATATGTTTGTATGTATATATGTATACACATATAGAATATATACATGTATGTATACATATATATATATATATATGTATACATGTGTGTTTATGTGTATGTATAGATCTTGATGCGTGTGTTGCTTTTCCTTTGTGCGGATTTGTTTAGCTTGTGTGCTTCTCTTCTGTCTCCCCGCCACACAGCAAGGGAGGATACGTTTCGTTTGTTTTTGGTTCTCAGGAGGAGCAGCTGGCACGCGCTTCCTCGGCGTCTACCACGACGCCTAAAACAGCGCGGAACAGAGACGCAAAGAGAAGAGAGACTTCTCCTGGTCGTTTTTGCCCGGAAAGAAGTCACCTTTCCCGTTTCGTTTTTCACGTCAAGTGAACTTACGTTCACCGCGCTCGATACATACACCCATTCAGTGCCAGGCGTTCTCCATCGCAAGAAAAGGGTGAAAGCAAAGAGAGTACTTCTGCTGCGCGGAGAGACAGGCACGGCAATTCGTCAACGGCGAGCAAACGCAAATGTAAGACGGAGGAATGGGAGAGGCAAAACAGCGGATGCGGTGTTTTGACACTGGTGTGATGCGCGCGAGACAGAGACAACTCTTCCGAAGTCGCCTGCTGGAGTGTACGTACACCGCAGTGCGCGACACCGCGCTCATCGGAACATGCAGCAGCACAGCAGAACGCAAACAGCTTGCTGCAGCAATCATCTACGCATGCAGATACGCACACACATAGGCGTACTTTCTATTTGATGACGAGCCTCTCTCTGTGTCTGTGTGTCTGTCTGTCTTCTGACAGCTCACGACTAAGCAGCAGCTTCTGCTATTGCTTCTGCTGCTGTTGCTGTCGCTCCCGCTGCTGTTGCTGTTGCTCCCGCTGCTCTTGCTGTTGGTCCTGCTCCTGCTGCTGCTGTCGCTCTTTCTGCTGCTGCTGCTGTCGCTGCTGCTCCTGCTGCTGTTGCCCCTGCTGCTGCTGCTGTTGCTCCCGCTGCTCCTGCTGTTGTTGTTCCAGCTGCTGCTGCTTAGGCTCCAGCTGCTGCTACTGTTCCTCTCGGTCCCGCTGCTAGTCCCCCCCTCGCTACTGCCGCTGCTGTCGCTCTGATGTGTGGCTTCTTCGGTCGCTGTCGCTGCTGCGCTGCTGTTTGTTGTGCTGCTGCTGGTGCGCCTGCCTCCGCTTCCTCCTCCTGCCAGCGGCACCGCTCCCGCATTGCTGTTGATAGGCTTCCTTTTGCCGGTGCGCTCACCGGTGCCGGTGCTGCTACTGGTGTCCATTATTCTTGTGCTGCTGCTGCAGTCAGCAGCGGGAAGCTAAACGAGCTGCAGTTTGATGCTCACACGTGTCGCTACGCAGCCTCCTCCCCTAAACGTCCTCCCCGTGCTGCTCCGCCGCTACTGCTGCGCGTCGCGGGCTGCTGCGACGAGCCTGCGGTGGCATACGGCAAGAGCGACTCGAGCTGCTGCTGCAGCTGCTGCAGCTGCTGCCTCTCGATCCGCTGCTGCCTGCTGCAGATTTGTTCGAGATACGCTTGGCGCAGCTCGTCGAGCGGAGGAGCGGACAGGTGCGAGCCTCTACTGTTGCTGCTGCTTCCTCTTTCTGGTGCGCTGCCTAGGCGTCGGTGTTCTTGCTGTTGCTGCAGCAGCAGCTGCTGCTCCACCTGCCTCACACCCAGCTGCTGCAGCAGCAGCAGCCGCTGTTCGTAGTCCGTCGTCAACATTTGCTGCTGCTGCTGATCCCCCGGCGACAAATCATCTCTTCGGCGGAAGTTCAGTCCAGTTTCTTCCCCTCCCGTCTCTTCTTCAAAACGTACGAACCTGCTGCTGCTGCTGCGGTTGTCTGCTGCTGCAGCTCCGCGCTGCTGCCCCCCATCGTGAAAGCCACTTCCCCCGCCGCTGCCAAAGCTGCTGCTGTAGGTGCCTCCTCCCCAGCTGCTGCTGCGGCTGCTGCCATATCTGCTGCTGCTGTTGCGTCCCGCTGAGGCGCCTCTGGCCGAAACCCCACACACCTCTCCTGCGGAAGGACCTGCGCCCGACGCCCAAGAAGAAGACTCGCTGCCGCTGCTGCTGAAGCTGCTGCCGCTGCTGCTGTCGCTGCTGCCCGCGTCGCTGCTGCTGGTGCTGTTGGACGGGGGGCCCTGCGCGATGTGAACAGAAGTGGGGAGAAGGAAGCAGAGCAGCAGCAGGCCGAGCACAGCGACAGCAGCGAAGACGGCACAGCAAAAGAGCAGCAGCAGCGGCTTCTGCTGCAGCAGCTGCAGCTTCTCGTTTATCCAGTACTGCAAAGAGAAATCGTCATATTGTCGCTCGTAGGGATGCATGCGGTGGGGAGTCCGCATAGCTGCGTTGGCGAGCGAACCCCACAAATGCTGCATGTGCTGCAGCACCCGCTGCTGCTCCGCGGTCAGCGCTTGCTGCTGTCTCACAGAGAGACAGCGGAAGGTTCTTCGGTCGTTCACCTCTGCAGCGGCCCGGCGTACGGCTGCCACCAACGCGTGAACCTGTTGCTGCAGCTGCACCACTTGCTCTTGCAGCAGCTCCTCCGGGAGCAGCAGCCTGTCGCACGCCCGGGCTGCTGGCAGTCGCTCGCCGGCCTCGCCTGCCGCCCGACATCCTGCTGCTGCCACAGCTGGTTCAGAATCTTCTTCTTCTTTTTCCTCTGCCGCAGAAGAAGAGGATGAAGTCGCGATATTAGCCGCATCCGTGCCCCAGCTGCTGCTGCTGTTTCTTCGCCTTCTTGTCCACAGCAAACGAGAGAAGCGAAGCCCGAGGCGGCGGTGCTGCAGCTGCTGCCACATGTCGGCGACAGCAGCAGCAGCAGCACCGAGGTCTGGCGCCTGCTGCAGAGGGAAGTTTTGCTGTTGCCGCAGAAGCTCCTGCAGCTGCGCGTGTAGCGGCTCCAGCAGACTTTCTCCTGCCTGCTGCTGTTCCGCAGCTGCACGACGTCCTGCAAACGACAGCAGCAGCGCATCCTTCACGCAAAATCGCAGCAGGGCCCAGAGAGCTCCCCACTTTTGACGCGGTTCCTCGCTATCTTCTGCTGCTGCTGCTTCGTCATTTACTGCTGCTGCTGCTGTTGTAGGAGTCCATCGGCTGCTGCCGGTCGACCACCGGCCTCCTAAGGGCGCACACAGAAGAGCTGCTGCAGCAGCGACCCACCCCACAAAACCTGCCGGTTCTGCCGCGGCTGCTGCTGCCGCTCTTCCTACGGCTGTCTGCGTGCCGCTGCGACTGCATCTCTTTCCGTTGCTGCTGCTGTCGCCTGGACGTCCGCCGCCGCCCCACAGAAAAGCTTCTGCGTCAGCAGCGCGCGCTCGGTCGACTGCTGCCGCCGCTAAATACTGTGAGACTCCTTCGGCAAATGATCGCCACTGGCGCAACAGACTCTGGAGCAGCCTCCCTGCTGCTGCTGCTGCAGCTCCTCCCCCTCCGCCGTAGTAGAAGCCTCGGTCCGAGAAAAACGCAGTCGAAGAAGAGGAAGAAGAAGCAGCCGCAGCAGTAGCTGCTGCCGTCCAGTCGACGCCTGCTGCCTGCAGCGGAAATGCAGCAGCCGCAGCAGCACCGCCACCTGGACGAGCGGACGGTGTTGCTGCTGCCGCTGCTGGGGTGGAGAGGACTGCAGCAGCAGGGCTGTTGCTGCTCAAGGTCGCTGCGACGGCAGCGGACTGCAGCGCAGGCAGAAAGATCGGAGGTCTGCTGCGGCGGTAGGCTGCTGCTTCTTGAAACTGGTAGACGCGCTGCGTGCACAAGAGCGCGAGGTGCAGCAGTTGCAGCAGCAGACGGTCATGTTGCAGCTGCAGCAGTGTCACGGCGGGAGAGGCGGCAGTGGCAGCAGCAGCACTGCTGTTCGACGACGCAGAGCTCAGCAGAGACGACGCAGCAGCAGCAGGGAGAACGAAGTGAAGGAGACGCTGCAGCAGCTGCTGTGGTCCGCCATCGCCGGCCGCTGCTGTCGCGGACGCTGCTGCTGCTGCAGTCGCACTTCGTTCGCACGCTAGAGCAGAGGACGAAGAGAGGGACGGCAGCCGCGAGGAGGATACAACAGGGAGCGTCGAAAAGAAGGATACAGGGAGACAGGAGTATGCAACGCGCTGCGCAGGTTTGAGGTATACGTACACCTCAGTGCGGAGGTCCTGCTGCAGAGGTGGATGTTTAAGCAGTAGCACGAGTGTCGGCAGCAACACCGTGTAGATTTCGAGCAGCGCGCGGGCTGCCTGGGAAGCATCAGCAGCAGCTCCTAATTTTTCTACACGCAGCACAAGCCCGTGTATGCAGTCGACTGTTGCAGGGAGGGGCGTGAAGAGAATACGCTGCTGCAGCTGCTGCTGTGCCGCCGCGGCAGCAGCAGCCGTCCGCACCTTCTGCTTTATCTTCTTCTTCTTCGCTGTTGCTGCTGCTGCTGTTGGCGTTGCTGCTGCAGGCAGCAGCTGCTGCAAGCCGTCAACGCACGCGTCAGTCAGCGACGCAAGAACCGCTCGCGGCCAAAACTGTAGCAGCAGCTGCTGGCGCGCCGCGTCGCCCCCCCCTCCTGCGGCTGCTGCTGCTGCCGTCCCTGATGTTGCTGCTGCAGCGAAGTCAGCAGCACGCGCAACATCCTGCTGCTGCTGCTGACTTTGCTGCAGCAGCAGCAGCTGCTGCACGTGGCTGCAGAGACGCAGCAGCAAGTATCGGTCCAGCAGAGAAGACCCGAGCCCGAAGGCAGTTACTCCCCGGTTCAAAGAAATGTAGAAAAGACTCCGTCGCTGCTGCAGCGGAGGAAACGCGAGAGCCAGGAAGTCGTACGTGTAGCAGCAGCCCAGAGGAAGAAGCGACAGCGGGTTCGTCCCTTGCACTGCAGAAACAGCAACAGCAGAGCAGCGGGGATGCGCAGAACAGGCGTCTGGGGCGCTGGAAGGGAAGAAACGGGGGACAGAAGAGAAAAGAATATATACACACATATATTTGTACATACATACACATATACGTGCACATAAACGTGCAGTTATTTGTACATATATATATATGTACGTGCATGCATATATGCATGTGTACATATAGATGTACATATATATATATATAGGCACAAGAAAGTGTACACGTATGTGCACCTAGATGTGTATGTGTGTTCAGCTATATATTTATTTGTATATATACATATATATATACACGTGCATTCATTAATACGCATGTACATGTATATATATGTACATATGTATATACGCGTGCGTGCATATATACACACGTACACGTACACATACGTACATATATATATATACAAAAAAGTGTATACGTATGTGCACTTTGGTGTGTATGTACGCCCTATATATATATGCATGCAGGTGTGTACGTCAAATATAAGCTTGTGTAAACAAATATGGATATGTGTATGTATAGGTGTGTGTATGTGTGTGTGCGCGGAGGTGTATACATTTATATAGGCAGGTCCTGTAAAATGTTTCGACGACACATACATACACATGTATATATACGTATGCATATATGCATGCACGTATATTTATATACAGACAATTGGACCTTTATGTGTACGCAGATGTGTACGTATGCACAAACATATATATAGATAGGCATGTACGTGTGTACACAAATTAATGTATATAAATACGTCTACGTATATGTATGCTTCTGTGTGTGCGGAGGTGTATATATTTATGTAGTGGGGCATTGTGAGATGGTTGTACTGCAGGTAGGCGGGTGATGCGCGTGGCCACACACAACTCTTTAAATCGAAGAAATGTAAAACTACTACACACATCTCCACGTGAATATCTATTCATTCTATCGTATATACATTTGTCTATACATATGCACATATATATACACGGATTCACCCACCTATTTATCTGTCAATACATCCCTACACGTCTGCATGTATATATATGTATATGCTTGACGAAGAGCGCTGCATCATCATCTGCTGCTGCATGCGTCCCCCACGCACCCTATATCTGGGCGTGTAGAAGTGTGTTTTCGGGTGTCTATACACCTCTCCGTCTTCCTCTCTAAATGTGGACACCCGAAGTGTGAGAGGGGGGAGCCCGCAGAATAAATCACCTCCACACACTTTCGACAAGAAACCGGAAGAGCGAAGGCCAAGAAAGGGAGGGGAACGGGCACACAAAGGGGGGGTGGCGAATATTTCTGTCTGAAGCTGCTGTGGGCGGCCCACACGCATTACATATGTGCCGCACACGCCACATGCATATATACGTGGAACTGTCTCTGTTTTCCGCTGGGTTAGCTGTCTCTCGATACACATATATGGATTTGCCAGGCTGCAGAGTGGAGGGCCCGGGTGCCAGGAGGAGAGAACGGATAGAAGCCAGCAAGAGGCGAGAAGACGCTCGGGAGACACTGTGGGGAGCTGCTGCTCCGGAGGCGGAGAAGGGAAGGGAGGTGCGCACCTGCGGTGTACGTACACCCCGCGCCGCAGAGGAAGAAGAAGAGTCGACGGGGCCGCGCGCTTCTCCGCAGAAAAGAAAACAGACCGACGTTTCGTTGCAGCGGCGGCAGCACACTCCGCAGCAGTCTTCCTGCCATCCGCATGCTGCCTCCCCAGCAGAGAGCAGCAGCAGCAGAGAGCAGCAGCAGCAGAGACCGGCAGCAGCAGCAGAGCGCAGCAGCAGCAGAGCGCAGCAGCAGCAAAGACCGGCAGCAGCAGAGAGCGCCGCAGCAGAGAGCAGCGGCAGCAGGGGAACTTGGAACAGCAACTGCGCGCAGCACCGTCAGCAAAACAGGAGAGCAGCAGCTGGGGAAACAAAGGCGGCAGCAGGAGCAGCAGCAGCAGCTAGGCGAGACACCAGCAGCGAGGACAGAGCGGGCGCAACACAGCAGAGCAGCAGCCAGGAGAGAGCGGGCTGCAACACAGAGCAGCCTAGAAAAAACCTTCGCGTCGCACGCTGCTGCGAGGCTTCTGCATGCGGACGTGAAGAGACGTATACTCTCTGCGCCCGCACATGCAGGTGTCTACGGAAGAGAGGGGAGTTTCTTCTGTATATATATGAACGATTTACACGGATGAAACTTAGCGATACTGGCTCTCGCTGGATCTATAGTGCGCGATCAAGGAGAAGCAGAACTATAGCTGTGGATGGGCCTTGAATACTTAGAAAACACACACACGTAGAGAGACGTATGTATGTAGCCGTGTGGACCCAGGTGTGGGGTATATATATGTATAGGGCAAATTTTTTTCCAGGTATATACATATATACGCATAAATAGTGGAGTTGTATAAGATAAAGAACGCGTGTAGACAACTATAAAGATACTCTGGGGAGGTTTACACGTATTCAAACTGCATCCATGTGCGCGTGTGTTTTGTTCATACATGTCCCGCTGTATGTATGCAGACAGAGGGAAGCGTCTATATGTTGTATATAGGTCTACATGCATGCGCAGAGGGAAATCTACATATACGCAGCATAAATCTATATGGGGATTGATATCTGCATGAGGAGAAGAGCAGCGCCTGTCATAGATATGTATCTACCACAAGTCGTAAGCATGCCGTGGCGACATTGTACAGTGATTCCTGTATAGGGCGGGCGCTGAAAAAAAGGCTCAGAGAAGAACTACGCGAGGAAGGAAGAAAAGGAAAACAGGAAGAATGGGGGGAGATGATGAAGGAAGAGTAGTGGACTTCGCCGTAGCGACGCTTGGTGGGCTGGTGGCTGCTGTTGCTGCTGCCGCGGAGATGACGGCACATGTCACGTACGAAGCGAAGAGAAAAGGAAGACTTGCCGCGGTGCTGCAGCAACAACAGCGCTCGAATTGCTGGAGTAGCAGCAGCAGCAGAGAGGCTTCTGGTGCTGCAACGGGGCGTGTGTGTGTTGGCTGAACATGTTTTTCTGCCGCGGGCGCATCATCACGTGCGGCGAGTCTTCCGCGCCCTGCTGCGCTGCATCTCCACCAAGAAACCTGCCCGACGGTGCGAGCGCCTCTCATGAAGGGAAACTGCTGCTGCTGCTTCGTAGTGTGTGGTGCTGAGAGAGTCTCTCCTGCGTTCAACCTGCTGCTGCTGTTGCTCGGTTTTTCCTCCTGCTGCTGCTGTCGGGCCTCCCCTCCTGCTGCTCGCGCTGCGGCGCGCGGCTTGCTGACGGTGTTGCTGCTGCGGTGGCTGCGGAGCCGACAGGCAGAGGGCAAAGTGACGCAGCAGAAGGGAGGGGAAGGAGAAAGACACGACGTACAGGCAAGATAGGCTTTCGAAGGGAAGAAACCCGGTAGATAGTCTGCAGGAAACGGCAGACAACGTCCGGACGACATCCAGTGTACGTACACCGCACCACGGACCAGCGCCAGCGACGTACGCAGCACACTTCTCACCGAGCAACAGACCAGGCGCCGGCAGCAGAAAAGGAAGAAAGTGAAAACGCTGACTTCCCTCAGAGCAGCAGAAATCCCACAACTACGGAGAGAATCGCCCAGCAGCAGCAGCGGCGGTCGCTCGGGGGCGGACACCTGCGGCTACCGCGCCGCTGCAACGCCAGCAGCAGCAGAGGCAACAGCAGCAGCACCCGCAGCACCAACACTAGCGCCAGCAGCGCCAGCAGCAACAGCAACAGCAGCAGCAACAGCAACAGCAGCAGCGGTAACCGGGGCAGTGCACCAGCAGCAACAACCGCAGCAACGGCAGCAGCACCATAAAAAGCAGAGAGATCTCTTTATACCCGCGTGCCGCCTGTGAGCAAGCGGTTCGGCTTGCTCGTATTGGCGAGCGCTGCGGTACCGCGCGGCAGCAGTTTCTGCTTCTCTCTTTTCTTTATCGACATGTGTGGCCGCTGGTGCTGCTGCAGCAGTCGGGAAGAAGCAGCAGAACGAAAGCTGTGCTGCTGCTGCTGCTGCAGGCACCGCGTTGACCCCACATGCTCTGACTTCCTGGACGTCTCCTCTCTGTAGCGTGACCTGCTGCTGCAGCCATCCTGCTGTTCCTACGTCTCTGCCGCTGTCGGCCCGCCGCCTCCTCGTCTTTTTCTTCCAGCTGTTGCTGCTCCGGTGCTGCTGCACTCCAGCCCTGCTGCTGCTGCTGCTCTGCCGTACGCGTAGATCGTGGGCGATCTTCTCCCGCTGCCTGCATCTCAGCAGCTCTGCAAGCCCACCCGCGTCCCTACACGTCCTTCTTCTTTCTCCGGCACTTCTCTGTCTCCGCTCTACTCCCATTTCTTCTTCTAGTCCTTCCTCTTCAGCAGCTGCTGGCCCGCTGCTGCCCCTGCTGCTGCTGCCGCCGCCGCGGCCGATATTCTCTCTCTGTCACAGGTGTGCAGCACCAGCTTCCGCGTATCACACTACGTACAGCGGCCACGCGCGTAGAGGAGAGAGTTCAGAAAGAAATACGCCTAAGAATAGATTTGAAAATCTCTGAAAAGAGTGTGTGTATCTATATCCACATGTCTTCCACACACGCACGTGGAAAAGGCGCATGCCCTTCCTGTCTACACCCGTCCACGCGCGCGCCTGCCTGCAGAGAAAACGACTCGCATGCAAGGAAAGGTGACAAGCGCCAACCACATGCATCCTCCCAAACGTTTGTTTGAGTATTTCCCTGCATTCCTATACACTTTTGTAATATTATTTGTCTGTAGAAAGAGCGAGAGATGTACGTACTGGCACGCGCGTGAGTATCTACGTCTCCGTGGGTATACACACACGTACGTACGAATATGTGTATATATATATGAACGCGTGAAGTGTCGAGGGGCCTCGGTACAGATATATACGTAGAAAGATAGAAGTTTATATAGGAAGGTAGACACATAGATTGATATGGAGGCAGGCATTTCTTTGCTGGAACCCTGCGGTGAACTTTAAGCACGTGATACTAGTCCACCGGCCTTCCGCTGCTGCGACAGAGCTTCCTGCTGCTGCGCTTCTGCCCCTGCTGCCGCTTCTCTTCTGCTGCAGCGGGTCTCCTCTTCAACCGCTGCTGCATTTCTGCTGCTGCTGGTGCCCTTCTGCTGTTGCCGCTGATCCGCTGCTGCTGCTCTTCTCTGCCGCTGCCGTATTTCCGCTGCTGTTGCTGCAGCCGTGCCCGTGCTGTCTTCTGCGCTTCCATCGCTTTCTCTCGGTGTCTCTCCTTCTCCTTCTTCGTTTCTCTGAGGCAGCAGCTTCTACCAGGACAGACGTGGGGGCAGGGGACCGCATTGACTTCCTGTGCATGCCGCTTCTCTGTCGCATGTGGGGAGAACGGCGGGCAGTCGCTGCCTTCGCCTGCCTGCGCCTGGCAATGGCACCGGCGTATCTGTGCAGGTCTCTCTAAATATTTTTGTTGCATGCGCGCGTACGTGCGCGGGCGGGTCTGTGGTGGACAACTGCAAATGCAGCGTTATCTTCTTTATCTGCTGCTGGGCAGACGGTCCGTCTCCCCCCCCTTTTTTGCTGCTGCAGGTGCACTCCCTCTGTAGCAAAGGCGCGCACGCAGAAAGGCTTGTTCCCTGCTGGGCCTGTGGCCCTGCGCCACGTGAGCGTAGCAGAAGCAGCAGCGAAGGCGCTGCTTGAACCCCTCCCGGCAGCAGCAGCAGAAGAAGAAGAAACAGCAGCACGAGAAGAGACGGCAGCAGCAGGATAAGTAGAGACGCAGGAGGAACCACAGCAGCAGCAGGAAATGCTCAATAGCAGCAGCAGCACACAGGAAAACCCAGGAAATTCAACACCAGCGACAAAGAAGGGAAGCACCAGCAACAGGAGGACGTATCTCAGCAGCAGCTCCTGCCGCAGCGCCGTCTGCGCCGGATCACGACGGAGTACAGCAGCAGCAGCAGCCACTCGGAGAATTCCACGTGCAGTAGCAACACCAGCGCCCTACACAACAGCAGCAGGGGGGAAAGGAAGCAGAAAGAAGAAACGTGCAGCGACAGCCGCGGCAAGGACGGAGCGAAAACAGCAGCACCAGCGAGAACCGAAACAGCAGCAGCAAAAACCGAGACAGCAGCAGCAAGAGCCGAGACAGCAGCAGCAGAAGCCGAGACAGCAGCAGCGAGGGCCGAGACGGGAGAGCAGTCAGAGCAGAAGGCGTACCAGCAGATGCTGCAGCAGCAGTGGACGATTTCCATCGACAAAATGGAACGGCTTTTTTACGCTGAGTGTGACATCTCGTCCCCGGCAGCTGCTGTTCGACCACCGCGGTCGTGTGGAACGTCCCTGTCTCTGTCTTCTCGAACACAGCGTCGCCACTGGGCTGTAGGTGTCTCGACTATTCACAATGCTGCAGCAGCAGCAAGAGCGGCAGCAGGAGCGGCAGCAATAGCAAGAACAGCAGCAGGAGCAGCCCTGGTAACAAGAGCAGCAGCAGGAACCGTTGTAGTAGCAAGAGCAGCACGAGTTGTAGCAAGTGCAGCAGCAGGGAGAGCAGTAGTAACAAGAGCAGCAGCAGCAGCAACACGGGCAACAAGGCCGACAGGACCAGCAGCAGCACGAGTAGGAGCAGGAGGAGCAGCAGCAGCAACCAGCAGCAAACGACGGAGCGGCGAGAGCAAAAACTGCAGTGCGTCTTCCTGCAGCAGGGATGAAGAAACAGCAAATGCCTCTGCTACATGTGGGTTGCAGCTTGCGGCAGCGCAACCACGAGTTCTACCACCTTCGACTGCCAGCAAACCCCACATTGCGAATCTGCTGCAGCGGGTTGTTCCTGCTCGCGACTTTCTCTGCTCCGGTGCTGCTGCTGCCTCAGTCGTTAAAAGGGCTGCTTGTCCGCCCGCGACGCTTCCCGCTGCTGCGCTTCCTGCTGCTGCACTTCCTGCTGCTGCACTTCCTGCTGCTGCACTTCCTGCTGCTGCGCTTCTTGCTACTGCGCATCCTGCTGCTGCGCTTCCTGCTGCTGCGCTTCCTGCTGCTGCACTTCCTGCTGCTGCGCTTCTTGCTACTGCGCTTCCTGCTGCTGCGCTTCCTGCTACTGCGTTCCCTGTTTGTGCTGCTTTTTTCACTGTCGCTTCTCACCCGGTTGTGCAAGGCCGTGCTGCTGCTGCTGCTTTAACTTGTGCTGCTGCCGTTGTTACTGCTGCCCCTGCTGTTGCAAACGAAGACGCTGCTATTGCTTTGTGTCGCGCTCCTGCTGCTGCTCTTCCTAGTGCTGCTGCTGACGACGACGCCGCTGCAGCTGCTTCTTCAACTGCCACTGCTGTTGCTTTCTCTCTTGCGGCTGCGGCTCCTCCGTCCGCTTCTACTGCAGGGGATGCTGCCGTTGCTGCAGGGAACGCTGCTGCTGTTTTTTTCACAGAAGTCACGCGTCGCCCCCGGGATGGCCTTGCAGGTGCTGCGATAGGTTCGAGCGCTTCTGCTACTGCTGCTCCTTCCTGCACATTTGCTGCAGCTTCCTCCCGTGCTGCTGAGTCCTCTCTCAGGACTGTCTCTGCTGCTGCCCGTCCACCAACAACAGCAGCTCGGTGCGATGCTTCTCCCGCTGCTGCTGATCCGTCTAGCGCCGCTCTCGCTGCCATCAGTGCTGCTGCTACAACCCGTCCTGCCGCTGCTGCTGCAGCCAGTCCTGCTGCTGCTGCTGCTCGTGCTGATCTCGGAAGCGCTGCTGTTTTTGCCAGGGCTGCTGCTGCTGCTGGAGTGGGACGGGACAGCAGTGTTAATGTTTATTCCCCGTCTTTGGAGCAGGGTGCGTGTCGAAGATTTCTTCTTTTTCTCCCTTCTTCAGTCGTCTGGCGTCGTCGTTTTTCCGAAGAGATTGACCGACCGGCGCCCGAAGCAGCTGCAGCAGGAGCAGCAGGTGCCCGCACAGCCGCAGCAAGTCTGTTGGACGAAGCAAGAGAAGCAGCAGCAAGTTTCCCCGTGGCAGGGACTGCAGGAAGCGTCCTTTCTGTAGTGGCAGGAAGAGCAGCAGCAGCACCTGTGAGAAGCACGAATGCAGGAGCAGGAGCAGCCGGGGCGGCAGCGGAGGGGAAAGTGGCAAATCAAGGAGAGAACGAAAAGAAGGGAAACCTCCCTGACGCAGCAGCAACAGCAGCGCTGCCCTACGATACATCTGGTGCAGCAGCCAAATTTTGTCCGGCTCTCGAAGCGCCAGCAACACCAGCAGCAGCAGCAACAACCGTTGGGGGGGCAGAAGCAACTCCCGCAGCAATAGCAAGAAGGGGAGAATGCGCTGCAGCAGCAGCAGGAGAAGCAGCATTTGCCGGAAGGGGTCGTAGAGACGCAGCGGCCTCAGCAGCCGCTGCAGAGGCAAACAAAGTGCAGCAGCAGCAAACTAAGAAAGACTGCAACAGCAGCAGCAGCAAGGGCAGCAGGGAAAAAGGAAGGCCGTGCGCAGCAGCAGCTGCAGCGAGCGGAGAGGGGCGGGCGACGCAGATGCCGGTGCACCAACAGCAGCAGCAACAGGACCGCAACGAAAGCGAAGAGCCACAGAGGAGAAAAGGAGAGAGAGAAGGACAACGGGAAGGCAACAGAGAAAGCGAAAGAGAAGACGTGGAAGAAGCCGGGCTACGGTGCACGCCGAGGCAAGATCGTCGCAAGAAGCAGTATTCTTCTCTAATCGGGAAAGTAGGGGTAACGAAGAAGCAATGTGGAATCTTCTGGGAGTACTATAAACGGAAGTGCAAGAAGCGACGGCGGACGCATAAATACATATAGCAGTCTCCACCTGTTTTCCTCTCCTTTCGTTTCGCGTGTATTCCCTTCGGATGGCCAGCAGCAGAAAAGAGCAGCGGCTACGTTGCGCGTTTGAGTACGTCTCTCTACTTGATGTCGGGTTCCGGCGTACCCAACGACAAATGCGTTTCTGGTAATGCCTCCTCGCACTGCGGTTCGACAACATTTTATCTTGGTAGAGGTATAGTTCATTTCACGTACATGGTGTGTGTCTACATGTATATACGCATGTAGGTCCTTCTCCTCCATAGGTTTGACTGTACAGCATACATCATTTACATGTGTAAATAAGACGTGTCTGTACAGGCGTCGATTTGTATTTCTGTAGCTCTCCACGCACAGACATAACAACGTAAATCTTTCTAGATGTTTGGCGGACACAGGGCCATGTCTGCTTTTGGCATTTATGTCTCTTTTGGGCTGTGGAAGGTAGACGCATATATGTACGTTTGTGTACGTGTGTAATGTCTGCTTTTGTTCATATTTAAAGAAGTCTACGGTTGTGGAACCCAGATATATATATATATATATCTCAGTTGGCACGCCTGTTGTTTGTGTTGGCTCTCCATGTGGTGTGTAGACGTATGTACCTGTATATGTGTGTGTAAGGTGGGGAGGGGGGGAACTTGTTTCTAACTTTGACAAATTTCAAGAGTTGTCTGTTGAAGGATGCATCTGTTGCCGCAGAGACACTCGGCTGTCTTCTTCGGGCAGCAGTGAGTGGTGGCTGTATGTCGGTGGGTGAGCATATATTAATACACATGTACGTATGTGTGTATATATACGTATACGGACACAAGGACGTGCGAGTTCTTCCGCACGAAGGAAGTGGATTTGCGCGTGGGGCACTGGTGGGGGCATTGAAGTTGCAAAGAAGAATTCGGGAAGCGAGAAGCGACGCGCCAAGGAAGAAAAAATTGTGCTGCTGCTTCAGTTAAGCAGTCGATACCTTCCATCGAACGACACTCACCACCGTCGTCGGGGGTACGTACACCAGGAATGCGCTCTCGCAGGCACGATCAACATATATATGTATACAGGTATTTACGCGCGTATACACATATGATTGTGCGTATCAGCAAGAGAGAGAGACGTCTCTATAATCTGTACCCGCAGATGCGTGCAAGTCAATTACGCATCCCACACGCGCAGACTCACTTGCGTACAGTTCGGATCGTGTCCACATATGTGTGTATATATATACATGCACTTGAATGTATACATTCATTTAGATATAAATACATATCTATGTGTATATATATAAAGATGTGCCTAGGCCGACTTGTGTCACCTTCGCACGGACGTGCCGCCTTTCGTCACGTGCGTATGTACTCGGCGACGGCAAAGAATTTCGGGTGTACGTACACCCGGGCAGGTCTCGTCCAGGAGAAGACTCTTAAGCGTAAAACAGCACCAACGCATTCCGTTGTGAAACTGACGAAGTCTAAAAGAGAGATACGGCCAAAGTGCAGGCAACCCGCATGGCGAAGGCGGTGTGCCCTGCTTCAGGGCAACTGTGGCGTACCACGGAAGTCTTTTTATGTCCTGGCAGCTACCAGCAGGACAAAAAAAACTCCCGCACAAGATGAAAACCGTGGACGTGCATAGCTACACTGCACATGTGACGTGTACACTATTATAGATACGTATGTGAAATCAACTTTCGCAAACACGACTGCGTACGAATACTGTAAATAAACATATTATCACCTTCTACTCGGTAGACAATGAAACGCCACCCGCACCATCACGCTGTAATGTGTGTGTGGAGCGCGACTTCCCACGACGTCAAGTGCAACTAGAAGCATATATTCACACGGGGACGTAAACAGCCTGCCTGAACATACGTGTGCAGGTCTAGAATATCCGTACATCTCCAGATGCAGACGCACGGCGATAACTAGCGGCTGTATACACATGCGGCAATCACAAGTAGCTGTTGCATGCAAACGAATTATTTTCGTGTACTATGTGTATGTGTATATACACATCAGTGTAACCTGCGGTGTAGAAGTCATGCACGAGGGTGCCGTGTGGCTTCCACTGGACTACGACAACAGTCGGAGAGGAAGAAAAGGAGCTACTTGCGCGACTGCTGCGGCCTCTGCTGCTGAGGATCTTCGGTAATGGATATCGTTTTGCCGCTGGTGTTCTGCACGTTTATTAGCACGCTCTTGAGAAAAGCAAGTTGTTGCTGGTGGTGTTCAACCTGCGAACAGCGACAGCAACACGGGAAGCAGCCACACGTCCAACTGCATCAACAATGAAAGAAAACCTGGACGCCGGCGCACCATCAACAACAGTGACAGCAAAACAAAGAAGCAGCGGCACTTGCAGCAGCAGCGACAGCAGCAGCCCTATAGATTGCTACATTCTACAACTGCTTCTGCTGTCTCGGCGACAACAATCACCACGGGGAGGAGGAGTAGTGGTGACAAGGACAGTGCAAGCAGCAAGTCAGAACGAAGGAATCATCACTGGGAAGGAGCCCCTCTTTTGGGGTTAGCTGTGAACTCGGCGCATTTGCAGCAACGACGAAACCAGTTCGGACCTCTTCACAACCTCCGGGCACAACACGAAGCAAAGGTGGTGCACATTGACGTAATTCTGGGCAGCGGTGTGTCAGCTGCGCAAAAACGCTCCTCAGTCCCCACAAATATGCCCATCCCTGTGCTGGAACCGAACAATTTATAACGGAGAGGCGCACAGCAATACCGGCGAGCCTGCTGCAGCGATCAAAGGTGACGCAAGTGCGGTAACGACGCTACCACAGTGACACAGAATACAAGTGGTACAGTCAGTGTGGATCCTACACAGTAGTGGATGCACACAGGACGAGCCGCCTACGTTTTCTAAATTGCTGCGTCTACAAGTAAATCAAAATGACGCTGTCCCGGGAAGAGCAGTGCAGTGGGCTACTGCTGCAGCTGCTTTACTGAGGCGCGTGCTGTCACTTCCCTGCTGTTTTGAATACGCGGTCACGAGGTCTTTCTTCTATCCATCACAGACCCTGATGTATCTGCTGCTGTTGTTGTGAACGAAACACAGCGTGGATGTGCCTGTGTGCAGTACGGCATCGCTACTACATATGTTTGACCTTCGCGGGACTGTGTCCTGTTCATGAGGATCACGTGGGCATACAGCTGCTTTCAGGAGGTGGCAGCGCCTGCCCGTTTTACTCGATAGTGAAGACGGCTGATGCACTTACTGAATTAATCTACTAGAAGTTCAGTTGATTCTCTCGAGTACGGGATGTCGTACAAGAAACCACTCAGGTGGTATGCGTTGTGGAGTTACGAGTCGATTCACAGTGGGTACAGAGCCAGGACGACGAGGACAGGCAACGAACGAAAAGTAGCCGAAGGCAGAGGACAGTAAAGTGATAGCGATGTCTGCGTATGCGCAGTCGAACTTCATATGTTGTTAGGTAAATGAACTAGCAGTCTTTTTACAGCAGAGAGGCTGGATTCCCTACTTCGGCCTCGTGCTTCGCCCGCAGCGCCTGCAACTTTGCCGCCTCCTCCCTGCATTCAGAAAACAGCTAATGGAAGCGCAAGACACATATGGAGCAGGTAGCGTCGGTGGCAGTGGAGAACCTCAGCAGTGCTACCTGAAGCATGTAAGGCAGTATCTATTCTTATGAACGTTCTCACAAAAGCATGCAGGAGACACAGAAAGACTAAACAACACGTGCGTTGCAGAGACCGTTTCCACTCACTTTCTGAGCAGAGGCAGCAGGAGGCGTAGGCAAGCACTCAGGATGGAGTTTATGTCGCCAAAGTTACCGTTGTGCATGCTTGCATACTCAGGGAACTTTGCTTCGCAGAACATATTGTTTTTCACCCCTTTGGCTACTGCTGGATTGGCGCCTCCATCTTTGTTCCGGGAACGAGCATTCTGGAGCTTCACACTCGTAGAAACACTATCACTGTTTTTTGCAGAGTGGGGGCACGCTCCCGATGCAGTTGCGTTTAGTGGAGACAGAGGCAGCGGCAGTCGAGCATCGCGCAGCTGAAGAGAATAGCGGCCGGCACACATCTGGATGCGTGCACCTGTGTCCACATATATGCATTCGAACAGGCTCACGTTTGTAAGCAGCCAATCTCACGTCCGCGCATGCATTGTGTGCTCCTTTTAAAGCAGTGGCAATGTGTACACAAGCATTCGAGTACGCAAGAATGTTGCGGAAATACGCAACCTGTGACTCCACATGAATGTGTACTCTACAGCGTCTTCGTTTGCTGCGGCACAGTCATCAGAAGAAGTGGGCAACATGCGGCACAGCTGTGTGCGTGCAGACTCGCGAAGATAACGCACTCGCTACTCACATGCGCTTCCACACCTGAATGCTTTTTCGGCGTGAAACGAACAAAATTCCACGTCCCTCCTCCCGAAATTTGAAAACGACAGACGTGCCTCTGCTGGAGCGGAAAATGCTATCCCTGAATTGAGAAGCTGGGGAGAAGGAATCAGAGGCGAAAGAAAACTAGCTGGTGCTTACGCTTCGAGAGCTTCGACTTGTCTCCGCAGGTTGGCGGCCTTCGCTTCGAGTTTTTTATTCTCTTCCTCCAGCTCCTTGATCTGCCGCATCAGCATCAAAACAGAAGGACGGCCATCACGTGTCCATGTACTTACCGCTTTCATTTTCTTCAGGAGTTTTGATGCGGCAGAATGGCGATTGACCACAAGTCAGTAGCTTGGTGTATCTGTGTGTGCGGAAGTATCAGCACGAGAAGCACCGCGCAACGGTATGGAGCGTCGTCTGCACGTTCCTCCACAGTGCGCACGGCGAAACAAAATCAGGAGGGGCCCGCTACCCTTCGAGACACACAGGCCTGCCAGGGGAGATATACGTAGTAGGACGTGCAGTGGAGAGACTGCAGAAGGACGACCAGCAGCGCTTCCCGGAAAGAAGTCACAGCGTAAATCCGACAGGAGACAGTTCTGAGTGGCGGCAGGATGTGGCAGATTTGTGCACCTCTGTGTGTTCGGGTGTGTGCGCGCCGTGAAAAGAATTCGAGTCCACGTACACAATATATACGGTCGGATGCGGTAGCACGCCCTAATCTTGAAAGCACAAATCTTAGAATTACTAGAGATACACATGTATACCAAAGGAACAAAGACGTCCACGTCTGCGTATGTAGATATCTGCACGCACATCTATCGTCTACTAAAGTGTACGCAGCATTTACTGTTCCTGACGCATAAACACCCGGTACGTAGAACTTGAATGCAACGCCTGCTGAGAAAGCGGGTGAGTCTCTTTCGCGAGGATTGCATATACAATCTCTTCACACCTGTGTAAACCATGCGTTCTGGTTGTGCGGGAACTGCACGCAGCACCATCATGCAAACATACGCGTGCGACAAATGGATACTCTAGTGGGGCAAAATAAGTCTGCGCCAGCCGGTTCGAGAATGTGTATCACGAGTGCCGTCTTGACAGTCGTCGGTATCGTCGGTACTTGCCCAGGAAGATGACGTATACACGGTCAGAAAGCTCCGAATGTTCATGTTCCTGTAGTGTGGTTCTGATCATGCGTTTCTTCCCTTAGCAACAGGCGAAATGGTCCGTCTGCAGAATAACTCTGTCGAGAACTGGAAAGGCTCCAATACACAGATCTCAGGAGGGAGACTGCACACGTCTCCGTCGACGGAAGTCATTGAGATTCTAATGAGAGCTTTTGTTCGACATGCGTTGCGAAGGAGCTTTCCGTGCAGAACTCACGCAGTTCTTTTTAATGTGAGCCCAAAACAGGTGCTTGCCTGTATTTACCTCTTCTTCACAACCGCCGTCAGACAGGTCGCTGAGCATCTGTTTCCGCGCACTAAACACGAATGTTGCATCAGCTAGTGTCTCGTAGGCTCCAATAGTCATCCTTATTTCCTCTTTGAGTCTGAATATTTACGAGTGAAGTCGCGCACGCAAAGAGAGAACGATGACGACGGAAGAAACTCGACCCCTGTAGAGCAAGAGAACAAGTTATGTCAGTGTGGGGGGGTCGGCGTCGTCCGATGAAGTGCCGCAGCATGCGTCCGTATACCAGTTGTCAACTTGAGAGCCGGGGAACCGCTCAAACACTGCCTCGAGGAACAGCGGTAATGGCGTGTGCGACTGGTAGCCTTCAAAGTTGCATGTGTCTGCAGACATCTTCATACTTGCAGATACAGGCTAATCGCAAGGGGGATGTGTTGAAGACAAGGGCAAGTGTGAGGCAGAAAGGCCTGTAGTCTAGCATAGGAGATTTGTGTCTTACTAAGATCCTTTTACACATAAACGTTCCTCAGAAGGCAATGCCTGCCTTCATTTGCAGCGTATCTCGTTTCTTCAGTGAACAACACTGCTACACGTCAGAATATGCAGCACATTTTCTGCCTACGGTACAGCCAGCAGCACGTACGCGTGGCAACTTCGACCGCACAAGAAGGAAGGAACGACTCTGCTGGCCAGATCGAGCTGCTTGATTACGTTCTGTGTTGCCGAAAAGGCTGCGTGGTAAACACGTCATTGCGATTTAGAAGGTCCATAGTAGATACCAGCGTCTCTGCTTGCAGTCCTAGTTGATGTGACGAAAAGTACGAATTTGATGACTGTTGATTGATGCCTGATACATTGTCGTGGGTGGTTTCGTCTGCCACACCACAAATCTTGAGAGATTTTTTACATCATCCCAATGAAGACAACTCGACTGCGGCGTAGGCCGGCAGCGTGAAAGGCAGTGCCCCTAACAGACAGCTGCCTGTCAAAACTCTGCAACAATTATCGAGAGGTAAAGCAGCGCCGGTGCCAAATGGTACATTCGATTAGACAGAACTGCGTCCTAAAGCTTCGCCGCGAAAAACCTTAAGCCCGTGAGAGTACGTACATGACACCAACAAAATTGTGGCACAAAACACACGCGTTAAAAAGGAGAGACAAGACGAACATGTATATACTGCCCCGTAGATCTTGTTGTTCTAATATGCGGACAATTGTGGAAGTTCAGTTGCCGACAAACGCGTGTTGAAAAGTTGGAAAGCATTAGTGTTGGTACAGTAGTCTCGGTTGCTCACTTTCCGCGGACACTGTAGTAGATGCGTGTGCATTCAAACGGATAATACATGCTTGTATACGTATGTGTGCACACACATACGTGTCTATCTGATCTGTGTTTTTTCATGCCTCGTTGTGCCGAGCGGCCAACGCCATTACTTTTCGATGTTGTATTCGCAGAACTTGCCATCCTTCTTCGAAACACCCCACCCGCAATGTAACACGAACACTAAGGTCTGCCATTCGACAGTGCAACTACATGTACATATATGGATATATACATATATACACACGCATACAGTCGCAGAGATGCGTGCAGCTAAAAAGTCGATTACCTGAGAAGAAGAAGACCGCGTTCGGGGCACTGTATCGCAATTTGCCTGATAAGTTCGTCTGTAGAATTGTGACAACGGAACAAAGAAAGTATCTGTTCTCGATATCTAAGACAGGAAACAAACACAGCAGTGCAAAGCGAATTGTAACCATTGAGTGCAAGAGGTGGAACAACTTCTGCTCGCACAAGGTAGAGGAGAGGACTGGCAAGACGTGAGCTGCAGGATTTACTCTGAAGAGTTGTGGCAACAAACAAGCGAAGAGTAAGGGCAGGCTAAGTTGCCATCCGGACGTAAAGACTCTAAACGCGCACAATGAGACACATAGAGGGATGGAAATTATGTAGGTATTTCACGTCTACGCCTGCAAAACGGGTAAGGCGACACCAAGAGCGAGCTACGAACCCCCGTACCGCAGATCTCATGTGAGCACTTTGCCCGAGTTTACATAGAGGCGCGCACCGGATGTCTACTTAAACATTTCACAAGCCATATATATATATACATGTATATACATATACACGCATATGCGTGTACATACGAGTGTACACTTCTGCATACAGTCTACAGTTACCCCTGGTGTAGATCTCCTCGGCTGCTGCTGAAAAAGCTGAGGGCAGATGCTAGCCGGGCCCAATTTGTTACCACCCTACAATCGTTTGTCTTGTTGCGTCCAAGGTCTGGGACTGTATCTCTGTGATAGCAGCACAGTATAATGTCTGCAGCAAACTACGAGGTAGTGGTGGTAATAGGACATATGCTTCCGCTTGGCGAACTGGGCGGGCGCACGGGGCAGACACGCATCCGCTGGTCAACGTCACCCTATCTGTACTGTTTCAGGTTATTACCCCATTTCCTCAATGTAATTCAACGGCAAAGACGATTCGACTGTAACATCACCACTCCTCTTCCAAAACAGCATGTCTGCACGGAATTCCACACTGAAAGGCCTGTGCACATTCACGTGCACTATAGATGCCCACCCGCACGGCTGTATACGTTTTCCCACAAGAAGTGCTGGGAACTGCTCATTCTCTCTGTCTCCCCCCAAATATGCGCGTGTTCGTATAAGTAGATAGATATGTAAATGGATAATAAGATAAATATCGCCTTATATGGCGCTACAATGAAATTATTTTTAGGTAAACACGCAGTGGGGTAAAGGAGAGAAAGTGTGATAGTTGACGACGAGAGAACCAGCTGGTGAGTGCAAGCTTGACTTGCGACTTTGTTGTTCTGCAGAGCTCTTCCTGTCGACGTTGTTTTGCAGAGCACGGCGCGAGAAAGCGTACGTAGTCTGCACAACTCGAGCGTACAGCCTCTATTTTCGTAATAATCATCTGATTATCAACCCACTAATATGCATCGTTGACGTGGCTTTTAGCCAGTCAGTCGGTGTCCACGATGCTCAACACAAGGAAGTTATGCACCACACATATCCACGTGCCTCTCTAAATTGTTTGTACTTCCTCTGTGAGAGGGTACCCTGACGTCCCTTTACGAGTACAAATGCATTTGAGTGGCTTTTGTGGTTGTGCTTTTTCCTAGTCCTACCGAAACACTGAAGGACGAGCTCGTAGCGTATGGGACAGATGCCAAGTTCACTCGCATGTCTGCGTATCAGCTCTTTGTCAAGCATCTCGTGCGTCTTCAAAACATCGGCGCGGTCCGCTGCAATAGTACTGATCCTCTGCATGCAGTCCCTCGGAAAGGTGTGCAGTGATCGGCAGGAAGAGAGCCACAGTTCCACAAAGCAAGTGTTCACCAAGCGTCTCAACAACGAGTGCCTTGTGAATCAACTCTGTCTTTCTACGCATCGATAGTAGGGTTGCGAAAAATATTGTTCTGCGTTTATTCACGTATAGCGTGCCTGTGCCTTGTTCCCACACACCAGCATTTGCCTGTGAATGCACGCCACACGAAGCCCAAATAGCTGTCTTTTGGGCGCCTCCGTTGTCACAGGTTGCAAGCAGAAACATCTTCTCTACACATTTTGCAAAGAGTATACGCACCTGCGTATAGAGTCGATCTCCTTCCACCCATCGGCGGGGGGGGAAGAGTGTCTCGAGCACTTCTTCAACTGAGAGTGATCCTCCATTTCTGGAACTGCTGTTGAGCTTTGTAAGTGTCTGGTTTGCTTCGTCGGGGTGAGCAGCGCCTGATGCTACTCTTGCTGCTTCCACGCTCCGTGTCACAGCACCTTCAAAGTATGTGGTGGACCGGCTCTGAGCCACCTCATCCCATGATAGGACCTTCACATCCGGCGGTACTGGTGAAGCTTCAGGCTCGCTGTAGCGCACCTGTAAAGAGATGAGTCGACCAAGCGAATTCTTAAACTCAGGGACTTGTACGTGCATAGTGACAACAAGTCAGCTATCCAGCTCACAAAGAAATGTGAGACTGTATATGAGATTACTTACGATTCAAGACGCGTGCATTGTGGTGTTTCCGCATACTTCTTTGTGGAGTCACGTAAATAGATCACAAGACTTTCTGTAGCGAGTACGCGTGCGTATCGTACGATTTGGGTAGACACGTCAGTAGAATCCAGTGAGGGTGAAACATTAAACGTCAACGATCACAGTATGGACCTGTGGAGATCAACGTCTTTCTCTTGCATCGATACCGTTCTATATAAAAAGTGCAGGAATCACTTTTGCTCAAGACCACGGGCCACTTGTTGATAGCAAGACACGCTAGCGCATCGGCTTCCACAGATGCCTTATTGCAATACGCCTTAACGCGTGGCCGTATACCTAAGCACTTTCAAGGTCACCGCTTGCTCGCACCTGTTTACACATGTATGGATACACTCGAAGTTATGTCACAAGCGACGCGGGGGCAGATAGAAGAGGGTCGCCCAAGGCTACAAAAAGGAAGGGTTACATCGGTTGCCAGTCGACACAGAAGAAGCCCGGAATACGAAAAAAAATGAGACTCTTCTAGTCAAGTGTCCGAACGGACACATACATTTGACGTACGCTTCCTTTAGCTTGTACAGAAGGGGCAAAGTACGGAGTGCGTTGCTGTCCGGTAGAACATGGTAATCGTGCACTTCCGTTACAACTAATGCATGGCGAAGTCTGCTTGTTTCTGAGGACTGATACAACAAACATCTGTGAAAATGTTCTTTGTTGGGCCGTCAGGTACACGAGTACACAAGCAGTTAGAGATGGGGAGGAGGGTAAGTCAACGTGTTTAGACTCGCGAACACACGAGCAGGGACAAGCACTTGAAAACACGCTGACAGAACTGACATTCAAGTCACATTTTTCTGAACGGCAGGGGCAGACACAACAGATACCCTCCAGAGACACAGCAGCGACGGTGGAAAACAGCAAAGCAACCAGAACCCAAACACTGCACGAGCACCAGCACAGCCGCAACGATGCAGTGCACCAGGTAGCTTTGCGTCGTGGGTACTGTGTCAATGCGAACCAGCGTTGGCCTAGGAGGACCGTCGAATATCATTGTAGTTGTAGTTCGCCGATACCCCTGGGTAATACTCAAGACTTCTCTCTTCGTTTATTGTTCTTTTGTCTGTAAATGCTCTCCGCGGTTTAGCGGTGCCGACGTAGGAGGCACAGGTGTACAAAAAATGCACGACAAAAAATCACCACTTTCCTTTACAGACGTTTGCCGCCTGCATCAAATACAGAGGCATGAAGAGATCTGCATGAACAGGGGTACGTTTGGCGCTAGCAGCTCCCGCTTGCCCGTAGAAACAACCTTGTGAGCGCTTGAAGCAGAACACTAGCTGCGGGCAACCGCGGTAGGGAAGTTCGTGAGATATTATCCACATACGAGTTGTCGCGATGGAATTGAACTGTTCTGCTGAGCGCAACAGAGCCGTTCGCCTCTGCTGCTGCACCTAGACTCACAAAGACCATACTCACAGGGTGAAACATCTACAGACCAGCAGAGTTTCACAAGCAGATTGCCCTTGCATACTGGTACACGATACCGTTTCCACGGAAATGTGTGTCGGTGACTTCTTGTGTAAGAGGGGCTACTACGCTCTTATGCCGTTGTACTGAGGCATACTGCAGTATGGATGCATACGTTGCAAAAACTCTGCTCTGCAGAAACTTAGGGGTCACCAGGGGAAACTGAGGTTTCATTCCCCGGAACGTGTTGTCGTAGCTGCCGATGTGCCTGCTGTATCCAAAGGTTGTGCGCGATTAGTAAGAGCGGGAAATACACAAAGGCAAATGCTGTCCAGGTATTGCCGTCAGATCATTGAGGAGTGTAATTTGCATGCTTCCGCATATATATGTAGTATATGTATACGTATGTGTGTGTACGTGGGTAATTATTTTGAGCACTGGTAGCGTGCGGTGCGGCGCGACGCGAACTGGCGCTGGTTGGGCTCCCGTAGAGGTTCCTCTCAGACAGCGTAACGGTGTAGATTCACCTACCTCCTTATGTCCAGCACATCGAAGCTGCGTGTGTGCTCATTGCAGCACAAGAACGAATCGGTCGGAAACGTTACGGCGGCATGCCCCACAAAAGGGCAACGCTGCAAAGTACTTGGTGCTTCGCAGTGAACAACGGCTGCGACATCGTAGTTCTTAAGTTTGAGCAGTAGCACTTTTTTGTACGTAGGTTCAAAGGCGGCAACGGAGGGAAGTCGTTAATGAGCTCAGATTCACGGAAGAGATCCTGCGGCAGCAAATCACAGAGGCGGCTCGTGTACTACTGCGGTCCCGACTTCGCATGTGCAACATAATCGGAGGTATGTCACATACAAGTGCATCCTTGATATATCTCGTACGCGTGCAAATTCAAATACAATGCGCTTGTGTACCAGACCTCAGTTTGATTTCTTGCTTACGCAGACTACGTGACACGTATACACGCGGCGGAAAAGGCAGTCGCCTCCCCAGAGAAATCTGCTGTCCACACCGTAAGCGGCACTGAGTGCACGCGTGGGCCTGCCATGTTTTGCTTACGAAGATAAAACAAACTTATCCGCAATTACAACAGACTGCACGTGGCCCTAACGTACACAGGGACTCGCCAGATATGACTTACGAAGGTATAGCTACTTTTCCGCAGTTACGGCAGACTGTAAGCGGCATTAAGTGTACGCAGGGACTTGCCAGATATTGGTTATGGAGATCCTGTTTCCGTAGTTACAGCGGACGTCGATCTTAAGACGGCCACCGGTAAAACACTAAGACGGCCACTGGTACATTGTCGGAGGTGAGCTACAGAGGAGCGACCTTCCTGTGTCAACTTATAGGACGCCGAGCATTTTCCGGAAGTTTAAGTATCTTCGCTAGAGCGTAGCAGCAGCGTCTAGAGGACTGACCGTGGACAGTAACTCCCGGGTTTTCCGACGTTGTGTCCACTGTAATGCCGCGTGGGAGTGGATACAGGCGACATACGTCCGGCAAGCCTGTCAACAAACTGACTTGTGTGCTGCTAGTTTACCACATGTTTTATAGAGAGCCTTCACGGTTGAAGGCGTTCACTTCCGCCTCCGTTTCTGGCGAAGCAAGCATAGTGTCACATTTCCGCTCGAACATTCGATCCAGTAGCATCGGGCCTATTGCTGAGAAGACGTCACGTGGATAGTGAATGCGGCGTTCATCAATGTGGCAACCTGATCAAAGTAGGACTATTCAAAATTTGCGATACTACTTTCACAGGTTGCATTCGAGAGTTGAGGAAAGAGATAAAGCACACAAACATGCGACACGATATCCATGCTGCTGCTAATACAAAAGCGTGAATCACGGCAACGCCTCTTGGTATTTCATACCGTGGCGCTAAGCGAACAACAGGAAAAATACACGACGCCGGTAGGGCAAGTCAACTGTAAGTTTCGGAGGTAAACGTGGTAGGGGGAGTTCTTTTGTGTCTGAAACGACAAGTGCGCCCACCGCTTAACTCGGCACAAACTACTGCAGTGAAACGTGCAGTACACCTCGCAAGTTTGGGTCGTCTTGCAGCACAGTGAGCCCTACAAAATACGCCTGGTCCGCTCTTCGAACCCGTTTCGCACTGCTGGCAGTTAGCACCTCGCCGTAGTGCGCTTCCTTCTGTATTGAAACGCGACATGTGGTGGTAGTTTGATTGTCCTGCCACACGCTCCGACAGTGATCTCCAGACGCCCTTGGTTGTGGACATGTGCAAGCAGAAGTACGTATTTGTGAACGAGAAATGCAGCGTTAATATGCTCACAAATATCTTTTCGTTTATTTGTGTACCCCTGTTAGCTTCCTAGATATGCACGTGCACACAAGTACACTTGTATTCCCTATGCTGCCGTTGCGCACTTTATCGTCGACAACACAAGAATTCACTCAGACGTCGCCTGTACTTCGTGTTAGGCAATTATACAGGAAAAGCAGTGGAATACTGGTTTTGCGTCTTGCCCTTCCCTGTCAAAGGAAGTAGCATTACACTTGAAATGAGCCACAGAGGTTCTAGGTGTAGTGCAACAGGTGCGGTGTCCGTGGGATACGGAAGCAGCACCACCAGAGCCAATATTAACTCACCCGCGTCAGACGCGTGAAATAATGCACGTAAATTCAAAGGCGGTGTCTTCCCGCACTGGCCGTACCACCAGCACGGCATCTACACAGACGCAACCGGAAATACGTTGTGTAGAAGACAACGCTTGCAACGGAAAAATGTAATATTCTGGAAAAAACAGTTTAGAAGGCAAGCGGGGCTGTGTTCTTTCCTTCCTCGTTGCTGGACGAGGACCACTAGCTTTATCGTAGCACACACTCCATCCTCCATGCAGACTTTTCTCCGGCTGCGAACTAGCGGATTTGTTGTCCTGCTGCAGTGTAGCCTCACTCTCCTCCTGATTCCCCACAGCTGCTTTGTGGGCACTGCGAGCTGGATGCAACTCGACAGTCTGTCCTGTCGTACTTTCCTTCCGCTGCAGAGCCGCTCTAAAAAAGTCCTTTCATCACCCCCCTTTCCCTCCAGTGCTGACTTTGTAGCATAATTGTCAAGTGTTAACCATCTCAGCTGAAACAGCGCAGAAAACAAACGCTGCGGCACCTTCCACCGCAAGGGAAAAAAACTCTCCTGGGCTGCAGCTGCAGTAGTGGGCGGCAGCTGCCACGAGTCTGCTAGGGCGCAACGGACTGGCTAGTTTGCGCAGCAGCAGAATTGCAACAACAGCATCAACAAGTACAGCAATACCACAGAGCGGAAATGCGTATGCATACAGAATTTCTGTTTTTGCTGCAGGGCCTGACAGCAGTGCGTCGTTTGTACGTGCGAGACCTGCAGAGGATTGCACGACCCATTCCTGGCGAAAAGAGGCATCACGTATCTGGTGTTTGGTGATCCCAGACACAGAAAGCAGAAACCAGCCTGTGTAACGGCTTTATGTGTTCCACACTCCTTATGTAGGCCATTCCTGCAGGTGTGCCACATATCTGCCGTTGGCTGTTGCAGGAGCCTGGTGGTATCGAACGTGCTGCTGCTGCGAGTCCCGCTGGAGGTGCCTAGCGGATCTGTACAAAGCACGTGCGGACGCTTCGCATGCGGCCCCGTCATATAAATGCCTTAGTACTTGTGCCCCATGCAGTTAAATTCCCCCCCGCTTCTTCTTGTCATGCAGTGCTCCTGCAGCAGGCGAGAAGTCGCTTCTCCTCTAACGTACTGCATTTCCACCGGGCGGCCAGGCTTCCGTCGTCGCACTGCCCTCATAATTACTACTACAGGAAGCTGCTGCTGTCACTAACCCACAGTGTGGTGTTGCTTCTATCTTACATGGTGCTGCAGGTGCTCAGAAGTCTTGTTCATCGCACAGTACTCCCGTTACCTTCCACCTAGTTTGCTGCTGCTGTGTTAGGGGCCCAACACGAGGTGCTGCTGTTCCGCTGACTGCGCCTCTGCTGCGCGAACACCGGCGTCTTGTGCTGCTAGCGATGTTCTGCCCGCAGAGAGTAGACAAAGTTCATGAGGTGGATACGCAAGAAAGGTCTAAAGGCAGGTAGTTTGTAGCTCAGAACGGCTGCTGAGGTGTGGTGGCTCGCTGAAGACGAGCGAAACGCTGCGCACGAACAACTGGCTGAGCAACAACAGCAGTAGGTCGAAAGTGACGGCTGCTGGTTGAGAAGCAGCAGCAGCAGCCGCGACTCCGGCAGCAGCACGAGTAGTTGAAACGGAGCTGCAACTGCGGCTCGACCCGCAAGAACGCGCTGACCAGCAGCAGCAGCAGTACGCGCAGGCAGCTCACTCACGCAGGAGTGACACCAAATTTGGCAGCCAGGATTCTCTACTTAATAGCAGCAAACTCGGCTGCGCGAAGGGCTGCAGATGGAGCGGCATCGACAATGCGCGACTGACAGTTTGAGTAGCAAGAGCAGCAGTTTCTTTCCAGCATACTGCCAAGCTTAGCAGCAAAAGCTCGGGGGCAGCGGCGGGCGGTGCTGAGCAGACGCAACGACCTGAGAAGCAGCAAAGCGGGGACCAGCAGCACCATCTGCATGCGATGTGCGAGTGTATCGATGGGCGTGTCTTGCCTGCTTGCTCATGTGAACAAGAGCAGCAGCAGACTTATGCGGGAGAGTTACACATGAGCAGCAGCTCCTGACGCAGCTGCGGCACACGGCACCGTCGCGTAGGCGTGTCTGTTTCTTCATTTTGCTGCAGAGGCTGCTGCAGCACACACCGGCTGCCGGTCTCGGCCGTGCGGACCTGCTGCCTCGTTTGGTGCTCTGCTGCTGCTGTTTCTTCTCCTCCTCCTCTCTGGAGCGCGAAGGGGAGAGGTGGCAAAGCCGCTGTTGCTGCGGTCTGCTCCGCGACCGGCAAACCGCCTAGCTCTCTGCCCTCCTCTACAAACTCAAGTTCCTCGAGATCTTCATCCCACGCAAGAAGGCTCTGAAGAAAGTAGTCCATTTCTGCTTTGTGCGTCGCCGAACAAAATACAGAGCTCTGCTTACTATTCAACTCAACGTCGCCGAGGCATCCTTCTACTAGAGCTAACAGCTGCCCAAGGCTGCTGCTTCGGCTTGTGCTGCTGCGCGCTTCTCCTCCTGCTGCGAGCAGCCATTGCAGCCCTAGCACCTTCTGCACGGGGTTGCACCTGTATCTGCTGCTGCTGCTGTTCACGTTGCTGCTAGGGCTCGTCCTGGTGCTGTAGGTCGCGTTGCTGCTGTAGCTCGTGTTGCTGTTGCGGCTTGTGTTGCTGTTGCAGCTGCCGCGACTCCACGGGCTGCTGTGGGGAGCGGCCTGCAAAGGAGCTGCAGGTGTGTTGGGCACGCGACGGTTGGACGACGCGCGGTCGCAGAAGCGCGCGAGTTGCTGTCTCGTCTCTTGAATGTCGTCCTCCTCCTGCAGGAAAGGAAAGGCGACTGCAGTCTTCATGACCGACTGTGCCTGTCTCATGTTCAACAGCAGGTTCGTCTCCTTTCCCTTGCTGATTGTTCGAACGCCGCTGCTGCTGCAGCTTCTGCTGCTGCTGCTGCTTCGCTGCTGGCGCCGTTGCTGCCTCTTCTCGCCTTCGAGGAAAAGGCGCACCGCTGCCTGTTCTCTTTGCCGCTGCATGAGAGCTGCAGCAGCAGCAGCACGAGACGCCGTATAATTGGCAGCAGTTGTTGCGTCGAACTTCCGGCGAAGCGTCTGTACGGCTTCCTGCCGCGCCAGCAGCGACGACGACGGAGAGGCAGCGCCAGGAGAAGGCAGCAGTTCGAGGACAAGTCGACGCAGCGCTGCTGTTGCTGCTGAGATGGTTGGTGGGACGGCGAGATGTCGGCATCGTGCTTCCTCTTCGAAAATGGCCGCCACCGCGGCCGACTCAGCAGCAGCAGCAGTAGCCCCCTCGAGGAGGTCTACGTCGTCGATTCCCCAGTTGCTGCTGCTGCTCCCCCTGTCCTGCTCCCGCCTGCTGCTGCTCCCACCGATGCCCCACTGCAGCACCAGTCGCTTGAGCAGCATGTGGGCAGCAAGAACGACACTAGCAGTAGCAGCACCAACGCCGTCTGCCCCACCGCCAGCATCCCCAGCAGCGGCGCTGCTTCCGCATGCAGCAGCAGCAGCACCAGAATCCGCCGCAACCGCAGCAGCAGCACGACCCGACGGCGCTGAAACCGCATCAGCAGCAGCCGAATGACCTGCTGCAGAGGCAAGGCTGCCACCACGGCTGCCACGCGGAGTCTCGACAGCAGCAGCAGCAGCGAGACTGTCCCGGTGTGTGGCAGCAGCAGCAGCACAACCTGCAGGAGAAGCAGTGCGCGAAGGCGCCGGGCCTGGTGCAGCCACGCCGCAGCAGCGCGCTGGGAAGGCAGGCGAGCAGCAAGAAGCAGCTCCCTCGAAGCGACATTGCGGCGAGGCAGAGACGCGCAGGGAAATGTCGTCGAGTTTGTATCTTCTTCTCCTCCTGCTCCTTCCACAAGAAAACGAAGAACAAAAAGAGGCGGCTCCACAGTCGCCGTGGCGCAGCAGCGAAACCGACGGAACACCCAGACGACCCACGTGCTGCTGCACGGGCTGCTGCCGGCAGCAGCAGCAGCAAACTTCCTGAGGAACGTTCTCCACACATACACACAGACAGACCTATATCCACGACGCGCGCAACGCCTGCGTGCGGTGGTGCTCGGGACCCCGGCGGCTTCCCACGAATCTGCTGCCACCAAAATTTCTTCCGTGCAATTCAACAGTGGCTCCGGATCTTCTCTATCGCCGCACGTTTTTTTTTTGGGAATCGAGTGACACACGCCACCCGCCCCTGCACGTGCGCCCTTCTTGGGGACAAAAGACGTATCCTCAAACACGTATTTATATCTGCACAACAAATCTACCGCAAGCAAGTCCGAGGAATACTGCTGCATGTCCACAGCAGTACTACACATATATGTCATCCACGAACACACACAGATACGTCAGTATTTCGCAGAGAAAACGCTGCAGGAAGTCGCTTCTACACAGTTGCTTATATCTATCTATTCGAGTCTGTCTACCTCTTCATACATGTGTATATATCTGCTCCTTGTCTAGAATAGTATTTATATGTATAGCTGCACCGTCTACAACTCTGCGTAGACAAGTCCCTGCTTCACCTCGGGGTCGCCGTACCAACCCGGGGTGTGTACCTATCTTGAGGAAGTCTATCTATCTATATACATACCTATCTACTTGCCTCGATCTGTATATATATATATATACACAAATATACACAAATATGTGTGCGTCGTCGACAAGAAGGCGTAGATACGTCAGTACTTCACAGAAGGGTCGCTGTCTAAAGCCGCTTCTAGACACGTGTCTATATCTATCTACGCGTGTCTATACCTCTCTCCCTTTATATATATCTGCTGACACGTACAAGTACGCATGCAAATAGACCGCTACTTTGGATAAAGTTTGCTGTATAAAGCTGCTTCTGTACAGCAGTGTGTATATATCTACTTGAATCTATCCATCTATCTATATACCCATATATATGTCTCTCTCTGCATATGTGTGAGTTCCTCTACACCTGTCTCGTCCTGCTGATCAAAAAAAGCATCACTGACTCCTTCTTCATTGCCACCAACGCGCTGCATGCGTGAATATATATATACATATATATACAGACATGTACGTGCGTCTGTATATATATATATATATCCCTACATATATATATAGGTATAGTTAGAGATATCCTTAGCCGGGGCTGCTGCTAAAAACGTTGCACGAGACACTTTAGGTGGACTGATGATCATCGCAGCAAGCAAGTGAAGATGCTACAACGAGGCTTAAGTTTTCTTCACCTACTTTGCGACCACATACATATATATATATATATTTCTGTCTTTTCTTCTACCTACCAATATATATATATATACCTGAGTCTCCTTGTCCCTTCGTATATATGTAGGGTATATGCATGTGTATGGAGAAAGAACAGGAATGTATCACTGCCGAGAGAATCTGGGGCCCAATATCTGCGAACGTAACAAAGTTCTTCGTCAGGAGGGTACTGCGCATTTGTCCGGTGTATGTACACCACGCACACATGTCTTTGTCGTGTGTATAGACACCCAACAGACGCAAAAAAGTGTCTGGCACTCCTTGAGGCGGAGGTCAATAGAGAGAAGTAGTTGGCGGCAAAACTTTTCTTCCTTCTTCATCTTTCCCCGCTGATCCACACAGCAGTCTCTACGCCAGAAGGGGCAGAAAAGACACGTTTACGATACCTGCAGGCTGCATCAGCAGCAACGGGTCTACGTCCAGCAGCAGCAGGAAGAGCAGCAGCAGCAGCAGGAAGAGCAGCAGCAGCAGGAAGAGCAGCAGCAGCAGCAGCAAGAAGAGCAGCAGGAGCAGGCAGAGCAGAAACTGAACTACGAATAGCAGCGTGAAGAGAGCAGGAACAGCAGCTGACTTAGCAGCAGGAAGTGCAGATGGTCCAGTAGCAGGTAGTGCGGCAACGAGAGGGCAAGTAGCTGGCGGCAGACTGCCGCAGCAGCAGTGGAAGCAGCCGGGCAGCAGCAGCAGCAGCAGAAGATTCTGCTGGAAGCGGTTACATTGAAGCGGAACACTTCAAGCAGCAGCAACTTTGGGACGCGCAGCAGCCGGGAGTGCAGGGGCAACCAGAGACGCAGGAGGAGCAGAGCAGACGGTGACGCAGCAGCAGCAGCAAATAAACTGTCGCAGCGGCAGATGGCAGAGCGGCAGCAGCAGATGGCA
>KL647289.1:550476-628119 GCA_000727475.1 Sarcocystis neurona | reverse complement strand
CTTCTGCTGCTGCTGCTTCTGCTGCAGCGCGTTTTTCCGCTTCTGCTGCTGCTCGTTCTGCTGCAGCGCGTCTCTCTGCTTCTGCTGCTTCTGCTGCTGCTGCTTCTGCTGCTGCTGCTTCTGCTGCAGCGCCTCTCTCTTCTGCGGCTGCTGCAGCGACGGCTGCTGCTTCTGCCGCTGCTCGAGCTTCGCAGACCCGAGCAGCAAAACGGATACAGAGTGGGCAGAACCACTCGGTAGTTTCACTTAGCAGCAGCTTCTCTTCGGGATCGACGCACTGCAGGTGGAAGGCCCTGTTGCAGCCATCGCAGATAACTCCTCGTTCTCGCCATTCCCATGCCCTTTCTACTTCTCTTTTCTTTTTAGCTTGCTTCGTTCTCCTGCAGTTGCTGCTGGTCTCCTCCCCACCGCCCTCTCCTCTCCGCCGTTCGCCCTCCGTCCCTCTCTCCTCTGCGAACGCCTCTGCTGCTCCTGCTGCTCTTCCTCCTCGCCCGGACAGTTTTGCTGCTGCTATTCCGCCCCTTCCTTTCCTTTCTTCTTCTCTTTCTTCTTCGCCTGCTGCTTCCCGGACTTCTCGGACGGCTGCTGCTCTTCCTTTCCCTCCCGTGCCTCTCCCTGCTTCCCACTCTCCTGTGGAAGGCGCTGCTGCTGCCGCTCCTTTGCTGCTCCCGGCGTTCTCCTCTTCCCGCTCTCGTCGCGTTACTGCAGCCGCGCATGCAGCAGCAGCAGCAGCCGAGCGTCTGTCGCCGGTGCTGCTGCTGCTGCTCCCCACCTCCTCCTGTTCTTCCTGGGCAACTTCTACGGCTCCTGCCTCTGCTGCTGCTTCTTCTTCTTGTTTCTCGCCACAGAACGTTCGTAGTTCTCTGCAACGTCTCGTCCTCTTCGCCTCGCTGCTGCTGCTGCCGCATACGTCCTCAACAGCAGCCTGCTTTCTCTTTTTCTCTCTTCTTTCTTCCGGCAGCACTTCGCAGCACGGCATGGTATCCCCGCCCCGGGACGAGCCGAACACCTGCTGCTTCTCTTCCTCCTCTGTTTTCTCTTCGTTCTCGACCTTCTCTGCCTTCTTCCCTCGGTGCTGTTCCTCTTCTCCGTCCCACGACGAGAAATAGTCCCTGGGCTGCTGTTTCGCCATCGCTTTCTCCTGTTGCTGCTCCTCCCCCTCCTCCTCCTCCTCTGGGGGCTCCTTCCGCGCGTCCTGCTGCTGCTGCTGTCGTTGCCTCGTCCGTCGACTTCCCTGGCCACACTGCTGCTGCTGGTGCTCCTGCTGCGCCTGCTGCAGTGCCGTCGCAGCAGCAGCAACAGCAGCAGAAGAGAACGAGGAAGAAGAAAAGGTGGTGGACAAACATCGCAACCGCGGCGCGTAGCAGCAACCAGCTGCAGCAGCAGCAGAGAAGGAGAACGAAGATAAATAGGCAGAAGACGACGGAAAAGAAAAGGACGGAGACGAAGACGAAGTTGTTGGCTTAGGATTTGCGTAGCATAAATGACATAGCTGATCCGTACTAAAGTCTTCTTCTTCTTCCTCTTCCTCTTCTTCCTCTTCTTCTTCTTTTTGTCCTTTCCTTTTCTCTGGCGAAACAGAGAAGAGTCCCCACATGCGGGCAGCCTCTACGAATCCGTCGATTAGTCTCTGCATCACATCGAGCTGCAGCGTCCCTGCCCCTCCTCCCTTCCTGTCTTCTGCGTCTTTGTCCTCCTCCTTCTTCCTCTTGTGTTTGTTCCTCTCCTCGTCGCCTGGTCCCTGCTGCTGCTGCTGCTCTTGCTCCTCCGCCATCGCTTCCTGCTGTTTCCCTGGGTACTGCTGCTGTTGCTGCTTCCTCTCCCGGTCGAACAGCAGCTGCTGCTCCTTCTCTTCAAGAACAAGCTGCAAGTCCTGCTGCTGTCTTCTCTCCTCCTCCTTCTTCTCCTTCTTCTCTCGCTGCTGCTTCTTCTCGCGCAACAGCGTCGCCGTCTCTTCCTGTTGAGTCTTTCGCTCCCGCTGCTGCTTCTTCTTCTCCCTCTCCCCTTCCTGCTGCTGCTCCTGCTGCTTCTCCCTCTCCCCTACCTGCTGCTGCTCCTGCTGCTTCTCCCTCTCTGCTTCCTGCTGCTGCTGCTTCTCCTCCTCGTGTCTCTTCTCCTCGCTCTCCACCTTCCTCGTTTCCTCCTTCTCCTCCTCGTCTTCTTCATTTTTCGACTGCCTCTCCTCACCAACCCGCTGCTCCGCCGTTTGCTGCTGCTTCTGCTGCTTCTCCTCCTCCCCTTGCAACTTCTTCGCCCCCACGCCGTCCTTCTTACGCCGCTTCTCCTTCTCTTCCTGCGGTCCTTCGTCCTCTTCTCCCTGCTCCGGCTTCCTCTTCTCCTCGTCGTCTTTCTTGTTCTTCTCTTCCCCGTGCTTCTCTTTCTTCCCCTTTCTCTTCTCCTGCTGCTGCTCCTGCTGGACGACCTGCTGCTGGGCGACCTGTGCCTGCTGCTGCTCTTTCTTCTTTTCTGACCCCTCCTCCTTCTCCTCCTCATCTTCTTTCTTTTTGTTCGTCTCCTCTTCCCTCCCATTCTTCTCTTCCTTCATTTGCTGCCGCCTTTCCTTCTCTTCCTCCTCCTCTCCGTCGACGCTGCTGCAGCTGCGCCGGCGCTTCCTCAACACCTGCAGCGCTCCGCTCGTCACCGTCGTCTCCGTTCCCCGCTGCTGCTGCTGTTGCTGCTGCTGTTGGCAGATGAGGCGCTCGGCAGCGGCGAGGAAGGGCAGCGCCGCGAGAAGCTGCTGTCTGCAGTATCGCATGCAGCGGGAGTTCATCTTCTGGTACCATAGGAAGCCAAAATCGGCAAGCAGCTCTTCTCCTGAAGAAATTCCGACGCCAGGGATAGACGTGAGGATAACATGTGGCCAGGCGTCAACGTAGACCACCTGCCACTCAGCGTTTATACGGCATTTCTTCCCATGAAAAAGGTCCACCGTTTGATAATGGTTCACCAAGCTCATCGCGTTGAAGCATGTGCTGCTGTCAAGAGCAAAGGCTTCGTCGTGAGGCAGCCACACACACCCATCCTCGCCCTTTTCTGCATCCCAATCTTCTTCCTCTTCTTCTCTCTCTTCTTCTTCTTCTGGTCGTCCTCTTGGTGTTGCCGCTGCTGCTGAAGCGGCAACATTGCTCCTTCGCGGAGGAGAAACAGCAGCAGCAGCACCTGCGGCGACTCGGCTACGCGCAGCAGCAGCGGCACCGGCGGGACAAGAAGAAGAAGCAGCAGCACAGGCAGCAGGAGCAGAAGAAGCGCCGCTGCCAGTACAGTTCAGACGCAGCTGCGAAGCGGCAGTTGCTGCTGCGACAGAAGTAGCAAAATTTGCAGCAGGAACAGCAGCAGGACCAGGACGAAAGGCAGCAGGCGTCTGCGCAGCAGGAGGAGAAGAAAGCGAAGAGCCTGCAAAAAAAAACGAAAGTGCGGGAAAGCGCAGGAAGTATCGCAGCAGCAGCAGCAAGTTCCTACTACGTAGCGGCCGTCGAGAACAACAAACCTGCAGCAGCATAGGGGCTGCAGCAGCAGAACAGGAACAGAAAAGCGGCGACAGAGAGACACTCAGCAGCAGAGACGAGAAAAGCAGCAGCAGAGAAAGTCCAATGCAGCAGAAGAGGAGGCATAGAAGCAACAGCAGCAGAGACGGTGGCAGGGAAGCAGCTGCAGAGGGGACACACAAGCAGCAGCAGTGAAGGCAGAGAAGCAGCAGCAGAGGAGGCAGCAGAGAAGAGGCAGCGACAGCAGCAACAGAGGAAGAGACGCAGCAGCAACAGAAGAAGAGAAGCAGCTGCAGCAGAAGAAAAGCAGCAGCAGAAGAAAAGCCGCGGTAGGCTTGCAGTCACTTGGCAGCAGTCCCCGAACAGGCCGCGCGTTTTTCTTCTTTGAAAGAAGAGCAGCAGGTATACTCTTCGTACACTCTTGCGGAACTTCTACGTGTCTCCCTTTCTGTCTCCTTTTATCTCCCCTTTTGTCTCGGTGTCTCTGTCTCCGTCTGTTCCGCTTCTCTTCCTGTGCTGGACAGGCCGCGGGAGCCTCGCTTGAAAAACGGGACTTTCTTGCTCCCTGAAACGTTCCCTTCCTCCTTGGCAAGTGGTCTCTTCATACGCAAAAGTAACTTTGCTGCTGCTGCTGCTGCACGCCCATCACCCCCCGGCCCATATTCACCGAGGAGGGAGAGACGGATGCGCAGCAATCCACGCGCGCAGAGCACCTTCGCCGGTTGACGGGCCGCAGCAGACCCGCGGCCCATCACATCGCAGCAACAGCAAAAAGAAGAGATATACGCAGACATCCCCCTCCCTCCCCCCCTACCCTCCTTTTCTTCTCCATCTCCTCTTAACGACGAAGTTGGGTGGCCCTCTCGTATTGAAGTCATATAAACAAATGTACGCAGGGGCACGCAGATATATATATGTGCATGCAAACACATCTATTTATGAGTAGACAGGTACATTTGTGTGATACTACACATATACACAGCTATACATATATATATGGATATATGTAGAGAGAGAAAGGGCGGATATGTATGCATGCATACACACATATATATGTATACATATACGAATATACATATATATACAGAGCGAGAGAGAAACGAAGAAGTGTCGATACGGTTAAATACATAGACATATATATATATATGTACACATATATGTATATATAGAGCGAGGAAAAGAAGTGCGGATATGTATAGATATCTACACATATTTGTTTGTATATACACGCAAATACATACACATATATACATACAGAGAGAGAGAACGAGACAGTGCGGATATGTGTAGATACATACACATATATATATGTATAGAAATATACATGTATATCCATGTGTATACAGACATACGTACATGTACATATATAGAGAGATGGTGGGTGATTTATGGCAGTCGGGGGGAGACATTTCTGCTGCGCTGCCGGACGTGCGGGGGCGGCTCTGCTGCAGCGCGCGGTCGGTGGGGGGCAACCCGCTGCACGTGCGGGACGCGTGTCACCTCCTCAGGAGGACTACGGGGAAGAAATTCTCCCTTTTCTTCTTCTCTTTTCTTCTTCTTTTCTTCTTTTCATCACCGTATTTGCTTCTTCATCATTTCTTAGGAAAACGGATAGCTTCTACGCGTCTCGGCCCGACGCCCGCTGCTTCCCCAGCTGCCCAACAGCAAATAAACGCTCCCCTGCGCCTGCTGCCTCTGCTGCGCAGATATATATAGTCAGATTCTCCACAGCCCTGCACCGCGCTGCTGCCTCTGCTGCTCACGTACAGACATATACATACATATAAAGTCTCGACCGCCCAGCACCGCGCTACGAGTGTTTCATTTCTCCGCTTGCAACGCTCTCTCTCTCTCTCGCACTGCTGCTGAGAAGGCGAGAAGAAGAACTGCAGGGCAAAAAACGCCCTGCGACACACTCAATCACACACGTCGTCTTCTGCTTCTATTCTCTTGCTGGTCTTCCTGCTGGTACAAAGCTGCTGCTGCCGCTACAGACCTGCTGCTACACACCTGCTGCTACACACCTGCTGCTACAGATCTGCTGCCACGCACCTGCTGCTACAGATCTGCTGCTGCTACAGATCTGCTGCTGCTACAGATCTGCTGCTGCTACAGATCTGCTGCTGCTACAGATCTGCTGCTGCTACAGACCTGCTGCTGCTACAGAGTTGCTGCTGCTGCTACAGAGTTGCTGCTGCTGCTACAGAGTTGCTGCTGCTGTTACAGACCTGCTGCTGCTGCGGAACTGCTGCTACTGCTACAGACCTGCTGCTGCTGCAGATCAGCTGCTGCGACACAGCTGCTGCTGTAACGCTGCTGCTGTTGCGGTGATGCTGCTGCTGCGGAGACGATGCTGCTGCTGCTGCTCCGACAACGCCGTTGCTGCTGCTGCGCCGAACTGCGGGTGCTGCGGCTCTGCCCACGGCGCTGCTGCTGCTGCTGCTACATTGCTGCGGCTGCTGTTCTCCTGTCGCTGAGATACAGCTGCTGCTACAACAAAACGGCTGCTGCAGGTGCTGCAGTATCGCCGCTATTGCCATGATAATCAGCAACTGCAGCGCGTTTCTGAACAGCAGCAGCAGCTGCTGATGCTCACGTGGCTGTGTGCGAGCTGCCGCCTCGTTGCTATCTCTCGTGACGTGCTGCTGTTGCTGCTGCTGCGCTTCATCCCGGCGCTGTGCAAGTGCTGCTGCTTCTCTTTTTTCTACGACCTGCTGCCACTCGGTCCTTCCCATCACCGCTGCTGCTGCTGCTTCTGCGCACCCTGGTGCTTGTGCTGCTGCTACTTCCGCAGCTGCTGCTTCGATAACGCTGCGTTGCCTCTCTGCTGCTTATCGTACCTCTTCCTGCGCCGCAGCTCTGCTGCTTATCCAGCAGCTGCACACCTTTGCTGTTCCGCAGGGCAGCAGCAATGTTGCCAGTACTGTGGTAGCTGCTGGTGCTGCTGTTGTCGCTCTTCCCGTATTTGCTGCTTCGTTGGCTGCCATCGTCGCTGCTGCTCCTCCCTCTCCCGCTGCTGCTGTTGCTTCTCCTTGGTCCTCTTCTCCTCCCACTTTCCCGGCACCACATCACCGTCTCCATCGGCTTCCCCAACCCCCCCTCCAGCCCCCTCTCTACCGTCCTCTCCGTCGCCGTTTCTTCTCTCTTTTCTTTTGCTGTTTCTCCCTCGTCTTCCCCTCTTCGCTTTTCCTTTTCATGTATTCTGTCCTCAGGCGTGGGCGAGGCCGCGTCGTAGCGAACAAGAAGAGGAAAGCGAAAGGCCTCAGGGTGGAACTTCAGCTGGAAGCAATACTGAGAGTCACGCGTGATGATACCGCTGTTGCATGCGCTGCTGCTGACGATCCCCGTGTATTCGCCAAAAATGAGACGGTCGCGCTGTTCTGCAGAGACAGCCGGCCCGACGTAGCGGACAGAAAACGCGGCGTCCGACGCCGGCGTCACCAGCCTCACGGGGTGCCGAAAGTCGAGCAGCTCGACCACCTGCAGCAGCAGAGAAAGCAGCAGCAGCAGTAAATCGGCGGCGGAGGGAAGGCAACGAAAAGGCGAGGCCACAAGGAGAAACGCCACCACACGCGGAGGACGCGAGGCGGCAGCAGGAGACGGCGTCGGAGGTGCAGAGGAGAACAGAGAGCCGCAGCAGAAAAGGGGAAGGAACAGAATACGGAGAAGAGTACGACAGCAGCATACACACACACACATACACACACACAGCAGCTGGCAGAAGCAGCAACAAGAGGAAGATGGAGAAGCAGACGCAGCAGCAAAAAAAATGCAGCAGCAGCAAGAAAAAGAAGCCAAGCCACAGCAGCAGCAGCAAGAAGAAGGGAAAGCGGTCCCAGCAGCAAGAGCAAACACCGGCAGCAAGAAGACACGCCACAGCAGCAGCAGCAAGAAGGGAAAGCGGACGCAGCAGCAAGAGCAAACACCGGCAGCAAGAAGACAAGCCACAGCAGCAGCAGCAAGAAGAAGGGGAAGCGGACGCAGCAGCAAGAGCAAACAGCAGCAGCAAGAAGAGAAGTCACAGCAGCAAGAGGAAGAACAAGCAGCGGCAAGAAGAAAAGGAAGACGCACGGGGTAGAGAGATCGGAGCAGCAGCGGCAGCAGGTCGAGGGAGAGCGAGAGGACAGAGTGAAGGAAGAAGAAGCAAGGAGGGGGTGCCAAAAAGAAACTGCAAGGAAAAGGAGAGAAAGACAGCCACCTACGAGTCCTGCACCTGCTGCAGCACTTGCCGAGGCTCCTGCAGTTGCAACAACAGCAGCAGCGCACCCCCCACGGGCGACAAGACGTCGCAGCAGCTACGTGATCTCCTTATTCCTCTCATTCCCTACATTCGTATCTATACAACTCTATATGATAATATATATATATGTATATGTAATATATACATATATGTATATATATATATATTTGTATATAACTATATATATATATGTATATATATACGTATGTATCTGTGTGTGCGCGCGTGAGAGGATGTATGTGCCCACGGGTTGTTGAGAGAAGAATGCCTTCATTCTTCATATACACGCATGCGTGTGCATGTAGACATTGACATATTATTTATGTACATGTAGAGAGAGAGGGGTAAAGAGGAAACACGTAATTTCTCGGCGCCATGTGTACCGAGCATGCCTGTTGCTGCCCTTGCTGCTGCTTTTGCTGCTGTTGCTGCTGCTCCTGCGACTGCTGCTACTGCTCCTCCTGCCGTTGCTGCTGCCGTTGCTGCTGCTGCTGTTCCTGCTGCCGTTGCTGCTGCTGCTCCTTTGCACCTCGAGGTGGGAACTGCCATGGCTCCTCGGTTTTTCTCGACGCTGCTTTCGACTCTCCGCGTGATAAGTCGGAGCAGCAGCAGCAGCGGCAGGGAGACACGTACTTGCAGGTGTTTGTGGACGTGGCCTCGGAGGAGACATTGCAGCAGGGATTTGTAGAGACGCGGATGACGCAATCGAAAGACATTTCTCTGCTCCTCTTTAAAATACGGACAAAAAATAAAAGGTTTCCAGCTCCACCCCACATGATGTCTCCCTCTCCTCGCCTTATCGCCGCTGCGCCTGCTACCCGCGTCTCCCGTCGCGGGCTCCCGTCTCTCTCCTCCCCGTCTCCGTCCTTCCCCCCACACGTGCTGCTGTCGCCCGGCGCTGCTGCATCCCCCGTCGCTCTTCGACCGCACTCCGCCGCTCACTCTTCTGCTGTCTCCTTCTTCTTCTTCTTCAGCGTTCTCCCTGTGCCCGTCTCTGCCATGCGCGTCTCCTCCTCGGGCACCGCCTGTGGCCCCGCCGCCCTTTCGCCGTCCAAAACTGCCCTGTGCCCTCACACCGCTGCTGCTGCTGAATCTCCTCCCGCTGCTGCTGCTTCCCCTGTTGCTGATGTTCTTGCTGCATCCCCTGTTGCTCGTGTTCCTGCTGCATCCGCTGCTGCTGCTGCTTCCCCTGTTGCTGCTGCTGCTTCCCTTGCCGCTGCTGCTGCTTCCCTTGTCGCTGCTGCTGCTTCCCGTGTTGCTGCTGCTGCTTCCCCTGCCACCGTTGCTGTTCCCACCGCTGCTTCTTCCGCTGCTGCTGCAGCAGTCTGCAGAGATGGCGCGCGGCTGCTCAGCAGAGGAAGAGGAGGAGGCGCTGTCGCAGGAGGTGGTTTTGACCCAACCGCAACCTCCCCATGAAGACGTTTTGCTGTTTTTATCTCGGGGGAACTGCTGCTGCAGCAACTTCTTGAGTCGCTGCTGCTCCCGAGCCGCTTCCGGCGTGAGCTGCTGGACCAGGGCTACCTGCTTCTTCCTTCTAGCAGCAACTTCTTCGAGCGAGACTATTCGAAAGACGCAGTCTTTTACGCCGCTTAACGGTCCGATGCATATATCCAGATTTTGCTGCCCCTCGCCCTCCTTCTCCTCCCTTCTCTCCTCCTCTGCTTCCCTCTGTTTGTCCACAAACGTAACACTGTCACAGCTGCTGCTCTTCATTTCCTCCCTGCTGTCGCTCCTGCTGCTGTTGCTGCAACTCCCATCGCCTGTGCTGCTGCTGCTTTTTCTCAGAGCACTGCCGCACGCGTTCGTCGTCGTATCAAAACTGCTGCTGCTCCTGCTGCTCCCACATCTACCGTCGCTCCTCTTCTCCACGCTGCTGTTGTTGCTTCCCGTCCTCACCGGGCTCCTACTGCCGCTTCTCCTCCCCGGGATGCTGGTGCTGCTTCTCCTCTTCCTATTGCTGCTGCTACTAGCTCTCCTCATGCCACTGCTGCTTCTCTCCCTGCTGCTTCTGCTTCTATCCCTGCTGCTGCTTCTGCTTCTCTCCCTGCTGCTGCTTCTGCTTCTCTCCCTGCTGCTGCTTCTGCTTCTCTCCCTGATGCTGCTTCTGCCTCTCTTCCTGCTGCTGCTGCTTCTCCTCTCCCTGCCGCTGCTGCTCCTCTCCCTGCTGCTGCTGAAGCTCTCTGGTTGCCCAGGAGCTGGCAGCCCCGGGAGCCTCGCGCTACGCAGTTTTGCCGCATCAGCAGCAGCAGCACCTGGGCCTCTCAACATGCCCTCGCCTTTCCTGCAGCAACCTCCACCCTGAGTTTCATCTCTTCCCCATCCTTTCTCTTCTTTCTGTTTTCTTTCTTCCGGCTGTTCTTCTCCTCCGCCGTTTTCTCCTAGTTGTGCTTCCCTGCGTTGATAAGGAAGCAGCTGCTGCTTCCGCCAAGGAGTCGATTCTGTCGCCTTGTTGATATTTCCTTGTGCTGCTGTCACCCAGGCTGCTGCTGCTGTTGCTGTCAACGTCCCTGGTACTGCTACTCTCCCGTATACTTCTTCCCTCACGACCGCTGCTGTTACCTTCCCCCCCCCTGCTGCTGCTGCTTCTCTTCCTCCTTTTTCTGCGCTGCTCGCCTCTCCCAAAGCCCTGGCTTTCCGCGGCCATGCTGCTGCTGGTGCTGCTGCTTCTGCTGCGGCTGCTGCTGCTGCTTCTGCTGCGGCTGCTGGAGTGGCAGCCGTTGCAGCAGGGAGACCTGCTGCAGCTGCAGCACGCCTGCTGCTGGGGTTTGAAGCGCTTCTTGCTGCTGCTGCTGAAGCAGAGGTTGCACAAGCGGCAGCATTAGCAGTGCTGGACGCGCGGAGCAGCTGCGTTCGTTGCTGCTGCTGCTGCTGCATGCGAACAGCAGCTGCAACCGTCTCGCTGCAGCTGACTCGCCCTGGTGCGCTTCTGTTAGTAGCAATCACGCCAAGATTCTCTCGAGCAGCGATAGCAGCAGCAGCATCGCGAGGATCAGGAAATGACGGCTGCCCGGCTGCCGCACGACTCTTCGGGTGAAAACGAAGACTTCTGCCTACGCATGTCTCCGCATGTTGTGCAACGCTCCCGCTGCTGCTGCCGCTGCTGCTGCCGCTGCTGCTGCCGCTGCTGCTGCCGCTGCTGCTGCCGCTGCTGGTGTTGTTGCTGGTTTTGCTGCTCCTGTTGCTGCTGATGTTGCCGCTGCTGGTGATGCCGCTGCTGGTGCTGCCGCTGCTGGTGTTGCCGCTGCTGATGCTGCCGCTGCTGGCGCTGCCGCTGCCCGTGTTGCTGCTCCTGCCGGTGCTGCTGCCGTCGGTGGCGGTAATGTCGCCGCTGCAGCTGCGACTGCTGCTGCAGTTGCTGTTCTTTCTGCTGCTGCTGCTGCTGGTGTTCCTGGGGCCAGCACTCCCGCTAGTGCCGGGGCTGCTGCTGCTTTTCAGGCTCGCGCTTTCCTTCTCCGTATTGCTGCTGCTCCTGCCCCGTTTGTCGCTGCAGCTGCCGCTATCGCTGTTGCTGCGGCTGCTGCATCTGCTGCTCCTCCTCCTGCTGCTGCCCGTGCGGCTGCTGTTGCTTCTCCTTGTTCTTCTGCTGGCGCTGCTGTGGCCACTGCTCCTGCTCTGGCGGCTGCTCCTGCTGCTGGGCGTGGCCTCGACGGCATGCTGCAGCAAGGACGTGCCATAGGCCGACCGGTGGATGGGCAGGCATGGGTGGCAGGCGAATCGCTGCTGCTTCATTGCTGCTGCAGCGGCATATCTGCTGCTCACGTGTGTTACAAGTTCTTCAAAGAAAAGGAAGTCCTGCTGCCCCGGGGATTTTCCTGCTGCAGCGCTGGCGTCGCAGACGCATGTTGCAGCACGTGCCGTCGACGGCGGGCGGTCAGGTGTTCATCAGGTGGCAGCAGCAAATACCACCGGGGAAGCGCGCAGCAAAAATAGAGAGTTCCTTGAAATCTATTTCCGCTGAAAAGAAAGACGCCCCCGCCATAGCAGCAGCGTTGCATGCTGCCCCCTTGTTGCGTTGATGTACCAGAGAGAAAAGAGCAATGCGGCGCACGGCCGCTGTTTTTTCAAATGTGTGTGTGTGTGTGTGTGTGTGTGTGTGTGTGTGTGTGTGTGCTGCTGCTGCTACTACTCCTTCTCTGTGCTGCTGCTGCTGTCTGCTGCTGCTGCTGCTGTTTGTTGCTGCTGCTGCTGCTGCTGTCGCGCATGCGGTGGTGCTGCTGTTCCCTCCTGCTGCTGCTGCTGCGCGGGGTGTGAGAGGAGCTGCCGCACAGCTGTGCGCTGGAAACACGTAGCGGGCTGCTGCTGCTGCTGCTGAACAGCCTGTTGCCCTTCACAGGAAAAACAAAACTGCCGAACTGCTGAGCAGCACCTGCTACTGCTGCTGCTTCTTTTGCTGCCCAGCAGCTGCTGGGATGGCGCGAGGATGCGTAGCGGGACGACCGCTAGCACTGTTACTCCTCATCCTACGACTTCTACTACTACTGCTGCCACCATTGCTAAGACTACTCCTACGAGTTCTGCAAGCGGCTGCAAACTCTGTGAAGCAGAAGCAGCCACAGCGCTATTGCTGCCTGCAGAAGCCCCGTCTGATGACGGAGAATATATCCTGCGGCTGAGGCACATAGCCCCGCAGCCTCGTCTCGCACTGCATACAAAAAACACAGAGAGAGACAAATGGAGACGCACAAACAGGCGGAGAGACAGAGAGGCTCAGGTCCTGAACAAATGGTAGACGTATGCCCATACGTGTACACTGTAGGAGAAAAGAACGTGTGTGTGTGTGTGTGTGTGTGTGGCTCTGTGTATGGGGGTGTGCGTGTGTGTGTGTGTGAATATATATATATATATATATGTATATGTATATATACTTATATAGATTACTGCTGCGCCATGAAACACACGTCGGATACACACGTGTGTGCGTGTATATACTTGAGGGAAGTGTCTGTATATGTGTGTACAGATATGTTTCTGCGGCGGCACAGACGTGGTAGTAGGAGTGTATTTATGTATGTGTAAGAGGCCTATACGATTGTATGTATACAGTTGTGTTGCCAGTCACACGAAGGGTTCTTCTGCCCGTGCGCGTAAAATTCTGTCCTAAGATATATACGCATATCCGTATGTATATATTTATTTAAGGATGCGGCAAACAAAGTGTGTTTTTTTAGAGAAAGATAGAGTCGCCCGGCAACTACGGTATGGGATGTGATTATCTGCGATGAACTGCAGTAAGGACAAGCCGCTTTGCCGCCTCTCTTGTGGCTTATGCGGCTGTCGCTGCTGCGGTGCGATCTGCGAGACGCAGATACAAAAATACGAGGAGTAGAAGTATGTGCATCATCCTGTTGCTGCTGCGAGTGTACATGAAGAAGTATGTGCTGCGGCCATTACATACTGATGGCCAAGGAGACACACATGTTACAACGCCTACGAGCATACAAACCGGCGCGCGGACGCGGGCACCCGCAGGCTGTTCATATGCTTGCGTAGAGACGCTATGCTCACTCGAGAGCCAGCTTGTGTGAAAATACTTATCTCGACGTGTATAAGCGCTTGGGAGTGAATAGATTATGGAGAAGACGAGACTGAAGGACGACGTCAGTCTGTGAAAGGTCACATTATCATTATGTATATATACAAAGAACCTCCAGACGCCCAGGCTGTCACGACAGCCTAGATGAATGCATATGCGTCTGTGTCTTCTACCTGTATACTCTATATATATATATATTCAGGTGACTGGTAGCTCTGGCGATAAATTAGTGACTGTGTGTAAGCGTGTGTCTGCAGGTGCATATGTGCGCTGCTGCAGAAGAAACTCAAAGCTGGTGCTATCCTGTCCCGGGACTACTAGCAAGTTGAACTGTGCTAAGTCTGCTACTGCTGTTGCGCTGCTGCTGGACGTGAACTTTGGCCGCGGGCCTCTTACTTCTGTTGCTATTGCCTCCTGCTGCTGCTCGTGCGGAGAGCAGACCCGTGCCGCGGTTGGGTCCTGTGCTGCTGTTGCAGCACTAGCCTGTTTTCAACGGCTCTCTGGCGACCTGCTTCGTTACTCAACGGCGCGTTTCTCCTCGCGTGTCCAGCGCAGCCGTCCCCCTCAGCCGTTCTGCGGCTGACGTGAAGAAACGACGGACGCACACGCGCGGGTCGACTGCCGCTGCTCCTGCTGCTACTACTCAGGTTCCCGTAACTGCTGCGGCTGCTGGTGCTGCGGAAGTGAGAGCTTCTGCTGCAGTTTCCTGCCTCCTCTTCCACCCTCTTCTCCCAGGCTCACGTTTCTCTCTTAGCAGCGGCAGCGCAGCTGCCGCCCTTTTCATAAGCAGAGTGGTCACTCCCTTCGCACTCTTGCGCTATACATGTCAGAGATTTTTCAATGAAGGAAGTGACAGTTCCGCCAGAGGGCGGCTGCCGTGTGCCACGCAGGGCCACAGAGGTGAGGCTCCGTTGCCTCCCGTTGACCTGTTTTTGAGGAACGTGCATCGGCTGGGCGCGAGGCGATCTTTTGTAGCTCCTGTTACGAATGTAGACCCCACCGCCACTGCAGCGGCACTAGCAGCTGCTGAGAGACTGTGAAGACGAAGGAGGAGGGGGCTGCGAAGCCTGCTGTGAGAGGTGCCCTGGCGCTCGGCATCACGCAGGGCAAAGGCACTACCAGTAGACAGGTCAATGCCCACGAAGGGAGAAGGTGCCGGCCGATGCAGCGTTGAGTCGTCGAAAGGTACCAGCACCAGATGAGATGCGGAGTCCTCGCATTACTGCTGCGGCGACGGTAGTCTCAGCCGCAGCCGTTCACAGGCCGCCACGGCAGCAGGACACCGCCAGCAGCAGCACCACGGCAACAGCCACAACAACCAAGACCAGCGGCCCGCTGACAGCCGCTCCCCGACAACAGTAATACAGAGGGAAGTAGGAGCATGACAATGAGAAGCCAGACCTAGGAAGTCTGGAGCCTATGCAGGTCAGACGGAGATACTGTTCCTGAAGGGGAAGGGAGGAAAGGTTGAAGAAGGGCGTGGAATACCCGGCATAAGAAATAGAATAAGTGCACCGGATTACCGAAAGTGAAGACAGCGATTGAACGATAACCATACACGCGCCTGTTGGCATCAATACGCCTCGTTAGGCGATGAAAGAAGAAAAGAGCATATTGGCTCGCATGCACAAATGTGCTCGTTTTCTCGTAGAAAGGTGCAGAGATATACAACCACATACGCTTAGTGTATCTGCGGCAGTGTTTGAAAAAGCAAGCATGTCAAAGAGACCAACCACGCACGAGAATCTTCAGCTGCGTATTTACGGCCAGCTGCTGGTGGAGGCAACCGGTCTTTTCCAGCTGCAAACTGCAAGAAAGCTGGAATGGTTGGACACCAGCAGCGACAGCAGCAATCCCAGAAGCAGCCGCAGCAGCGGGAACACCTGCAGCAGCAGGAACACCTGCAGCAGCAGGAACACAAATAGGACAATCATAACTGGGAAACTGTAGCGCCGGAGTTGGTGCCCGTGGCAGCAGCACAGCACCAGCAAAAGATGCTACAAAAAGCGACATGAACACCAGGAGATGCACAGGCGCTGGCACCTGTGTCACTGACGTGGCAGTCGCAGTACCGGGAGCGTTTGTGTGTTCGTTTGTTATTTCGGCTGAAACGACACGGCGGATTGGCTCGGTGCTACACGAGAAGGTGTTACACAATGTATTTGAGCACCGACAAGGGTGCTGGTATGGTTTTCATGCGTGTGCGTAGACGTACACGTGTCGTCTAAATCATTATGTATATACAAGATGACATTTATGTGTATATACACAAGTGTGTGTGTATGTTTATGTACGCATACATGCGTACACGTACGTGTATAAGTGCATGTGAAGAAGTGAATATATATATATATATATATTTATGTATGCATTTAGTCATGTATTGTCCAGAGGCCAACGAAGCTACAGAAAGCATCTGAGAGGACGCGTTGACCGCCGAACATTTGCGTTACGATGTCTACCACAGGCGAAGGATGCAAGGAGGAAATGCAGCTGCGTAGAGATGGGCGACGTTCGACAACTTGGAGTTGCCGTACCCAGTGTACAGGCAGCGGCGCAAGACCTCGAAGAGCAGAATTTTGTTTTGATAATTTTTTATAGGTTTGCACGGATGTGGTTGACAACTTGATGAAGAAGTGTAACAGTGTCACTTCTTCACGCAGCTCCCTCTGAATCAATTCTGCATACTTGGTATACTGCTGAAAAGCTACTGACACAGCGACCTGTGCTGACGAGAGACGGCATAGAGTGAGAGTCGCCCACTGGAGGAGCAACACGTTGCATGTATCTGCTTCCGGCTGAAGCGGCACTGCTTGTTCGAATCCTGGAATGCAGAAATGCAACTGCTGCACGTGTGTGTGCCTAGGTCACTACGGAAAGGTATGTATTTTCTGAAGGCAGCTGCAGCACGTGTGTGTGCCTAGGTCACTAAGAAGAGACACGCATACTCTTGTGTACATGTGTAAATCTGCGGACGTGTCAGCTTCGCACGTAACGCAGCTACGCACATGTACAGGTATGTGGAACGGCATGTTGCCGTGCCTTGTGTTCGAAAGCTCAGCGGTGGATTGCTCGACAGCAATGTGCGCTTGCTTATTTCTACGGAGTTTGAGTGTCAGGGCTCTATCTTGCCCCCGTACGTGAAAACCTGGAGTAGACACTTGATTGTGCGTATGTTTGACAGCAGACAACCCATCACTTCTGCACCTCTAGAGGTCTACGCAGTAGGGGTATGGAACGGATACACACGTGTGGATTCACTGTATTAGACTAGACGTACTTGCATATTTAATATATACGGAGACCAATATGCGGCACGGGGCAGAGGAAGGCATGTCACCCTCCATAACAGCACGTGAGAGGCTCGTCATGTACATACCTGCGCGCAGAGATACGTGCCCAAACGCGTGTAGAATACAAACGTGCCAAGTGCGTACAACGACGCAGAAATATGGACATATATTCGAATATAAGTAGACGCTTACATATACACGTTTGTATCCACATATGTGGAGTTGGCGACCTCCAACTTCCCCAACGCTCGACGCCGCATCTCAAAGCAGTGCTGTAATCACGGGCGTGGAAGAGCCACTTCCATTTATTGTTCTGCCGTCGTCCCGCTTTGAGCAAGTATACTTTTACACATGTACATACATGTATATGTGTACTACAACGTATGGTTGCCTATAGAAAACTGCTACACTTCGACACCACTGGGTTTCAGTCGGTACAACTAACAACCGCATTTATGTGTATGTCTATGTGATAAGCAACGACGTGCGGACGTCCTACGTGAAAACTGTGTATCAAGCGTCAATCTATACATACGCAAGTGAAGTAGTGCTTCATTTCCACATCATGCAGATTTTGGTTGACGCGCGCGCTTTCACGATCGAAGGCACACGTAGCGACATAACTACATTTCGAAAATAAAAACAGTGAGGGAGGCGGACAGAAAAATACGCACCTAAGAAATAGTTCTTATATGCAGTATGCGTACGCAGATATATGGACATATAGTTGAATATAAGTAGATGCTTATATATACACATATGTATCCACATATGTGGAGTTGGCGACCTCCAACTTCCCCAACACTCGACGCCGCATCTCAAAGCAGTGCCGTAGTCACGGGCCTGGAAGAATCACTTCCGTTGATTGGTCTGCCGTCGTCCCGCTTTGAGCAAGTATACTTTTACACATGTACATACATGTATTTATGTACTACGACGTATCCTTGCCTGTAGAAAACTGCTACACTTCGACACCGCGTACGCATACTGCCTATAAGAACTATTTCTTGGGTGCGTATTTTTCTGTCCGCTTCCGTCACTGTTTTTATTTTTGCACGGAGGCGTGGGTGCACACTGACAGATGTTGACCGCGACGCTGGTTCTGTCGACTGTCTCTCTACCTACCTGTCTTTCTACCTCTCTACCTATCTATACATATATGTATCTATACACGACATACACGTACAGAGTTGCTTGTTATACAAAAGTAGAAGCTTAAGACTCTGTGAAGGCGAAGTACCCCGACAGTTTACTCAAGGACGAGCCGTGTTGGACGGGCTGCCTAATATGAGCGGCAGGTGGGATTCGGCTCCCAATGGTTGCACTCAATGTAATCACTAGGTCGCGTCCGCCAGGCGTTTGTGTAACAGACGCTAGTCTCAGGATACCACTTTTGAGCACACTCAGTATATTCGAGATGGACCGTGGCTCAAGAATTTCCAGGTGACCACAGAACGCGTGACCCTCTTCTCAGAAAAAAAAAGCACACGGAGCGTAGTTGCAGCCAATTACGCTAGCGGCTGGGCGGTCCCACCAACAGTGAATACCAAATAGAAGACGTCGGGACAGCAGTTACTGCTAGCCGGCAGAGTTACCACTACATGTAAATCCTCAGCACCTCCGCGGGATTTCTTTGGCCGCCAGGTCGCTAAGGAGAACAGGAGAGAGTTGCAGGCCAGAAAGATAACTTTAGTGTTCTGTGGGAACACAGCAAAAGGACCCAGAGTCAGTCCTTCCCGCATATTAGTCCACGACTTTACCTGTAATACAACATTGTGCTGACGTGGTGACGTGTCATCGTGTCACTGAGTCTACGCCACAACGACACGTTTGATCGGTATTGACAAGAGATAAGAAAGATTTCAAATGACGCGGGCACCAGGTAATTAATGGATCTCCACCTTGAAGGACGCGGGAAAAACCTAGCGGAAGGCATTTTGGGAGTGTGGATCGAAGTCACAGAAATTAACCAGAAAGCGGAGAATCAAATAGAGGTCAAGTTGAAAAGAGCTTGCTCTTATTGGAGAAGGAGCCAAACTTCGGTAACTTCCCACGCTTCGCACTGCCCGTGACGCGAAGCGCGCGCCCGCGCCTTTCCAAAGTGTCACCATCCGGTGGTGGCCCGACAACCATTGTAACGGAGAGCCTCGCGAGAGGAAACGGCCGAAAACAGGCATTGCCGCCTTTGCAGCAAGCTTATTTTGATTACGAGTTTTTGCAGAGCATCATACGCACTGGGACGCCAGGCCGTTGACAACCCAGAGGTGCTTAGGCGTGCCGAGCGCTGGAAGGGTCAAAACTTTCAACGTCGGAGATTTAGCAGGTTTTTCAAGGTGATGGTGTACGGCGCCGCAATACGTGAACAGCTGCGTGGGCCTTCGAGAGTCTATTTTTCCTTGCATGTGCTGTGTATGCAACTCAACCTGGCAGTTACTCGCGAGTGTATATACGTACCAGCAGCCTTGAAGTTTTTCGATGTGAAGGTGTAAGGTGTGACAGCACGTGAACGTCTGCATCGGTGGGCCTTCTAGAGTCCATATGTTCTTGCTTGTGCCGTATATGCAGCTTAACTGGGCACCTTCTCGTGAGTGTATATGCGTTTCAGCAGCCGTTAACTGGACATACATCAATACAACCCACGACCGCACACGCCGCAAAAACACACGAAGCATAGCATGGGAGCTAGGGAAGATTACATGGACAGAGGCCGTCCTCCGCCTCTTTTTCGAGCAACTGCCTGCAACTGTTGTTTGCATCCTTTGACGGCCACAGAAAAAAGAGTTCTTTTGCAGGGTTTTTCTCAGCATGTGTCCAGTGTAAGAGTATCACTCTAGGTCCAGATTGTTGCGCCATCCAATGGCGTTGCACTTGAGTGCTGCATTGCAGTGTGCTACGACTTGGTCATCGTTTCCACTGCTTGCGGCTTCCCGCCGTGCCGGGAGCGGGAGTCAGACACTCACAGTGCCGGTAGCTAGCGAATTCTCTTTATTGACGCCATGATGATGTGCGTAACGAACTCTTACCAGTTCAGATTACCTCCTCGGTGCGAAGTCGTACGCGGCGACCACCCTACAGATAACATTCTAATACTCCCACGTCCAGCCGCGCGTCAGCGGCGTCCTGCTTTTTTGAAGGACGGCACAAGCACAGGCGGCCCGGTCTCGAGCGTGCGCAATCCACATGGGGTGTACACACGCTCGAAAATCACATCCTCTGGCTAGCTGCCCCCTCCCTCTCTTCGCACCTTGTCTTCCGGCTGTTTTCACGTCTATCGCGTGCTCTCCCACGTTTTTGTTGTCAGAAAAGTGCTTGATCGCTAACAGCTTCGCTCCGCTCTTGCGCACGACTATGGGCGACTTCGTATGCGTGCCTAGTGAATATGATTACCATGTTACCAAGTCTTCTCCTGCTTGTTCGCACTCGTACTGCTCCATGCCTCTTGATTCTAGGAATTCGAACTCTGTTCCATCAAGTCACACGCTCGCTTACGCGAGTGTGTCTCTTCTTACCCGTCTCCTTCGCGAGATGCGTGGACGCCACAAGCGATTTCCACCCTGCGGGCCTCCTTTTACGTGCTTACATGCCTTACCGCTGACTTTTTCTTCACCACGTTTGTTCGATGTAGATACGGGCACACCCTCTCGTCGTTGCCCCCGTAAACGCCTGTATATGCCGTTACCGCAGACTTTTCCACCCTCTCGTTTGTTGGATGTAGATCCGGGAACACGCAATCAGGACGCGGACGTGGGTTTGCAGAAAAGAAACCGTCACATGCAGCTTAGTCAAATCGAAATTGAACTCTTCCCTCTCACAAATTTGTCACGCACTATCGCTCTCCGAGTTCCTGTTTGTACTCTTTAGAGTGTCTTCTTGGGCGTAACCACCTTTGCACAAACGAAAAGTTTAATAAACACCCCTCCCCTACTGGCACGAAAAGGAATCTCTTGTCTCCTGCTCCCATATCTCAGGCTGGTTGTCGCACCTACTGATTGCCGATTTTCCGCGTTCTCCCGACTGCTTCGTCGTCGATTTCGCACACATGCATGCTTCCTCTTATAGATTCCCAAACTCGTCTCGAAGATTCAGACAAGGTCGCTGGTAACAAGGAGAGGTTTCACTTTGCTGAAGGTTAAGCATATACTTTCTTCTCCCGATTCTATCAAACCCGTACTTACGCCACCAGCAGATAACATGATGCCTCGTCCCCGCTTCGTTACCCCTGCTCGAGTCGACGCTGCGTCCCCGCAGTAGCACGCGTCGCTAATGTTTACACTTAGAATTTCTTGCGCACTGAACATCAGTGCCGTGCCCTCTGTAGTTGAATGTCAGGAAGCCAGTGTGCCTTACGGCTGGGCGTGCTTTTCTAAGGGGCAGGGCACTGCTTCCGTCTTTCGTTTAACCTGCAGTACCGACGCATATATTACTTTCTGTACGCACACTAGTTGATTTGCTTTTAGGTGTTGCACTGTTCACCGCGTCAGCAGCAGTGAAGCAGTTGTCCTGCGCTTTGAAACCAGAAAGACGTTGTAATGCGTCCCATAGAAGTAACAAAGAGTTTCCTGCGGATTTTTTAAACTGCAATGACGTGGTGGCCTCGCTGTTGGTTCCGCTGCAACGAAGGCCGTTGTCGCTTCCCATTACACTTATACTGTAGAACAACACTGCATGCATTTCCCCTCTGGTTTCTTCTGGTGTGGAGAACAACTTATCCGACAGAGCAAAAATGTACGCAGACCTCCTTTGGTACAACTTTTCCGTCTCCATGTATGCTCCCTCGCCTAATGCGATTCGTTTTTGTAGTAGTGTCCGCTGCTCACCGCCCGCCCACAGCCCGTCGCCCGTAGGAGTGACGGTCTCGAGACACTTCATTTTTCTTGAGGGAGAGAATTTCTTCTCTGCAGGGGCGTCTACGGTTCTGCAGAGACGCGTTTCCCGTTTTTTGCAAACCTACACGTCCGGTCTGCTACGCCGCCCCCCGCGCGACATTTTCCGTCGAATTTAGCAGGGCGTCTGCTGCTGCAGTGTGACTGAACACCGTACTTCGCCGGCTGCGTGCTGTACTGCGTATTCCTCTGGTTCTCATTTATTCTCCTTCCCACCGACCACGGCCCTGCATCCGTAACGAGTTGACTTTGGTTTCCCTTGGATTTGCTCTCTCGTCCTTGGACCCCCTCTCTTCACGTGCGTCTTTTTTCTGCGCTCCTGCCGATTCACGTGTGTGTGTATACGCATGTACTTGCCACGTTTTCACCTATACTCAGTCGTTTGTCCTCTGTGTGTGGAATACCATCCCAGTCGCTGGTCAGCAACAAAAACAGCCAACACCAGCAGCAGAAAGTTGTTGGCCGCAGCAGGAAAACCACGGCGCGACAAAGAATTTAGCAAAATCCTACTAACAGTAGCAGGACGGCGCTGCAACAACAGCAGGGACGCGGTTTTTTCTGACGGCGGCCGCTACCTCCCACGCCTGTCTTTCAACGCAGGAACGTCGCAGCACCGGCGGCCGCAGCCCTATAGCGGCAGAATTGCAGCAGAAGGGAAAGAACGGCAGCAGCGTTTCAGCAACACAGACAGGAGGACGGCAGCCGAAGAACAAGAAGAAGCAGCGGAACTGCAGCAGAACTTTAGCAGAAGGAGTGGAAGGGTAGCGGCATTGCAGCGACAGAACAGGAACAGATAACTGCAGCCGAAGAAGCACCAGCAACAGAACAGCAGTACGAGGAGTGGAAGGGCAGCGGCACTGCAACAGCAGAACAGGAATAGGTAATTGCAGCAGGAGAACTGCGGCAGAAGCACCGAGGCAGCTGCAGGGAAATGCCTTTGCAGCACGAGCAGCAGTCCTTCAGCAGATACCGAGATTGTCTTCGTGGTTGTGAGGAAAGGACGGGGAAGGAGGAGTCTGCAGAGGATCCGGCGGCAGCAAAGGAGGAGGGGAGGGAGGAGAAGGAGAAGATGAGAAGCCGCAGGAAAGCGAGTCTTCTGCGGTGGTGAAGCTGTGTGAATGATGTTGGTTTTTGTTTTGCTGTGACTGTCGCCTCTGTTTTTTTCCTCTTTTGCAACTGCTGCGGCTGTTCAAAATGGCCGCATCCGCAGCAGCAGCTCCCCCTCCCGCAGTGGTGGCTTCTTCCCCGCCGAATGTCGTCGCTGCCGCAGTTTCTGCTTCGCTTAATCCTCCGTACGGTCTGCTGCCGGCGGCAGCGGCAGCTCTCTCTTCTGCAGAGGCGCATGCAGCGGCTTCTTCCCCGCTGCGGCGCGCCCCTACAGCACCTGAGGCAGCAGCGACTGCAGCAGCACCAAGACAAGGACCAGGAGTAGGAGGCGGTGGACCAGCATCAGCAGCGGCGACGCGGCCGTGGTGCAGCTCGGCGGGCGCCCCGGCAGCAGCAGCAGCAGCACCTGCCCCCCGTGCGAAACCTGCTGGTGAGCCTCTGCCACCAGCAGCAGCAGCTTCTTCCTCCGTCGCAGCAGCAGCTTCTTCCCCCGCCGCAGCAGCAGCTTCTTCCCTCGTTCCAGCAGCAGCTTCCTCTCCGGCCGCAGCAGGAGGATGTTCTCCGGCCACAGCAGGAGGTTGTGCTCCCGTCGCAGCAGCAGGTTCTGCGTCACAAAGCGGTGCAGCAGCAGAGCCCCTTCCCCCTGCGGGCCCTTCTGCTGCCTCTGCCTCTTCCTCCTCGTCGGCGGCAGCAGCACCAGCAGCGTCACGAACCCCAGGGCGGAGTAGCATATATGCAGGACACGCAGCAACAGCAGCAGGTACGAGCGCGTGACGTGCTCTTGAGGGATGGCAGTGAGACTGCTGCTGTCTCTGTGTCGCTGTTCAATTGCTGTCGAGCCCCACCATTCCTACGCATGCGAAGAAGTTTCCTCTTGGCTGAACTGCGGCCCAGTACGCACACGAAGATGTTTTCTCTCTGTTTACTCGTCTCTCTGTCTCTTTTCTCGTCCTCCCTCTCGCTGCTGTGTCTATATCTGTGCTCCGCTGCTGACTAAACCCACCACGTATATATTTGTGTTCGAAGAAGTTTCCTCTGCGTTCAGCTGCGGACTAGCGATGGCCGGTATGTTCGCGAAGAAGCTTCCTCTTCGTTTCCTCCTCTCCCTCTTTTCTCTACCTACCGCTCCCGGTCTCTGTAGACGTCGGTCCGCCGGTGCTGTGTGTCCATACATGAAAGAGACAGAGAGAAACATGAGCAGATATGGATATTTTTCTGTGTACCTATTCAAATAGATGTGTGTCGCACTTTATACGTCCGTGTATGCTTGTATGTGTTTACTTACGAATATATTTTTGTTTGCACGTATCTGTGTACATTGGTGCTTCTTGAAGTCTATGTGTAGGTGGCTTATATACGCGTTTGTGGATCTACTGTTATACTATGCATGTCTATACGTAAGTCTACAAATATGCGTATATATGTATGCGTGTGTTGGTATGCGTGTATGGCATGTATTCTGTTGCAGGTGCTTCTTCTCTACACATACATGTATGTCGGTATGTGTGTGTGGCATGTATTCGGTAGCAGCTGCTTCTCTTCTATTTAGAACTTATCGCACTTCTTTTTTTCTCCGTCTGAGTAGTTCTTTCAGTATTTGTTCACCGCGCCTCCTATGGTGAGACCCTACTCCCCGTGTTCATGCCTGCTGGTCATCTTATACATGCGTGCTTCTAGCATATATATATGTATGTATTGAAGATTTGCTTTTCGTTTTTGTTCTTCCCCTCGGTAGGAGGCCACTTACGTACACGTAGGTGAGAAGAAAAGCAGGGTACTGTCACGCCTTCTGCGTGAGTTTTTCTTCATGTGGTCTTCCTTGCTGTCCTCTCCCTGCCTCGGTTTCTTCTCCCGGCCCCCTCTCCGTTTTTGTGTCTGTGGGCCTTTCCTCCTGTCTTTCTCTCTGTGTCTCTGTCTCTGTCTTCGTTTCGCTCACTCTCGGTGTCTGTCTCTATCAACGTTTTTCCTCCCTCTCTTCATACTTCTCCTTTTTCTGTCTTTTCTCATCTTCCTTTGTGTCTCCCTGTCCACGTCTTTTCTCTCTCTTCCGCTATCCTGCTGCCCGTCTGTGCTCCTCCTCCTCCCCTTCCGCCTGCTCCCGCTACCGCTACGCTGCTGCTGCTCTCACATTCGGCGTTGCTGCTGCAGTGCTGCTGCTGCAGTGCTGTTGCTGCAGTGCTGTTGCTGCAGTGTTGTTGCTGCTGATTTTTCAGCGTTCTCTGTTGAGTTTTGTGGGGTTCTGCAGCGGTTGAGACAGCAGCCCGGCAGCTCCGAGGGGCAGCAGGGGGAGGACGACGTTCGTTGGCGTGGATGCCTTGCTCGGGGGGCGGGGCAGCAGACGAGACAGCCGTGTCTCTGCCATGCGCGCCCCCGGCTGCCTCCCTCGCTTCGCTCTTGCGTCCTCCTCCTGCGGTTTCTTCCTCTGCTGCTGCTGCTGCTCCTGGCTGCGGCGGCGCCTCCTCTTCCCGCTCATCCGTGTCCCCGTCGTCGTCGTCTTCCTCTTCGCGTCCAGGAGCAGCAGCTGCAGCGCGACCCGTAGCAGCAACAGAAGGAGGAGGAGGAGCAGCAGCAGCGGAGATGGAAGAAGGTGAGGAAGCGGAAGCGAAGGAGCTGAAGCCGACAGTCCTGACGCTTCATCAACGAGAAGTACATGACCCTGCGCTGCCGCTGTCCCCGTCTTCCCTGCAAGTCACAGGAGACCAGCGCCAGAGTGATAATCTGCAGCAGTGGACGTTAGACCTCGCACCGGCGATGGTCGGGCACGCAGATTCTCCCAAAATGCTCTTCATATTTATCAACCCGACCAGCGGAGGCAACAAAGCTGCTGCATTCACTGAGGTATACATCTACTGTCAAACAAGTCTTCATCCAGGAGATTCTCTCCCTCTCTCTCTATATATGTGTATGTAAGGTGGCTACTTCTATTCCATATATACATGTATATGTATATATATTGTACGCATTTTCTTGATATATACTTCCTCGTATATGTATATATTGCTTTCGTTCGTACGTGTATGTATACGTATATGTGTATATGCTTGTGGTCCATATGTGTGCATTTCCTCGTACACAGATGGTATCGAACTGCTGCGTTTTCTATTCTTCCTCCCGGCTGCGAAATGGAGTATGGATATTGACGGTTCTAGGGGTGCTTGATGGCGGGAAATACAATTTTTATATCTTTTTGCATCTGTCTTCTTATATAAATTGAGAGAAGTGAATTCTAGTTTTACAGAGAGGAGGAACAGCAGAAACGCGGTCTTCTTAAAGAAAGAGGACAGAAACGAGCTGACTGGTGACCAGCCACCGTCGACGTCTTTCCCCTCATTCCCCCCATTTTCCTCTCTTTATACTCACATACGTATGCGAAAGCATGTATATACGTATATATATATATATATATATATATGTGTATTGGCCTGGCGTCTGGTTTGTAGCTGGACAGAGTTATTTCTTTTTGTCCGCCCGAACTCACTCTTGACTTCTGTCAACTGCGAAGCTGTAGTTTATGTACACGTTATATATATATGGATAGACAGGTATAGCAGATTCGCTGACGAGACGGATAGAGCGGGATATGTGAATCAATACATATAGTTATATATATGTATATATACACCCGCACATCTGTCCCTCTCTATATATGTATATTACGTATATCTATACACATATATATGTATATATGTGTAAATAAGAAATGTGTGGATGTCTCTACACATGCTAAACAACCCGATGTGTGTGTGGACATATAGACGTATAAGTGTATACATATATATATTTCTCTTTCTCTGTGTGTGACCGAGTAGGTGTAGAAGTCGACGTGTAGGTACGTATGTGCACGCGGGTGTTGCGGGTGCATCGGTTGGTGTCTGGGTGATGACGCAGTCGGGAGTATGCCGGATGACGTTGACCACGCCATTTTTTTGCAATATGTACATCTTCGATATTCGAGAGGGGAAGTCCGGAGAGAAGCCGGGATTTCTGCTGCTGAAGGCTGCGACGGAATTGTTGGGGAGCGCCCGGGGCGGCTACAGAGTGGAGGAGCCGGCGGCGTCACCTGCAGCGGCAGACGCAGAGCAGCAGCAGCAGCAGGGGAACGGGCGGCAGGGGCGAGAGGGCGGGCAGCAGCTGCAGCAGCAGGGGTCTGAGACGGCCCCTGCGGAGCAGCGGAGGGGAGACACAGGAGAAGAGGTGATACGCGTCCTTGTGGCAGGAGGAGACGGGACGGTGATGTGGGTGGCGATGGAAGCAGAGGCGCATCACATCGACTTAGAAAAAATTGCGGTGGGCGTCATCCCGTACGGAACAGGTGAGAAAAAGCAGCTTGCACAGCTGCTTGGGGAAGAGGAGGGCTCGCGGCCGCAGGACGACGATACACGCGCGGTCCGTGGAAGGTGCGTTTCTGCGGTGTACGTACACTCCAGGAGAGGGAAACGCCCTCTGGTGTATGCACACCACCTTACGGAGGGAGTGGGTGCGGAAAGTCTGTGGACGACACCAGGAGATACACTTGCGGTGAACACATGTGCTGTCTCTTGGGTGTACGTATACCAGAGATGTGTCGCCTGAGTGCCGTAGTGTACGTACACCAGAGACAATCTCGCGTCACAGAGAGGTGACGACCGGGTGTAGCACTCGCCAGCTAGACACACACGAGCAGGACGAGAATCATGATGCGGGTGAGACGCAGAGGATGCTTTCTTTGACCTGGTGAGGTGTATGTACACCGCAGAGATGCACTTAATGGGGAGTCAGTCTGTACACTGCAGGTGTGTAATTTGTTGCGGCGGACGTAGAGTCTCCTGGGCAGAGGTTGTTGTTCACTGTAACGAAGACACGCACACCGAAGGTATGTTTTACGTGTAGTGTACGTACACCTCAGTTATAAGAGCGTACGTACGCCGGAGATATGCCTGCCGGGGACGTCCGTAGAACGCGCAGCAGTCTCCAACGCAGTGTACGTACAGCAGAAGTGTGCTGCGTCGTGGTGCACATGTACACCGGGCAGATTTTTGTGGAAAGAATATGTGGTAGAGGCCGTAGGGGGGAAGACACAGAGTAGCGCCTTGCGGCTAACAGAGGTAGACAGTGTCATCGGGTGTACGTACACCGGGTCGCTTGACCAAGTTTACTCAGGAGAGCTCTCCCGAGTAAACTCTATTTGTATACGTGTATTTACATACATCCACATATATTTATATATATGTATATGCACACCTATACATGTCTGTGAATGTATAACCAGTACATCTATAGAATATATTTCGTAATTTTTCAAAGACGAAATCGGGTTCTAAATTGTGTGGAAGCGCGAGATCACAGGCGGTCCACCTGCTGTTTCGTAGTGTTGCTTCTGCCTGACCGTCTCTTTCGTTCTCGTACTTCTACTGCTCAAAGAAGAAGAAGAGTCTGCTGCTCCGACATCGTCTTGCATGCGTGGCAGTATTTTTCTCTGGTTCGTGCCAAAATATTCGACCAGTGTAGTAACTGCCGTATGTACTTGCATTTGTGCCTAAATATTCGGCCAGTGTAGTAGCTGCCGTGTGTACTTTCATTTGCACGTATTTTGAGGCTTGGGGGCAAGTTATGAAATTCGACGTGACAAGGGGCGAAGGAGGCAGAGGAAGAGACGCAGAACGAAGAAAACGCTCGTGCACCTGCTGCTATTGCTGCTTGTGTGCTGCTGCAGGGGCGCCACCGTTGCGTCTCTCTCTGTGTCTCTGTGTATCTGTCTGTTTTCCTGTGACCGTCTCTATTTCCGTCTTTCTCTGTTTGTGTTTTATCTACGTAAATCTACACGCCCACCTACATATCCGTGTGCGCACATCTTTCTCACTTCTGTCTACCTGTCTCTGTCTCCGTCCGTCTACTCTCTGTGTATATATCCGTATCCGTGCCCACACATACATATCTGTCTACGCTGTCTGTACGCCCTTCTCACTGTATTTCCATATCCGTGCCCACACATACATATCTGTCTACGCCACCTGTACGTCTTCCTCACCTCTGTCTCTGTTTTTCTGTCTTTTCCTATTTCTACTCTCTGTGTGTCTGCATACGTGCATGTCCATACGCACGTGTCCACCTGTGTCTTCTATATGTCGGTACGTTTCTCCCACCCTCTGTGTCTTATTACGCGTTGTTCTTTTGTTGGCTGCGTGTCTCTCTGTGTCGCATCATTTTTCTTCTTCTCCTGCGTCCGTTTCTCTTCTGCATTTGTGCGCATGCACTTCTGCGAAGGCAACGACTTCGCCACTGCCTTTGGCTGGAAGCAAGTACGAGGACTCCGTCCGTTCGACGTGGCCATGCGCACGTGAGTCGTTCGCTGTCTCCGTCTCCGTGTCTCGTCTCCCGTTTCATCGAAGAAAACGCTGCCACAGTCCGCCGTCCTCGACGTCCGTCTGCCACTGCAGCGGGGCTCGTTCGCTCTCCTGCTGTTGCACAAGGACATACGCGCAGCGCTTCAGGTGGATGTCTGTGCTTGTATCTATAGAGAGGAAGAATGTAGTTTTGTATGTGTACCTGTGTTTCCACGTATCCAGACAGACGTGTAGACGTGTGTCTGTGCACCTTGCTGTCTTTTTCATCTATCTTTTTCTTTCTTTCTGGGGGGGTCTATATCTACATATCCATGTATGTACATACGTCTACCTCTACATACATATATATACATATATACGCATTTCTCATCTGTCTTTCTCCCTCTGTTTTTGTGTGTGAACATCTACGTATCCATACGCCCATATACGTTAGCCGATACGTACAAATATATATACATATATATATATATATATATATATATGTATCTGTCTCTGTTCTTTTTTGTCCGTCTGTATCTGTGGGCGTATATCTACATATTCACACACGTGTATCCGTCTGTGTATGTGCGTTGAATTATCTACCTATCGATGTATCTTTACTACGTCTCTGTTTGTCTCCTTACGTCTTTTTCTGTGTCTGTATGTCTACACTTATATGTATACGCATACACATATGTCTATACGTGCATATATGTATATATCTGTTTTCCATGTTTGTTTCTCTCCCTTTCTGTTTTCATGTGTATTTAAACATCCCTACGAGTATGTGTTTGTATACTAGCTCTTTTTCTTGCTTACTTCCGTCTTTTTCTATCTCTGTGTCTTCCTCTCTCTGTGTCAGTGTCTCTCCCTGTTTCCGTCGGTACAATTTCGTGTCGACCGCGTCTCCGTGTGGCCGGGCGCGTGGGTGCCTTCGCTGTACGAGACCGTGACGAATCCCAGGGAAGGAAGTTATATTTTTGCTACCCTTCTTCGAGAATAACATAGTTTTCTTCATTTCTGTTTCTGCTCCTGCATCTCGAGAGACAGGCGTGACCCGTTGCTTTGCAGAACCTCCTGCAGCGGTGGCCCCATACCTGTACATGCGGCATTTCTTCCTTCTGACTTCGTTGTGCTGCTCCACACGCTGCTGGATTCTGCGTTGCTGTTGCTGCTGCTAAATTTGCTGTTGCAGAGGCTGACGGTTCTGCTTCCGGGTTGCTGCTGCTCCTCGATTTGCTACTGCTGCTGCTGCTAAGACGGGTCGTGCTTCGGCGGCGGGAAGGCTGTTGCCGCCCGCTTCGTCGACAGCCACACATAACGCTGCTGGCCCACCGCCTCTGCTGCTCCTGCTGCCACATCGCTGCTGCTGCTGTTGCGGGAATTGCTGCTGCTGTTGCTGCTGCCATATCGCTACTGCTGCTGTGAGAATTGCTGCTGCTGCCACATCGCTGCTGCTGGTGTGAGAATCGCTGCTGCTGCTGGTGCTGGTTCCTTGTCGATTATGTTACCATCTTCGGGTGCTGCTGCTGTCGCGTTGTCGCTACTGCTGCTCTCCTCGTGTCTCCTACTGCTATTCTTGTTGCATTATCTGCTCCTGTTGCTGTCTTCCCATGCTGCTGTTTTCTTTTAAAAAAAAGGATGCGGTCGCTGATGGTGCGGTGGTCCGACGCTCTTGTCGTACGGCATGACTTGTGGAATGTCTTCATCGCGCTCTGCGAAGACGGCTGCTTCACGCGCATTAATTCTCGGTCAAGGAAGAAGGTAAATTTTTTTTTTAACTCTTTGTAGGGAATCTCTCGGAAGTGTATGTCTTGCGTTCTGCGCCTTTTAAACGTCTTCACGAAATTTGAGGAAAGAAGAAATATGCCACCTGATCTCCTTCACCCACCCGGCAGGGCCACACAAACGAGACCTGCACTTCTCTCATTTTCGCGAGGTGCTGTTGCATTGTCAGTTACTGCACCAGCTGCAGCAGAAAGATCAAAAAGGAGAAGGAGCAGGAGACAAACTGTTGCAGCAGCAGCAGAAGAAAAGCAACTGCAGCAGCAGCAGGAACGGTGCAGCGGCAGCAGGAGGAAGAGCAGCAACAGCAGCAGGGAAAAGAGCAGCAGGAAGAGTGCAGCGGCAGCAGGAGGAAGAGCAGCAGCAGCAGGACGACGCAGCGTCAGGAAGAAGAACAGCAGCAGCAGGAATAGCAGCAGGACAACGTGAGAAGCAGCAGCTTTGGCAGCGGCAGCAGCGATTCTTTGACGTAATAACAGCACACTTGATCTCTATTTTTAACGACATATTTTATCTAACTTACGATGCATACAAATAAATATATACGTCTATCTATCTATCTACACATATATATGTATATATATGTGGTTCTTTGGCACGCATCACTTCTTAAATATATTTCTGCATACACATATGTATATATATGTATAAATGAGTATGTGTGTGTGTGTGTACACATATGCCTATGTTGCATAAATATATACATATACGCAGACATAGCGGTATACATATATGTGTACATCTGTATGCTGTGCGTCTCTCTCAATTCTCTCTCTCTCTCCCTATATATATATATCTGTATATGCATCTCTTCAGTATACATATATATATATATGTATGTATCGGTATACATATATGTGTTTATGTGTATATATATGTATTTCTGTGTCTCTGTGTCTCTTTTCCTTTTCCTCTTTCTGTCTCTGTCTCTGTCTGGTTTCACGGATATATTAATATATTTGTACGTAGATGATGTATTTTTCGTTTACTTTTCATCTTTTCGTGGAGATTTTCGCAGAAGTTTGCAAAGGAAGGGGACGGACAGGAAGTAGAAGTTGCAGGCAGCAGAGCAGGCATATACGTTGACAGCTAAGATGCCCCTTCCCACATCCACACTACATACTGGTGCATGCACAGAGAGAGACGGAGACGGAGACGGAGACAGCAGTGCGGTAGGGAGAGACGCAGAGACAGAGCGAGACAGAGACATATGGAGAGAAGAAGTGACAGCAATGATATATTTATGTGTGCATGTGTATATGGAGAAGAGGGAGACCAAGGCGAAGACAGAGAAGAGACACACACACACACACACAGAAGAAATGGCCATCCTGCTGTAATTATCACACAAATGTAGGGGCAGAGAGACAGAGCAGGGGACCGCAGGACAGCTCCACATCGAGAAGAAGCCGTGCTACATATATGTATATACATGGATGTACAGCAGCAATACTGCAGTGGCGACAATCCTATAATGAAACCTATACGTATATAGAAGAAGAGAGGAAAAGAAGAAGTCGCAGAGCCGAAATGGCAGGGCCGAAATTGCAGGGCGCCGCAGAATTTATATAGAGAGGGAGAGCAGGGAAGAGCCACAAGAAGAGGACGCAACGCTACACATGTGTATGTGTAGAAACTGAAGGCGAGAGGATGCGCTTGGACTGCTGAGATGATGGGGGGAGGAGAGCAGGATCACCAGCAGCACGCTTCACACGACATCCTGCGTGATACACAGACCCACTATTCCCATATATATATGTGGAGAAGGGCTGGGTGTTGGGCTGGTCCGGCGCGCACACATATTCCGCTGAGAGCTGCTTCCCTGCCCGTTTGATTTCTCCTTTTTTTTCTTTTTCTTCCTGGTCATCCTGGGCGAGGCCTCCCCGTCTTCCTTTTCGGTTTTCTCTTCTTCTTCAGCATCGTAGCGACGCATGCAACAGGGCGTCTCGTTACTGGCCGGTGCTTTGCTGCTGCGGTCTCTCGAGTGCCGGAGCGTCTTTTCCCGTCCAAACACACACATGAGCCTCGCTGTATATTCGGGGTGGTCCTCCGCGGGGAAGAAAGGGGAGAGGGAGACGAGGCCTCTCTTCTCTGGAAGACGTGGGATTTGCTTCTCCACATGTATACACTCGATATAGGAGTCAATTCTCTTCCATATATACAAATATGTGCACGTCTAATGTAGTAGTAGTAGTAGGGGCAGGAGGAGAAGGAGGAGGAGTAATTTGCCTTTTTTGGGTGTATGTACACATGAAACTGCGCAACTCTTCGTAAGGCTCTCCACGCACGTGTGTGAACTTTTCTTTGTGTGTGTGTGTGGCATTTGCTGATTAGAACTTCCTTGCGTTATCCACGCATTTACGTGGACGTGCCTGTGTTGGGGTCAGCACTTTCCAAAGGTCCTCTCTTTTTCTTACACATACGTGTATATGGTGGTGCTTCCCGTCTTCCACACGTATATGTATGTAGGCATCAGGACTGCCCCATTTATATATATGGCGCATACACATATATACATATATAAGACTGCTATAGTAGTGTATTCTGCGTATGTATGCGAATAGGAGTGCTTCGCATTTTCTTCGTATATGAATACTTGTGCTGGGGCCTGGGGTGGACTGCCTTCCGCGTGCTTGCATGCGGGTTCGTGTGTGGATGTGTTGATGTGTGGGGGGTGGTGGTGCTGCTGCTGTTGGTTGTAGGAGGTTATGCGAGACGAGACGGGGGAGACGAGCCGGACGATGAGTCTCGTCATGAGTAACTACTTCAGCATTGGCGTGGAGAGTCGCATCGGCCGTGGCTTCGACCGTCGTCGTGGCCGCTCGCGTATTTTCAACAAGCTGGTAGAAGACCCCCGCACACACTTCCACCACCTTTTCCTCACCGTTCTCGATGCATGCACCTCGACCTCCACACGAATGGCCACTTTCCTGTCCTTTCCCTTTCTTGATATCTATGCATGTCTATCTGCACAGATATTATATGTGTACTTATACATATATATACATATACATATATATGGCTTGCGTGCTTCTTTCGAGACATCACGTGAAGGGAAGTCCCAGCCAACAATGAACAAAACCCCGCTATGTCTCTTTTTCTCTGTGTACGTATATGTGTGTGTGCATGTGTAGTATATGTCTGTGTATATGTGTGTATATGTATACGTGTGTATGTGTATGTCTACGTATGTGTGTGAATGTATATTTCTGCATATGTGTGTGAACGTGTATGTATATATGTGTATCTCCATGTGTATGTACATATGTGTGTGTATATGCATATATATATATATGTGTATACGTATATGTGTGTATTGGTATATTTGTGCATGTGTGTGTTCATGCATGTGTGTGCAATGCATGTATGTAATGTAGTGTAATGTATGTATGCATGCGTGTGTGTATGTGTGTTTGTCGGTGTGTCTCTCTTTGTGGCTCTTTTGTTTTCTTATTTGAAGCCCTTGCTGTCCGTCGTTTTGCTGTCTCGCCGTCTCTCTCTCTGTCGCCGTGTCTCCTGCTGCCTCCCCCTCGGTGTCTCCGTCTCGCTGTCTCGAGCTGCAGGCAGGCCCTCGCCCGTGCTGCTGCCGTGGGGGGGTGGTGTGTGCCTCTCTATAGAGACGTCTCCGCACGTGCATATATTTGTTCACCTCCCCTCGTCTCCCCGTCTCCGTGTCTCCCTTTTCACCCCCTCCCGCTGTCTCCTCCCTCTGTGTGTCTCCGCTGTATGCGCGTGCGTTTGCTACATGTCTCGCTTCGCGAGGGCTGCAGCAGCACTTCGTCTCTACACCCGCACACACACCCCCATGTGTAGGGTGGTATTTGTATATATTTATATACACCCGTATATGCCTGGATACGTCTGTGAGATTGTAAATGCAGGGGGGAGGTCGGTCATCTTCTACTTGGTAGACACATGCACAAACACCCACTCACAGATGTTTCCAGCTGGTCACACATCTCTTATTACGACCAAAAAGGCGACGCAGATAAAGACATCCCCACCCATGAAAAAGAGACAGGGGAATTCAATTCACACAATTCCTGAATATACGAATCTGAATAGACGTTGTCATATATGCATCTGCATGTAGTTTTCATGTAAACGTGTCTGGGCATCTCACATATACACACACAAACACATGTTTACACATGCATATACGTATATATATATATATATGTATATATATAGGTATTTATACATTCACATACGTCCTATGTGTATATCTATACACACGTATATATATATATATATATGCATCTCGCTTTTGGTCTCTGTCTCTGTGTCTGTCTCTCAATCTCTCTCTTTATGCCTATATATGTATGTATGGCCATAGATACATGTGTAGATATATATGTATATATGTATAGACACATATCTCCGTGTACACATATATATATGTATATCTTTATATGCGCAGGCAGGTCTCTCCGTAAATATGTATCTCTGTGTGTCTACAAGTACAAAGTCTATTCACGTATCTGTATTTGTAAATATACATATATTGTATGTATGTGTGTTTCTCTGTCTTCTTCTCCATCTAAATCTTTCTCTCTGTATACATATCACATATATCTCTTTTTCTCTTTACGTACATATCTCTATATATATGTGTGTCGTCCCGCTTCTCTCTATCTATGCCCATACATATATATATGGGTGTGTACGTTTCCCTATCTGAAGTTTAATTTTTGCCTCGAGAAATTTATTCTTTTCCTTCCTTCAAACGGATACACGTATAAAAGAAGGACACAAATACATGTATATATATACATGTATATATATACGTATTCATACGCATGCATGCACGTGTGTGTATATATCGATACGTATACGTCTTCAGGTGGATTCCTTGCTTTCTTAGACACTTCGTCGACAGTCGTGGGGCACAGAAAGGGTTCTCCTATATACCTGTATCTGCACATATATATCTACACATCCACCTACATACATATATATGTGTGTGTGTGTGGAAGCCCTGGTTGGTTCCCACGTATATGTGTAGATCTACAGACATCGGTGTGTAGTATGCCCGCACATGGGGAGTTTCCCTTTTTCTCTGCTGCCGGCAGACGTACGGGGTAGAAGGATTCAAAGTGGCCTGTTTTAAACGCACGCCAAGTATTGACCAGGTGGTCGACGCGCTGTTCGAGAAACCCGGGGAACCCGAGGAGGAGGTGATATTTCGGACGCGGGGAAGCGAAGTCACCCACGGCCCGTTTCTCAAAAGTAAAACTTCTCTCATTTCGCGTCTTCTTCCTTTCTCTCTGTGTGTGTGTGTGTCGCTTTCCTCTTCCTTTTCTTCCTTTCTCTCCTCTTCTTCTCTTCGGTGGGGTTTCTGTCGCTTTCTTCCTGTTGTGTCTCGTCTCGTCTCCACGTCTTCCTGGCAGGTCTCGCTGCTGCTGCCGGCGCCGTGCATGTGTGTCGCGCAGCTCGGACAGGAGACACCAAATGAGAGAAGTGACTCACACTATAAATATATACACACAACAAACCCACGTGTGCTCACAAAAAGAGAGACACAGAGAGACAGGGAGAGAGATAGGGGGAGATGGAGACACAGAGGGGCGGGGAGACGGAGAGACAGGGAGACGGGGACACAGGGAGACAAGGAGACAGACGGAGGCAGAGACAGAGAGACGGGGAGACACAGAGAGAGACAGGGAGACAGACAGAGGGGAGAGACAGGGGGAGACAGGGAGACGGAGCCACGGAGACACAGAGAGACGGGGAGACAGGGAGACAGACAGTGGCAGGGGGAGACAGGGAGACAGACAAAGGGAGACACACGGACGTCCTTTTTCTGTTGAAGCATAGAGAGAGAAAACGTATTCCTGCTGGCTTTCTTAGTGCGACGTATATATGTGTGTGTATGTGTGTGTGTATTTGTATATGTATTTGCGCGTGAGAAAGTGAAGACCTTTTTCTTTGGCATTTCATTTGGCTTCCACGACTACTACATAGAGTCACTTCACACTTTCCATGTACATACATAAATAATATGTGTATGTATGCATTGTGTATATATGTGTATATGTATACGCACATATATATATGTGTACATGCCTGCGCCCCTATGTATTTATGAAATTGCGTCTGTATATATATATGTGTTGGAGTGTTATACGGGAGACAGGAACAACACAGAGGGATGCAGAGGGGGAGACGGAGACGGCGGACGCACCAAAATGCAGCCGTCCGCACTGGTGGGCAGATATTCTTAATGCACGTAAATATTCCTTTATATTCATATATATTAGGGTATACATATATACGTATTTCTGCATATATGTATATATATGTGTTTCTCTCCACATGAAAATCTCTCTATGTGTCCCCTTCTACGCATATATATGCATATATTACTTTTTGCGTACGTATATATATATGTATTAATACAAGCGTATATAGTAGATAATAGATAGGCCTACATGTATATATGACATATATGTGGATACGTGGATATGTGTATCTATAGTCATACACGTTTATATTGTATATACATGCATATATATGTAGATATATAGATTAACGTATATATATATGAAAGTGTATATTTTGTTCTTCTATTAATAGAACTGACTTTGCACACATATATATATATATGTATATGTATTAGTATATGTATGTATATGTGTGTGTCTCTCTCCTCCTCGCTTTCTTTCAGGAAATATATTTATCATCCACCTGCCATAATTTATTTTAAAGAACTTCGCATTTTCAAGAAAAGACTGCCATATTCACATGGTGATACTTGCGCTGGTATACACATATATATATACATGTATATGTATCTCTCTACCTGTCTACCCCTATATATATGTGTTGGTCCACAATTTTTCTTTGTGTCTCCGTCTCTTTGTCTCGCCTTCTGTGTCTCTGTTTTTTTCCACTTTCACTCCTCGTTGATTTCTTCGGCCGGCTCGCAGTTTTTGTTCTCCTCGACCGACCCAGCGGGTCCCATCACTTCCTCTCAAATAAGACTACATATATATGTTTGTATGTATATTCATGCTTGCATGAATGTGCGTGCATGTTTGTATGTATATGTATGCGTATATATGGTATCTATGTATGTTAGTATATATGTGTATGCATACGTATGCATGTATATGTATGGATGGATGTACGAAAATGTTTATGTATGGATGTATATATTCGTGTACGTATATATGTATTTGTATGTATCTACATGTATGTATATATGTGAATGTATATATGTGTATGTATATGCATGTATACGAATATGTCTATGTATGGATGTATATATATGTATACGTATGCATGCATGTATATCTCTGTATATATATGTGTATATATATGTAAATGAATATGTATGTATACGAATATGTGTATGTATGGATATATATATTTATATACGTATGTATGTATATGTATGCATGTATGTATGTATGCGTGTGTATCTATACGTATGTGTGTATATGTGTGTATGTTTATATGTCTATACGCATGCATATATATATGTGTATGTGTACATAGATGGGTTTGTATAGGTGGAGGCGTATCAGCCGATATGCCTTTTTGTTTCTGTTCGTTTCTGTTGCCGTTTTCCGTTTTTTCTGCTGATTTCTTTTATCTCTTCCGGTTTCCTCCCTTTTTTGGTATTTTCTTCTTTTTGCTGTTCAGAGGCAGTGTCTCTGATTTTGTGCAACATCCCCAGTTTCGGAGCGGGCAACGATATTTGGGGGAATTCAAACAGAATTGGCTTCGTGGTGAAAAAACGGGGAACGGCCCAGTGGGGCAAACGCGCTGTACGTACACCCCAAGGCACTTCCCTTCTTCTCGCTTTCTCTTCGCGTTTCTTTTTCGTCGAGTACCACACACGTTTCTTCTCGACTGCTACTTTTAGTTGCTAATATCTCCCTCTTTATTATCTCCCTTCTTCTGCAATACATATTCAAATGTATAGACACACAGAACTCTGCCCACATACCTTCCATACATATACGTATATATACATATTTGTCTACACCGTCTCCGCCGACCTCCTGTTTTCTCTCTTAGTCTCTACATGTATATACATATATATATACATATATACATATATATATATATATGTATACGCACATAGCAGTCTACGAATGTCTTGCGCGTATATATATATATATGTATATATGTGTAAACACATACAGCAGTCTACTAATGTCTTGCGCGTGTGTGTATATATATATGTATATGTATATATATGTGTATACACACATAGCAGTCTACTAATGTCTTGCGCTCCTCTATATATATATGTGTATATATGTTTATTTTCACTCGGTCCACGTCCGTGTCTACTGGTATGTCTGTCTGTGTCTTTCAATTTTCTGTCTCTGTATATGTGTATGTACAGTCTGTGTGAGTGTCATATCTATATATATAGAGAGAGATGCGTGTATGAAAATACATATATAGCAGCCTATGAGTGTCATACATATATATGCATGCAGCAATTTTTGGTGTCTTACATATATTTGTTTTCCTCGTGTCTGCGTCAGTATTTCTGTGTGTCCCTCTGTGTATTTTTCTCTCGCCATTTCTCTGTCTTTGTACTTGTGGACATACTACATACACGCCGACGAGTATATGCGTGGCCTGCAACTACATCATCCCTTTTTTATTCACAAACAAATCTACGAAACTATTTTACATGTATAATTATCTCCTCCTGGCTTCTCCTCTTTTCCCCTCCTCTAGGGAGAGACGGAGACGGCAATATACATATATGTATATGAATGCATAAAATATTCTGAGATTCTCTACATATATATATGTAGAAAGAGATACATATATACATATGTATACACACACATACATCCATATACATCTACACACATATATATATGTATTTGTATGTTTATGTGTATGCAGAGAAATAGACACATACGCCTGTATGTATGCAAAGATGTGTAAGCCGTGTGAAAACGAATTTTCCTTGCTTTGGATAGGTATCTCGTACGTATCCACATACGTAAATATGCATAGACGTGTATATTTATATTTTGATATGTATACACACACATCTATGCTGGTACACCCGTTTCTCTGTATATATGTGTTTGTTTGTGTGTGTGTTTATGTGAGTCCTCTTTTCTACGGGGATCTCCTTCGAAGTCTTTTTTCTGTTCTGCAACGCATGTGTGTTAGCCCGAAATATTTTACTGCACATGCATATATACATAGACAAAGAAGTAGGGTATCCGACCGGTCTTCTGTATCTGCGTCACGTATATATGATATATACGCATGCAAACACACATCAACGTAATATATATTTCAACGGACTTCAAAGAGGCTCGCCTGGTGGATGCCGGAGGTCTCTCCTCCTCCTTCTCTCAAAAAATTCGTATATCACATTTTGTGTCTTCTTCTGTGCCAACATAGTTTTCACTCTATACATATGTGTATGTATACATATATATACACAGAGATAGAGAGAGAGAGAGCGAGGAACTCCATTTACAGAGAAAGACAGACAGACAGAGAGACTGATTGTAGAACATGTATATATAGACGAAATACATATACACACATATATATATGTATATATATAGACAGAGAGTATAGAACATTTATACGGATGAAACATATATACGTGTATATATATAACATATATATGGACGAACCATATATGCACATATATATATATAGAGAGAGAGTATAGAGCATATACACGGATGAAACATATATACGTGTATATAGATATATATAGAGACAGATATATAGAACATATATATAGACGAAACATATATACACATATATATATGTATATATGTACATATCTATGGAGACAGTATAGAACATATATATCGGATGGAACAGATATACATGTATATATATAGAGAGAGATATAACATATGTATGCACGAAACATATATATACACATATATATGTATATGTATATAGAGAGAGAGAGTACAGAACATATATACGGATGAAACATGTATACGTGTATGTATAGAGAGAGAAACAGAGAGAGATTGATTATAGAACATATATATGAACGAAACGTATATACACATATAAATATATATATATACGTATGTATATAGAGAAAGTATACAACATATTTACGGTTGAAACATATATACGTGTATATATATAGAGATATATATATAGAGAGAGAGAGAACATATACATGCACGAAACATATATACACAAATATATATATATATGTATATAGAGAGAGTATAGAGCGTATATACGGATGAAACATATATACGTGTGTATATATAGAAAGAGAGATATAGGACATATTTATGGATGAAACAAATATACACATACATGTATATGTATATATATATGTATAGAGAGAGAGGGATTGTAGAACATTTATATGGATGAATCATATATACACATATATATATAGAAGTGTCATACCTCTATCGATTAAATATATATACACATATATACATATATTTATAGATATATATGTGTATATATATTTATTCATAGAGTAGTCGATTGTAGACTTCCATATGTGTATCCAGCACACATATACAGATATGTGTATGAAATTGTTTGTATATATGTATACGAAGATCGACTGTAGCGTTTGAAACTTTTATGGAGGAGATATACACACATATACACATACATACATGTATATAATTACGTATATATATAGACAATAGGTTGTAGACGGTTTCCCATTCATTTATCGAGTACACACACATATATATATGTTTGTATATGTATGTGTCTGTATGTATGTATATATGTATGGCGGTCAAAAGTAGAGTTTTTACTCGTCTTCATCAAATATATGTGTATTTATAATATGTGTGTGTACGTGTGTATATGTAGACATATATCGCATGCATATAGAGGCATTGTAGAGTATCAAATTTTTTGCGCATATACATATACATACATATTATATACGTATATACACATCTAGAGTATATATACACACACATATATATATGTATGCGTGTGTTTACACATGAATACTGGTGGACCGTAGAACTTTGTATTTTGTTCTGTATACATATACACATATATGTAGACATGAATAAGACCTCCATAGAAGTCTCGATGTGCATATATGTGCATACATATATATATATATATATGTATAGGTATATATGTGTGTACGTACATACATATATACATATATATATATATATATATATATATTTGTATTTATGCAGATGCATGTGGAGCACTTGTATGTGTTTGGGCCCCTTTTTTTTGGAGAATTTTTTTTTTAGGAAGAAGTTATAAAAGAGAAGCAGTGCACGGGTGATGGAGAACTTGAATTCCTTACCTTTCCGTCGACAGCTTCGCTTGGCCTCGAATTTGTAAGAAAACCTTCTGCTGCGTCTTCTTCGTTTTCTCCGTTACTTTTGTTGGTCCCCTCCCCCGTCTCCGTCTCCCCGTCTCCGTGTGTGTCTCGCCTTTTCGTCTCTGCCTTCCGTCCTACTTCGCCTGCACCTCCATAAATATATTTTGTCTTCCGCTGCTGCCTTCACGCATATACATATATATATGGAGCTGCATGTGTCTCTTCCCAAGGGCGAACAGCTCTTCGTATGGAGACGTCCGTGTACGAAAGTTTGTATGAAGCCGTCTCAACGTAGTACGGGACAGGAAGATTTACAGCGGAAGCAAATACTCAAATCTGTACTCATACATATATACATACATATAACAAATCTATACCGTACATCCATCTGTCCCCTATATATATATGCTGAATACATACGTATATATATTCACCCGTCTGTATATACACATCTATATATATAAGAATTGAATGCAGGTATATGTGTGGACCCTCCGTTTGTCATACGGGTATATTGTATGGGTGTGTAGGTATTCATATATAAGCATTATCTGTCCCCATCTGTCTCCCAATATATGCCTCTGTAAATATATATATATATGTACACGCATCAATACGTACATATGTGAAGGTGTAGAAGGAGAAGTTCAGGTCCCGAAGGAAGTGACTTTCTGCAGGTTTAGGCATGCGTTTGTATATCTCTCAATATGGCGAGTGGTGAGGAAGTTGATGGGAAGCTGCTAAGGAAGATAAAATACCTCCTATTAGCCAGTGCGTGAGGCTGCCCCCAATTTCAACGAATATGTAACCTCCTTTACTGTATCTTTGAGCTCTGCATTTCCCTCTTCCTTCTACTCAGGCACTTTTCTTCTATCCCGCCAAATGAGTATTTACTAGTCAATACATATACCTTCGCATATATATCTACTTTTGCGTCTGTATCTGCCTCATGTACAATACAGTTAGAGAGGGACACACACACACATATATATACACATACATTACATACATTACATACGTAAGCTTATTATCTGTCTCTCTCTATATAGATACATATCTATATGTATATGTAAGTATCTATGTATCGGTATAGGCAAGCGTATATGTATATGTGTGTGTGTGTGTGCAGCATAAATTTTTGTATGCTTCTATACAAATGTATATGTGTGTATGTATATATGTATTTGTGTATGTCGTGAATATCTTCCAAGCGGCTCTGCCCATCTTCCCCTGTGTACATATATATTCACACACATATGGAGAAGAACACTAACAGCTCCATGAAGACGTCGTCATGTATACATATATATATATATGAAGACGTCGTCGTATACACGTATATAAATGAAGACGTCGTCACATGTGTACAGATGTATTAATTGTTGTGTGCATGCCTATCTACATAATTGTATGTATATGCGTATGTCTATCTCTCTGTGTGGGTGTGTGTATGTGACTTATATATGTATGGAGAGAAGCAGCAATTTATACGTGGCAGGAGTTACGCACATCGTCGTGACGGAAGAAAGAGACGGAGACAGGGAGACAGGAAGGGGGAGAAGAAGAGGAGACACGGGCAGAAGGAGAGGGAGACGGAGACACAGAGGGGAGAGGAGGAGACACGAGCAGCAAGAGAGGGAGACGGAGACACAGAGGGAGGGGAAGAGGAGGAGACGCGGGCAGAAGGAGAGGAAGACAGGAGGAGAAGAAGAGAGGGAGAGGGGGAGACAGGAAGGGAGGAGAGGAGACACGAGCAGCAAGAGAGGGAGACGGGGAGACAGGAAGGGAAGCAAGAGACACACACACGTGCAGGTGCAGAGACGCGCTCGCGCCGCAGCACAGACGCATGCACGGAGAGTCGTGGGGATGCGGAGGGAGTGTTCGGTTTCCGTTTTTTTGTCCGTTTAGAGAGGAGGGGCCTTCGACAAATTTCATTTGTTCGACGCGTTTGTGAAGGGCGAATTGCTGTTTGCTGTGCGCAGGCGTGCCACGGCCGGGCGCAGCGGCTGCACCAGGGGTCCGGGCCGTGGAAGATCACTTTCAAAGATCTGCCACTTGCTGCGAAGGTCTACTTTCAGGTATTCGCTTCGCTTGCTGCTCTCTTCTTCCTGTGTGCTGTCCTCCTCTTCACACGTATATACGAGTCGTGTGTGAGTGGTGGGGGGGGGGGGGGGTCGTCTGCATGAAACGCCGTGTCTCGCTTCGAAGGAATACTTCCAAAACTTCTCTCCGCGCTGCTTCCTCCTCTTCTCTCCTCTCCTCGCATTTCCGGACTTCTGCGGATGTCTCTCCGTGGATATACGGAGATATATATATGTGTGTATATATATATGTGTGTGTGTGTATGTGTGTGTATGTGTATGTGTGTGTATGTGTGTGTGTATGTGTGTGTGTGTGTATGTATGTGTGTGTGTATATACGTATATGAATCTATATATATATATATGTGTGTCCGTATATGCATGTATATATTTGTGTATGTGTATATATGTGTGTGTATACGTATATGTAGATGTATATATATGTAATGTATATGTATGCGTATGTACGTACATATATATGTGTGTGTGTGAGCTTCTGTCTTACTTTGCCTCGTTACTGTGCGCGGGTCTCGAAATTTTCTCCTCGGAATCGAAGAAGCAGCATCTTCACGTTCATATGCGTTCTTCCCTACACATATATATTTCTTTTCATATATATATATACACGTGTGTCTATGTATATATATATGAACGTACGTTTGTGTAAGTCCTATCTTGTCTATACATTTCTGTATTCAAATATATATATACATATATGTGTATATACACATGAATATATACATATGTATGGATGTATGGTTGTGTATACATCTCTTTATTCATATATATATACATGTACACATACATATATTCTTGTGTCTGTGTAGTGTACATGTATCAACATATATTTCTATCTATAAAAATGTATATATATACGTGTATGTATGAGTACGTCTATTTAATTTCATGCTTCGACGAAATGCATTTGATCTGCGTCATATAAATCACATTCAAATACAAACATCTGTAGTCATACCCTATATAGAGAGAGTATATACACATATGTGTCTATATATATAAATACGTATATTTCTCTCTATATATAAATACACACATATCTCTCTGTGTATATATATATGAATACATGCCTCTCTCTCTCTGTATATATATATATGTTTATAGATCGATGGATATATATATATATATATACGTATATCTCTCTCTCTATATATAAATACACACATCTCTCTCTCTCTCTGTATATATGTGTTTATAGATAGATGTGTATATATATAAATACGTATATCTTTCTCTCTATGTATAAATACACACATATCTCTCTGTGTATATATATATGAATACATGCATTTCTCTCTGTGTATATATATGTTTATAGATCGATGGATACGTGAAGCGAGGGAGAGGTGCATGCGCAGGTCCATGTATGTGTGTATGTGTGGGTGTATGTGTTGGACTACTTTTTCAAAGTGGAACTCCTATTAACTCGTTTTTATCGCCAGCAACGTTCTGAATATAACACGTTTCCCTTTCTTTTCTTCTGTTCTCTCCCCGCATCATTAAGTAATACACGCATATATGTATTTATGAGGGTTGGAGTACATTTCTCTGCTGCGGAGATGATTAAATACATCTGCAAGAAATGCCTGGACTGGTAAAATAAGTCGTCCTGCTCTCTGTTCTGTAGTGTACCTGCATATATATGCGTATGTCTGTATGTGTATTCAAGTACCTATGGATGTATGGATCGATGCATTTATACGTGGATCTATAGAAATATATCTGCATATATGTCTGTATACACACAAATATATATATGTGTAAGTAAATAAGTAGATAGGTATATGTACATAGGTATATGTAGATGTGTGTATGTATACGCGAGTGTGTGCATATATACATACGTATATGTATATACGTAGATATGCGGAGACATACACAGATAGATATAGATGTATATGTGTATGTGTGGTCATTTATTTATTATATGTATACAGATCGGTAAATAGATAAATAACTGCGTAGATAGATAAATATATGTCCATGTATGTATGCGTATATGTACTTGTATGTGTATATACACACGTATATAGGTATAGATGTGCGTTGATGTATAAAAAGATATCGATGTGCTGTGGACAGATAGAGGGACAGATCTTTGTGTGGATTTGTATCAATCCTTATCATTTTCTCTAACATATTCCTATATATATATACACATGTATGTTTCTCTATATATATATGTTTATTTACTCACAGCTATATAACTAGGTATATATATATACGTACGTGCATATGTATATATGTATATATCTGTGCATACGTAAATATTTGTATATATACATATATATGAGAGAGACACACACATACATACATACATACATACATACATACATACATACATACATACATACATACATATATATATATATATATATATGCATATATGTGCTGGCGTCAAAATTCTTGGTGTTGTGTAGGATGGAGATACATCTGTAGAGTCTTCCTGTGTCTCTTTTGAGAAATTTATAAAAGAAATTTCCCCCACCCATTTTTCTGAACATATTCTACGGGGCTCTTTTTTTTGTCCCTCTGTGTCGCTGTCTCTTGCTGTCTGGCGGAGACGTGGGCGGGCATGCGGTAACCAGTGCTGCTGCTGCTGCAAATTTGTTCTTCCCAGGTGGACGGAGAATTTTTTCAAATGAAACGACCGCTGCACGTGATGGTCAAGCACAACCGAACTCTCAAAGTTCTCGCCTCTCGTTTTGATAAACATCTGCATGCGCGATAATATTCTCCTTCTGCGTCTTCCTTTCCTCTCCTGCCTTTATACGATCCAGTTCGTGACCTCTCCACAACCTATAAAGACATATATACATACGTTATCACATATATATATTAATACACTTCTGTGTGTATATATATATGTATATGTATGCGTACGTGCAGAAGCTACTGTGATGAGTGGAGCAGGGGGGACGTTTCACTTCCTATATATTTGTCCCTCCCCGATATATTTTGATATGTAAACCAATGGAACAGTAGGAACTTCTCTCCGTCTATTCACACATAGGCAGCCGCACGTAAATATTTGTGTGTCCCCCTTATTAAAGCGGTACAAGTCTCTCCGTTCTCATATATATGTGCGTTTCCTTGAAGAAGTGTCATTTTCTCACCAGTCCTGTATATCTGCAGAACAGCAAAAACTTCTGCATACTCACACGTATTATATATACTCGTATCACGGAAGCAGTTGAGATCTTCCTGGAGTCATATACGTATACGTATATATACAAATGTATATATATACACCTATATATATATGTACATGGGCCTGTAGGCGTATATTATGAGTGGAAGTTAGTGCCCCCGCGGAAGAAAGGGGAACGCAGGTGTCCTTTTGGGGAGGAGAAACTCCTCCTGCGCCACCACGGCGGAATTCCGTCCGCTTTCTTTTCTCCGTCTTCTCCCTTTTCGCACTTTTCTTCCCTTTTACTTCATTTCTCTGTCATTCGTAGAGATTTCTTTTAGAATCGTTTCGTCCGTCTTCGTGACCCATGTTTTCATACATATGACACCCGCCTGTATATATATATATATGTTCATATTTACATTTGGATTTGTGTACGTATATGTGTACATATATATATATATATATATATTTGTATATATATATATATATGTATGTATGTATATGTACATATGCGTATATATGTATATGTGTATACTAGTTGCATACAGGTGTCTCTATATACGCAGAATTCCATGTATATACATGTAATATGTAGAGACATGTATATTGTATGTACCTCTTCGTGTATGTGTGTATGTATATGTATATGTGTGTATATATCTGTCTTTCTATAAATGTATGTCTTTCTCTGTTTGTGTGTTTCTTGTGTATATTGAATGAAGCTGAATATATTTGTTTTTCGAGGATTTTTGCGTGTGTAGCTTTCTGTTGGTAGGGACAGACGCGAAGAGGGCACTTTCTGTGAATGTAGACGTATCGGTGTGCAGGTGCTTTTTCTGCAAATTTTTGTGTAGAGACGAAAAAAAGCGAGAAATGCCTTCGAATTCATGTCTCCCCAAGAGAGAGTATTGAGGAGAGCATTTCTACCCTCTCAGACCGGGCAATTCAGTGAAAACACACACGTACATACAAATGCCTTGTTTATGTGTATGTTCTGCTCATGCGTCTTTGTGTATATTTATATATGTAAGTCTCTGTCTGTCTGTGTATCTGTCTATCTACATATACACATATATGTACGTGTGTGTACATATGTATATGGACTGACCACGTAGATACGTGGTAGTATACTCACACAGGTCTCCGTCTTCCTTTCTGGCTTCCTCGCTGCCTTCTTTCATGTATGAATATACACACATACATGTAGACGTCGGCGACTGGCTCGTCGGAGCAGTGCTGCAGCAGCAGCAGCTCTCCTCGCGTGGCCCTTATTTTCTCGAAGCAGCAAGAGCAGCAGAGACGTGTCTGCTCGGCTCGTCGCGTAGCACGTCGCAGTCGGCTAGGCGTGTTGTGCGCATGCGTGAACGAAGGTATCTCGAAGAAAGAGACGGGCAGATTTCTGGTGGGACTTTGAAAAGAAAGTGAGTGCAGAAAAGACCTTCCTGGGAAGGCTGGGGCTGCTGCGCTGCCGGCGTAATTGCTGGGGGGGTGCACGGTGCTGGAGAGGAGTGTCAATTATCTTCCGCTTCTTCAGAAGTGCCCAAATTTCCCTCCCTGCGACACTACGCAGCAGTGTGTGCCTCCTGCAGAAATACTCTGCATATACACCTGTACGTGTATATGTATGTTTCAAACAAAATACAGAAAGAAGACGGACACAGATGGACGCGGACATGTGCCGGTATACGTAGGCACATGGATGTTCACTTTTGGATATGCAATATATATATGTGGATCTATCTGTATGTAGGTCTGTATATCAGCACGTTTCTATTGATGTGCAAAGCTACTGTAGATTTACGTATATGCTTGTGTATACATATACATTCGCGCACAAATGGATGTAGAACTGTTATATGTGCATATGTGTGTATATCCGTACACGGGCGTATCTGCACTCTCTCTCTATATATATGTGTCTGTGCAGCCGATAGATAGGGGACCCTGCACGTGTAAATATTCATTTTGTTCGGATCGAGACTTTTTTGACGAACACGAGTGTGCTGTGGGCTGCGCGTGGATGCGGCTCGAAGGGAGGGACGTGTCTTCTTCTTTTTGAAGTTTTGCGTCTCCCCACGACGAGGTGTCGGTTTCACACACTTCTCCGCAAGAAGTGGGGAAGGCTGGTGTATATGCAGCCCGCGGAAAATCAACTTCACACATAATAAATGCGCAGAAAAGCAGCCAGATGCGTCTTCTTGCATTCGACTGTGTACACGTGTCACACACGTTTAAAGGATGTATCACACATATATGTTATATATGTAGTCCACGCATGTGTATGTGTAGATGTGTGTGCTCTACGGCAGCGCTACTCTTGTAAAGGAGGTAGACTGGGCAGTATCAAGCAACCTGCAGAGAAATGATTTGTAGCTCCCCTGGATGAACTGCAGTTACAACAAAGAGATGTGTGTTTTGACGCAGATATATGTACATTATTACACCTGTGTATCTCTGTATGTGATCGTTTCTTCGTGAACATTTTCTTTGTTTCTATACATACGGGGTACACACGCTGATCTGTGCCTTAGGCGAGATACGGAAAATTCGCACTTTCTTCAGCGAGACGCATATTATATATGTATATATTGTCTCACAGACCTGTGCGTCAATTTATATGTATGTGTGTACGTGTATATCTGCACATATTTCTAGCTCCGCCTTTGTGTGTGTGTGTGTGTGTGTGAAGTGCTTGTATCTGTTTCTCTCTATATAGACAGGTGTTCATCGTTCGTTGATATTGTGAGAAATATCTACCTAAATATGAATATACACACCTACACATAATATATACAGAGGTATGTGTATGTTTCCACACCTGTATGTACGTGAACATTTTTGGACATATACGTGTGTATCTATCCTTCATGTCTGATACAGAATTCCACAGATACGTTTTCATCTATGTAGTTATAATTCTGTTCCTCTTGCTTTACTATACGTATCTATGTATGTACACGTATATCCACGTGCGCTTGTGTAGATTCATATTTGTGTCTTTTCTGTCTCTGTATGAATAAATTTTCCTGCGCGTCTTTGTACACCTACTTCGAGACATGCACCTTGATATCTGCACATATGTAAATATATTATATATACGCATAGAACGTATACGTGTGAAATCTATCTATCTGTACAAACTATGTGTGTATAATACAAAACATGTGTATATATGTATGTATAGTTGTCTCCTCCTGTATACAACCATATGCACACTACTGGATATACGTATATATGTACGTGTGCGTTGGTGTCGACAATTTTGAAGGCCTCCTCAGACGACCGTTCGCTTGCACACCAATCGCGTGACGGTCGCGTATATTTCATTTCGCGTCAGCAGCGCTTCTGTACGATGCCGCAGCGGTAAAAACGCTCGTAGCTGCTGCTAACACTGCACCTGACTGCGGAAGGGCAGTCAGCTGAACGCAGCCGAAGGGAAAAGGTGTAGCATGCGTTACTCGAACAAACAAAATAGAGGCGTATTACCCTGCTCACCTGGGGAAACGAATGAGAAGGAATGGGGAAGAAGTCACTTCTAAAGAGGTGTGTGTCAGTGTGTATATCTTATGAGAAGAGAGGCAGACATATTATACTTTTCTCCTCTTTTTCCTTTCGTGTGTCTTCTTCTCTGTTCCTCTCTATAAATTTGTACAGCTGCGCAGGCACTACTACACATGGATAGCTTGCATGTCCACATTTATCTCCACACATTTATACATATATATATGTGTGTGTATATTCGCACGTGTATAGAGAGAGTAAGACAAAGAGAGATTAAGCGTGAACGTAGGAAGTGCTGCATGTAGCTTGTGAAGACATTCATCTTTGTGTTATTGCTATGAAGAACAAAGTGGAAGACAAACATACATACGTATACCTATTTGCAATACGTGTATGTGTGTTTGTGTGTGTAGGTAGGTGTGGGTGTGTGTGTGTGTGTGTGTGTGCTTGTATTTTCACTTGAGAGTGTAGCTCTTTGGATGTCTTCGTCAAAATACGAGTCACAGAGAAGACTTGTACTTACTTTTACTATCGCGTGTTCACGTTGTATTACGTCATGGTGTGTATGTGCATTTTGATGCACAAGAGAGTTTCTCTGCAGTGGATCTGCCGTCCTTCTTTAACTTTTGTTCACTTTCCCGACTTTCTGCGTTGCCTCCGCCCTGTGTGGCACGCGTATACGCACAGCGTTTCAATGCCGTCGCACTTGTTGTCGGAACGCGCTGCTTCTTTCTGACACTACGGATACACGTGTTCGTATATATATGTATTGAACCTAGACGTCCATATACACGCTTATATACTTATACGTTATGAGTAAGTGTTTACGTAAAGGCATAAATATATATAGGTATATATATATATATGTGTACGTGTAGCAGTACGTACTAAGGAAACGAGATATTTACATCTACGTTTGTGTAGACATATATATATACATATATATATATACATATATATATCTTCATAAATATGTATACGTCTGTGTGTGCATACATATATATATATGTACAAATACATTTATACATGTGTGTATGTACAAATATGTATCTACGTGTATATGCGTATTTCTCTATGTGCGTGGATGGAAATGTGTAAATACATGTATATGTATTGCTGTTCAAAGTTTCGTTTCTGCGTGATCTCGCGCTGGCTTTCTCATTTCAAAGTATTTGTTAAGGTCACGCATGGTCCTCGAGAAGGCCTTGCGTTTTTTGTTCACAGAAGAATCGATTGATTTCCACTCCGTCCGGCCGACAAATCTACGACAAAAACTTTGTGTACTGAGAGAAAATCTTCACGTTTTAGGAAGTTTCAGTATTAGTGAACTGCTGGTTTAAACTTAAGGGTTATCACAATCAACACAAGGAGGCTGTGGTAATCACTTTTTTAGAACTGGGTGATCTCCTGTACAAATGGCAGTGACTGTCGCTTTAAATTTGAATATTCTGGCGTGCAACACCACAAAATTACTGACTGTCACGCTTTCGTGGTTTGCTCATTTGCAACCCCGTGCAGGAATACACTGGCATTGCACATTATAGAAGTTTTTTGTGAACCTTCGGAAGACGTGTCAACTCCCCATATCTCTCTGGCAGGGGTCACGTCTGCCCGTTGTGAAAAATGTTTATATTTGGATGAACTGTCGGCCTCTCACCTGTGAGGAACATACCTCGTCACTATTTCTTACGAGTCAAACAATTTTTGCGGGTGACGCTGCTGTAGTACAGCTACTACTTTTAAATTTAACAAATGTTGAGTGTGCTGCTGCCTTGGAGCTGTCGCGGCAACTGCGGGCGACTTCTCTGGTGACGGAGCGGTGCTAGTCGCATTTTTGCAAGATCCTTGACTCACCGCTTTCCATTTTCCAGCGTTCAAGAAGTCAGTAAATCTCAAAACTCTTGAATCACAAGACGCAGGTGTACGGAACAAGGTGTAGTGTCGACGGCTAACAATAATATTGTGGAAATTCTAAGAAGAGGGTGCGTAGAATTTTCGTAACGACAAAAATTTGTATTTTATTGTCTAATTGGATGAGAAAAAATTGATCCCTTAGTCGCATTCGAAGTAGCCGAAAGCTCTTCGTCGTTGAGAAGCTGTTAGTTGTGACTAACTTTCGAAGTGTCACGCTGTCAGTGTCAGTACTGACGACAGCTCGTTCACCGGCGAGTCATTCTCAAAACACTTAAAGAGACTGCAGTTGCTCAGGTTGACGCTTTCTGGGGCATCCCCCACTTTTGAGAACAAAATGGCAGTGAAACAATTCACATCCGTTAGACGGATCTCTCGACGTCTTGTCGAAAAAGCCTGTCGGTCACCTCGTCAAGAAGTTTGGAATCGAGTGTCGGGCAAAATGGCTACCCCGCAGAAGAACTTTACCCCGTAGGGGAATCTTCTGGCGTTTAATAGAGAGGGAGAATGGAAAGCCTCAGTTGGCAGTGATTCCTCCTTGTTCGGAAAAATATTTGCTCCCTGTTCCGGGTAGAAAGTAAAAAAAGAAGTTCCTGAAAACTGAAGTGAAACATTTGATCGGTCGTTTGTGACACAGAAGCAGAAGCAACGTCTCGCACGGCTGTCAAGCTTTACTTTTGCTCCATCTTCATCACCAACATTCTGGAAGCTTATTTGTAGCGGCACAGACGCGGGTACTGCTCTGTAGGGTCGTACATACAATATAGAGGCAGATACACATTGATACGTTTGGGTAGATACAGATATACATATGGTCACTCATGTTGGTTCGCACATATGTATGGATGTGCACATGTACATATTTTATTTTTTGGAGAGACACACAGAGATACAGAGATACGGATATGGTCTTTTGGGCGCGTTCGTACGTCTGTGTGCATATATACATGTATTCATTACTATGTGCATATATAAATATATATTCAGTGTTGGTCGAAGGCTTTACAAGGGGGAAACGTGCAGGGAAAATCCGGATGCGGTTGCGCTGTTAGAGGGGTAATTCTATGAGGGAGGTGGTAGTGCGATACAGATACGTCTGTTTTTATTACTCCTCCAGCTTTTGTTGTCAGAGGGGTAATTCTATGAGGGAGGTGGTGGTGCGATACAGATACGTCTGTATTTATAGCTCCTCCAGCTCTCTGAGCACGCAGACGCTAGATATCCTATACAGATAGGTCTACGTTTGTTTCTCCACCAGCACTCCGTATGTGGAGGCGCGGAGGCTACCCCCTCGAGCGCCAGCTCTCTCGCCGCAGAACGAAGGCCCTGCTCACATGCAGAAATGTTACACACATAGAATTGTATCCGACAACTGTTCTTTGCGCGTGCGAGCAAGTCCAGAGCTGCAGGACACGGATGCACTGCGGGGAACAAGTTCACCAGCAGGCGCTGCGAACTGCATCTCTGGGGAGGGGTAGTACAACGACAGTGGAGAAAGTGCTGCACAAATGTGTGAACCACGGCGAAATTTTGCTTGTGAAGGGTAGGTAACCAGCGTGGTGACGACGAATGACTCTCGAAATGCGGCGCCACTTCGTCCTGCTGCGCGGGACCTCGGGTCGTTTCTTTTCCTTCCTGTTGTTCTTCTTTGGCGTGTCGAAATCAAGATTTCCATGGCGGGATTGCTGCGCAATTCTTTCTCAACGTCGGGAGAGGAGCTTCTCCCCCCTTGCTCAACGTTCGTAAATTTGTTCTAGTTTATCACAGTGACAACAGGGCCTGCCACTCTCCGGTGTGTCAGCTGGGTCTCAGGAAATTTTCGTTGCAATAAAAAGGTGGCCACAGTCGCCTGGCAGACGCGTGCATCAGGCGCTGCGCCACGCATATTCCACTGCACATTCAAATCCTCCCTCAACACGAAAGCGAGAAGTATAAAATCTCCCCTCTATATACGAAGTTGAGGGAAAGTAAACTGTCTCGATGGTGTTCCAGAAACACTGAATAGTCCTCTCTCTTCTTCTCTCACCACGAAATCGAGAAGCATTCGATACTACCTTCTTTTTTACTCTGTCAATACAAAATCGAGAGAAGCATTTTGATTGTTCACCTGCAGAAAATTTTTCTTTTTGCGCGCCTTCGTGCTAGGTGCCTGTCTTAGTCATCTTCTAAACTTTTGAAAAACAACGCGTTCAGGAGTTTCTTCTTGGTCGCACGTGCAACACAAGTCGCGAAAGCGTCACTAGTCACGTGAACGACTGCGACACAGGAGGGCCTCTACCGCCCTGCCTTCACTACATACACATACATATATGTATGTATGCATATGTTTACACATACATATATGTACGTATGCATATGTTTACAGAAAATTTCTTGCTGTGGAGAGTGACACAGAGACAGAAAAGGAGCGAGAAAGACACAAAGAGACGCGGAAGTGACGAAGGAAAAGCCAACTGGAGACGCGCATCTACTCATATATAACATTTAGACGTCTAGGTGGAAGAGACAGAGAGAGATGAAAAAAGAGAAAGCTAGACAGAAGATGCCACCGACCCGTCGTGCATATATATATATATATATATATATATAGACAGCCAGTGTGTGTGCTACTGCGGAAGGCTGGGGAATTTTACTACCACTTCTGCATCTATAGTGATTCAAATGTAACAAGTTACATATATATATATATACATACGAATGTGTACAGTTCTCTCTTCCAGTGTAATCAAATGCGCATCTCCTGGCCGTATTTGCATTCATATGTGTGAGACCTTCTACGTACATATACGCGCGCAGAAAAATAGTTCTGCAAATGCATGTCTTACACATCTGCGTCTCTCTCTTTGTGTTTCTCTCTCTATAAATATTCACTCATATACGCGTACATACACATATATACGGACATACACATATACACGTACATGCGGGTATGTATAAGTATGCATGCATTCATCTATACACGCATACGTATATGTATGTGTATATAAAAATGTATTGATGTACAGGTACACATACACGTGAAACAGACACATTAGGAAAAGGTGTATGTATATGCATGTCTATAGACAATAGAGGTGAATGTAAAAGAAGAATGCAGACAAAGAGACGCGCGAAGTTCGAGTCACTTTGTTTCCATTGCTCGAAGAGGATTTATTTCATCGCGTGTCATGCCCCCCCGACGGCCTGAGTTTCTTGCTTTGCAGCACCTTGCTGCTGCTTTTCTGCAAGAAGGTATAGCTCGCTGACATCTTTAAGCGGTGACTTTCCCCGAATTTTTCTTCTCAAGTTAACGGCGTGGATTGCCGATTTGCAGTGCTGTCGATACGCTGCTGCCGACGGTAACAGCATCTGACATGTGCGACACGTCGTTGCCACGACTGCTGCTGCTGTTGCTGCTGCTGCTGTTGCTGCTGCTGCTATTGCTGCTGCTTCTTCTTCTCTTCGTAGGCCTTCTGCCTCCTTCTCCCTCCCTGTGGCTCCCGGAGCAGCAACAGCGGCTGCATCACAAACAACCATCTCTCTCTTCTCCACGCCGACGTGCTGCTGCTGCTGCTGCTCTGCGTCTCCTGCTATTGCCGCCTCGGACGATGATCCCCCTCCTCCTCTTCCTCTTTCTTTGCTGCTACTGCTGCTGCAGACGATGTCACACAACTGCACTGCATCCTCACCATCTTGCAACGCCGCAGCTGCTCCTGCTACTCGCGTTGCACTTCCTGCAGCTGCTGTGCTTAGTACCGCTGGTGCCACGCGTGCTCCTGCTGTTGCTGTGCTTGCTGCTGCTCCTGCTGCAGAAGATGAAGAAGAAGAAAAAGCAGCGGCACTAACACGAACTGCAGCGCGCTGCTGGTCCAGAGTTTCTGCAGCTGCTGCTGGCCTTTCAACCACCTCTGCGGTAGCATCGCTCGTTACCTTCCGACGTGCACCAGAAGACAAGGAAACTGCTTCCCCATTTTGAAGTGGCAAAATCGCCTCTCCGTCTTCCGCAAGAGTAGCGACACTTTTTCCTTGCTGCACTGCGCTGCTCTCCCACTCAGCGAAACCGAGCTGCTTATCCACACACACTCGCTGCTGCTGCTGGTGCTGCTGCTGCTGGAGCTGCTCCTGCTGCTGCACTTGCGGCTGCTCTTGCTGCAACTGGTGTTGCTGCTGTTGCTGTTGCTGTTGTTGCTGCTGTTGCTGCTGCTGTTGCTTCTGTTGACGCAGGTGGACAGGTCGCTGCAGCCATGCAAGTGCTGCTTCTTCGAAAGTAGCGAAACTTGCCCCCTCTTGGCTGCTGCTTCCGCTGCTGCTGCTGCGTCCGCTGTTGCTGCTGCGTGTGTTCGCTACTGCAGCAGTGGGAGGAACAGGCGCAGCAGCAGCGGCAGGTGGTGGGGCAGGCGCAGGAGGTTTTCCGTAGGCGTTCTTGCTGTGGGTGTTGCTGCTGCTTCCGGGCTGCTGCTGGCTTTGTTTCTTTGCCTGCCTTCCTTTCCTCCTCCTCTGCTGCTGCTGTTGCTCTTCGAAGTGCTGCAGCAGCTCCCTATCGGCTTTGCTGAGCATTTGCAGCAGCGCAAGGTCATGCAGACAATCTTCCTCCGCGTCCTTTTCGCTGCTGACTTCCTGGTCTTGCTGCTGCCGTCCTCCGCCTCCGCCCTTTTTCTTCTTTTTCTGTTTCTTCCTCCTCTGCGGCTCTTGTCGCCCGCGCTCTTCTTCATCCTCTTCCTTTTCAACCACCTCCTCCTCCGTCGCCTCCCCTCCGTCCTGCTGCTCGCGCTGCCGCGTGTCCTCCGTCTCGTCAGATGCTTCGTCTGCCAGTTCCGCCAGGGAGAGACGCATAGAAAGCCGCTGCCCTCCTTCTTCCTCTGCTGCTGCTGCTTGCTTCTTCCGTAGCAGCAACTTTCTTCTTCTTGCTTTCCTCCCAGAGCAGCTGCTGCTGCTGCTCGGTGGGAGAGCGGCCGACGATGCAGAGGAAGAAGATGAAGAGCCGTTCGCACGGCCGCTACTGCTGCTTGTCCCAGCAACACAGGACGAAGAAGAAGCGACGCTGTTTCTACTGCTGCTGCTCCTGCTGCGGGCATTTGTCACATGTACGTGTCCTTCCCGCCGCCACCTCCCCCCGCTCTTGCCCTCTTGCTGCTGCTGCTGCTGTTCCTCTTCCTCCTCCTCCTCTTCTTTCTCTTCCTCTTCTTCCGAGACTGCTGTTTCTTCTTCTGTCTCGCGACCCCGTCTCCACCGTGTTTCTGCTGCTGCTGCTGCTTCCGCTGCTGCTGCTGCTCGGCTGCTTCCTCCTCTGCGGCTTCCTCCTTCCTGTGCTGCTGCAGCAGGCTGCTTCTTCTCTTCTCTTTTGGCTCGCCTCTTGCTGCTGCTGCTGCCGCCTATGTCTCTGCAAGACGCTGCTGCTGAGCGCGTGCACGGCGGCAGGAGACACTGAGAAGAGACAAGAAAAAGTGACCCTCCCAGTCTCTGTACAAATGCGTCAACTTCTCTGTAGTGATGCGTTGCACACATAAACACGACGCTATATAAAAAAGACGAGCAAATCGACGAAGACGACGAAGAAGACGGAGACACGCCACTTTCGCACGGTGCAGAAGCGGCATCCGTTTCCCTTTTTCCTGCTGTTCTTTGACTCCATTCCTGGGCTGCTGCTGCTCTTCTTCCCTTTGCTGTTGGATCGTCCCTCTGTCCCTCTAGGCTGTTTGATTCTTCTTCGTCTTCCTCTGTTCCTTTGTTTTGGCTAGTTTTCCTCCCTATTCCCACGTTTGGCCGCGGGACGGCTGCTGCTGCTTCTCTGCTCTCATGTTCGATAACGGCCCCACACTTCTGCGTGAGAAAACGCAGCAGCAGCTGCTGCTTCGCTTCCGCATCCGTCCCCGCTATCTCCTCGTCTTCCACCTCCCTCTCCTTACGTTGCGGCTGCTGCTTCTTCGTGCTCTCCTGCTCCTGCTGCTCCTGCCTCTTCTTCTCTTGCTGCGGTTTCTTCCTCCTCCTGCTGCTCTCCTTCTCCTCTTCCTCGTCCTCCCGGCCCTGCTGCTGCTCCTGCTGCTTGGTTTCCTGACGCTGCTGCTGATCAGGTTTCTGCTGCTGCTCCTGCTGCTCGGTTTGCTGCTGCTGCTGTTGCGCGGGTTTCTGCCGCTGCTGCTGTTGCAGCGTGACTTTGAGGCGCATGCCCTTGCGGGCGATAATATCGTCGCCCAATTTCTGCTGCAGCAAATCGATCGCCCGAAGCGCCTGGGGCTTCGCAGCGAGTCCGAAACGCGTACTAAACCCCACACTTTTGAGAGCAGCAGCAGCGGCAGTTCGCGTCAGCGGCAGCCCCGTTTGCCGGTTCACCGTTCGTTCCACGACGTAAGAGATAACCTCCTGCAGCGCTGCTGCCAGGGCCACTTCTCTCTCTTCCTCAGAAACTTGCAGCTCTCCTTCGGCAAACAAACAAGGGGGCACGACACACACAAACGACGTCGCAGGAAAATGTCCAAACAGCAGCAGCAGCCGCAAGCCCCGTCCTCACCTCCCAGCAGTAACAGCAAGAGAAGCAGCAGCAGCAAGAGAAGAAGCAGCAGCAAGAGAAGAAGCAGCAGCAAGAGAAGAAGCAGCAGCAAGAGAAGAAGCAGCAGCAAGAGAAGAAGCAGCAGCAGCAAGAGAGGCAGCAGCAGCAGCAGGAGAGGCGGCAGCAGCAGCAGCAAGAGAGGCAGCAGGAAGAGCAATGCGAGAGAAGAAAACGAGCGGCAGCAACAGACGCGTGGCCGCACCTGCGTATCCGTTTGAGCTCACTTCCACTTGTACGCATGCAGTTTCGTCGCGGGGAGGAATGGTACAGTTTACGAGATATACACGCTGAGCGTTCACCGATATACAAATATATGTACAAATCTGGGAAGCAAATTCATAGAGATACACACGTGAATATATATAGACAGAAAGAGAGACAGAGAATGTTCAAAGAGATACAAAATACTTATATACATATGAAGGGAGAGAAAGGACGTTCAGAGATATATACAAATATAAATATATGTGCAACTTTGGCCAGTATCATACACACACATACACACACGCAGACTTCACCTCGCTGAATGAATTCTTTCTATCTTCCTTTCTTTACATCGGTCAAAAACTTCTACAAACACGAGAACACACACACATATACACACATACAGAAACATACACATGCATCAATGTATACGAATATACATATATATATACATGCATACGTATATTTATATACATATACGTAGCTCCATACGCACATATATCTATGTATATACAGATACATACGAACAGATATCCATACACACGTATACAAACATACACATATATACATACATTAGCAAAGCATATGCAGATACATATATATGTATATGAAGAGGAAAATATTTGTCTGTGCTTCACGAAAGCATCCCCATCTATGTGCAGTGCCCCAAATCAAATTTTCCATATACACCTATACGCACATATACACACATACACATGTACATACATATACGTATACATACATATACATACATATACATACATATACATACATATACATACATATATACATACATATATACATACATATACATACATATACATACATATATACATACATATACATACATATATACATACATATACATACATATATACATACATATATACATACATATACATATATATATACATACATACATATACATGCATACGTATATACATATATACGGAGAAAGAGTGTTTATATAGAGAAAGGACACGTTGAGGCGAAGACCGAATATATATATATATACGCGCAGCTTCTCGCCCCCTTTCTCGCTGTCTCTGTATATATAACACATATATATATGTAGACCAAGATGACCTATCTCTCTCTGTGCCTCTATACATATATATATTTACATGTATAAACATATATTCTAGATATATATCCGGAGGACACCTCTCTGTTTTTCTCTTCTTTTCTCTCTTTGGCTATCTCTCTCTATATATATGTGCAGCTATTTGAATATGACACACCGAGACGGCCTCTCTCTTTCTTCTGATTTCTCTCTCTGTATATCTACACACCCGCCTCAATTCTTTGATGAGAGGAGGCGGGTGTATGTACGGCGCCTTCCCCCCCCCCCCCCCGGTTTCTTTCCGACTTTTTTGCTGTTTTGTCTGTCGCGCGTCTCTGGCGCGGAGAAAACGTCGGGACACACGTGTCTGCGTATGTAGAGAGACGGAGACACAGCGACAGCAGACACACACACACGGAGACAAAGACTGAGACAGGAAGAGGGAGACGGGGAGAGAATTCACACACGGAGACGGGGAGACACGCAACAAGATTAAAAAGGAAAAGAAGAAAAGGCGGGAGAAATGCAGGTGCGTGTTGTGGTTGACGGGGTGCATGCACACGCGTGGAGTACCGACGGCATCCCGACTTCTTTTCGTTATTATTCGTCTTCTTCTTCTCTTCTACTTCTTCTTTTTCTCCACTTCCCCTTCTTTTCCACTTCTTCTTTTTTCTACTTCTTCTCTTTTTCTACTTCTTCTTTTCTTTCTTGGGCGCGCGGCAGTCTCAATGTGGGCTCCACGATGTGGGGGACCGGCTTTTTCTCTGCTCGCTTTTCTTTTAGCGGCGAATTTCTTCTTCTCCTTCCCTCTTCTACTTCATGTCAAATTCCCAGACGGAGCAGACTTCACTTCCCCCTTCTTTCTTCTCTTTCCATATCACTTCCACCCTGCGCGTCGCCGGCATGCAACGGCTGAGGAGCAGCGCAGCGCAGGTGACGGACTCACATACGAAATTTCTCCCTCACACACACACACACACGTGGGCCTTGGACTTCATCTTTGTTTTTGTTTCTTCCTTTTCTCCTTTCCCCTCTCTTCTTTATCTTTCTGGGCACTCCTGTATGTAGGTCTCTGTCCTCTCTATAGGCGCAGCACCCCACCCGACGCCCCTGCTGCTGCATGCAGGCACTTACGGAAAAAGTGAGGATTGAAAGTGATAAAGCAGAAGAAGAGAAAGGAAGAGAAGAGAAAGGAAAAGGAGAGAAAGAAGTTGTTGCGGTTTGTGTACGCCTTGCGCATGCGCGCGCGTTTGTGCGTGTACGTATGTGTGTGGGGTAGAAGGACAGTTGTTCGGTAGAGACTTCTCAAGAGACGAGAGATAGCGAAGATAAAGACGCCGAGAAGAAGAGGAAACGGAGGGAAACGAGAAAGAAAAGGAGAACTGACGAAGTGGTGGGGGAGGGGGGAGAGCGCGAGCAGCAAAGAAAGTCACCTTTTTCTAAAATAGTGCGGCAGATAACATGGGCATCAGCAGTGCCAAAAACTTCAAGCAGCGTGTCACGACGTGCCACTTCTCCTTTTGACACGTTCTGAAAAACGGCGACGGTTTGCAGCACCTGGCACAGCAACAGCAGCAGCGGCAGGCACGGCAGGCGCAGCAGCACCGGCAGCAAAGAAGTTATTACTTGCGTCCGCGGGCGAAGTGCAGAAGGGACACAGACAACCAGAGAGCGAAAGGAAGGCGGGGAGAAAAAAAGAGGGCCGTCTGAAGACGAGGAAGGACAGAAAAGGAGGACAGAATCGCAAACACTCGGGGACGTCACTCACTCACTTCTCAACAGCAGGAAGACGAAGCAAAACGTCCCACCAAGAAAACCACAAAAAATACACACGTGTAGGTATACAACATATGTATACGCCCATCACCACATACGCACAAGCACATACACACATATATATAGCTGAAGAAGCGCAAACAGCAATTTAATGGGAAAGAAAAGAGGCGCAGCAACAAGAAGGTGTGGGGTTCCCCTGCTGCTGCGTTGCTTGTGCGCGTGACAGGTGTGTGTGTGTGTGGACCGCAAGTCAGTCACAGACGCCCAAAAAGGGGGGAGAAAAGAAAGCAGAAAGTCGCGTTTCTTGAAGAGAAGCATCCGGGGAAAGCTTCTCAAGCATAATAGTAGTCGACACCGAGTACGTCGCGGGAAGGAAGCGCCGCGGAGACAGCGCGAAGAGGAGACGCAACAAGACGAGGAGAGGAGGAGAGGAGGCCCCCCAAATGAAGACGTGGGGAGGGGACGAAGAGCGGACCGGAACGCGAAGCACCGAAGCAGCAGCTGCAGCTCGGAAAGACAAAACATTTGCAGAAAAAACGTCCCCAGCGACTCTGCTGCGGTCCCCCCCCCCCCCGTCGCGACGCGGGTGTCTCCCCGTCTCCCTCCGAGTCGGGGGGCGTCTCCCACCTCTCCTGCCTTATGAAGCAGCCACGCATATATACACCGATACGCAGCAGAAGGCCACACAAATATGAATATGTATATATGTATAGAATAGAGGAAAGGAACAGATAGAACTGTCCTTCTGCCTGTGTGGCCATATACACAGAAACACACACACACACACACACACCTATAATAGGAACACCATATTCATGTACATACATATATATGTGCGTGCACATGTATATATACATACGTCAATAAAGACAGTACAATGTTATCCAGCAATGTATTCATATGTAGGAGAAAAAGCATCGCTCTCTACGTCAATACATATCTATATGTGTTGGCTTTTGCGTATACGATAACGTGGAAATACACATATATATATACGTACATCGTTGCATATCTATCTACCTGCCCACATCTATCTGTCTCTCTATTTGTCAAGAAACTCAACTACATACATATACACGAGAGAATAGATACATACATATGTATCAATCTATATATATGTACATATGTACACTAGTAGTACGCTAGTATTCAAGTATACATACACACATACACATACATACATGCATACATATATACGCGTAGGTTGTTATATATATACCTATAAATATATATATATATAGATGGATGGATGGATTGTCGAATTATAAGAAGTATACATATTGATATATACTTGGAATATGAATCAATAATATACGCGTGCGTTTGCCTCAATATGAAGAATGTAATGTGTGTGTGTGGAGGTGGAGGTGGAGGTGTCTCTCTGTTTGTGTCTTTTTGCCTTTTGCATCTCCAAGTTTGTACTTTTCTTGTATGAATAGTCTTTGTATGATTATATACAAATTGAGTGAACGTGGATATATTCACGTAGATATAAAAGAAATCTATCTATTGATAAAGCCATTGATAGATAGGGCTACAGAATCACCTCATACAAACACACAGAGCGAGAGACACATACATACATACACAAGCATTTGTATTGACGTGTATAAAACAAGCGCATGTATATATTCACATATACACAAACAAATATAAACATATATGTAGGTATATCTTATTGTAGATAAATAGAATACATATACAACAAATGAAAACCAAAGAGATAGAGAGAGAAGAGGACAGCCACACACACAGATGCACGCATACCAACCAGCAGACCCAAGCACGTATATAGACATACACATATATGTATACAGATACACAGTAAAGTAGACACGTACAGTTTTGTCTATATAACAATATACATATACACGCACATATGTATTTGTTCGCCTTCGTGTATAGAGGGGAAGTAACAGTATATACACAGACATGTGTGCAGAAGGACGCACATAAATAGATACACATATATATGCATATGGATACATAGATAAAACCCCCCACACACACATGTGCATATATTTGTGCGCCACCGTGTATAGAGTCACAAAAAAGTCACCGAGGAAGAGAACTCGAGAATGGAAAATTACGTTGCTTCGGCATCGATACGTAGGAAGGCCTGGAGACGGAGACACACGCAGACAGACAGCAGAAACAGGAGAGCGCACACCTGCAAACACCCCCGCATGCATACGTAACTCTACAAACATGTGCAGATATACATATATATGTATATATATATTTATATATATAAACACCCCCACATGCATACGTAACTCTACACACATGAGTAGATATACGAATATATATATATAGACACCCCCAGATGCATGCGTAACTCTACAGAAATGAGCAGATATACGAATATATGTAAAATATACATGGAGAGAAGTGAAAGACCGCGGAGAGACAGGAAGACAGGCAGAAGAAGAGAGACGGAAGGGCAGTCATCCGAAGACACATACACACATACATATATACATGCAGGGGTATCTGCAGAAGAAAGTAGACACACGTATACTATATTCGCATATGGATAGGATGCAAGCAGACAGAAAGGTGTACGGTTATACAGAAATATAGACGTATGCGTAGATATTCAGAAATACGAACAGATACATATATGTGGACAGGGAGAGGGACAGCAGCGCGCAAAAACAGATATGTGTCTATATGTGTAGACATGTAGACACACATGTCTAGACACACACGGAGACGGAGACACGTGTGAAGATGTCGAGGGGGAGACGGAAGGCCACAAGGCAGACGGCAGTGTGTGCGACGTTTTCCTTCTGAATAATAAAACTCGCGGACAAGAGCCACGCGCAGCGCGACGGGGTATCCCCTACTTCCATTAAATCGTCTTCGCTTCCTGAAAAACAAAAACAGCAAAACAACGCGAGCAGCTCGTCGCACTCTCGTCTTCGCCCCTACACAAACACACATACTCATCGTCAGATGTAAATATATATACGTATGTACATACACATACACATGATGGATGTTTACGTGTACATAAATATAGCCACTATTATACCCATGTATATATATGTGTGTGTAAAGGTAGGTATATATATGTGTACATATGTCTTTACAGCTATATATACACATGCGCGTATATACATGTAGGTGTTTGTAGATACCACTTTCCCCCCACATACATATATAGACGGAGAGACGCACACACCTATATATATATGTGAAGAAAGTAGAATGGACATTTATATCAGTTTAGACGTTTGTGCACGTCCGGAACAAAGAGAGAACTGTTTTTGACGACGGCGAATATACGAGGGAACGTCGCCATGTGGAGCCGCTGCTGGCGTGAACATCCGTCCGTCTTCTGCTGCTGCGGCGGTGATGTGTTGAGACGCGGCAGAGACGCAACGCGAAGATGAAGGAGGTCAACAGCAGCAGGCGTAATGCCGGCCACACAGCAGCAGCCCCGCAGAAATGAGCAGGCCAGAGCTGCTGCTCCTGGATTTGCATGCGTTTCGTATTTTCCGCTGGAACAGCTGTTGTGCTGCCGCAGTCTCTTTGTCTGCAGATACACGACGTGTGACTATATACCCGAGGGCATGCATGTACGTGTGTACAGATATGTAGAAGGACACGACGAAAGGACCGTACACACAGATATGCAGCAGACAAAAAATACCGGTGGGTCTACGCATAGACTGGAGAACAGATCCGAGAAGGGAGACGGCGGGACAGAGAGACAAAGGCAGACCGGGTTTCAACATATCGGTAGGGAGATTTGCAAGAAAAGTTCTTTCACAAGTATTCGTTGCAGAGAAAAACATATCTGGGGGAAATGTATTCGTTCGACCGGCGACTACGGCACACATTTATTCTACTCATCTACGCCTGTAAAGCAACCTGATATAAACAGACACACACACACACACAAATATGCATATATACACGGAAGAAAGGATTTCTGTCATCTATATCTATTCACATATATACTTATATATATACACATCAGATATAGAGGTACAGTATTTATAGCGATACCCATCTATCCATACATATATGTTTGTTAATCCACGTGATAAAAACTCTACATATACTACAGATAAATTCTCACCATACACAAATATACGTGTATACATACAAGCGTATAAAATGGTATTTAGATCTACAAATATATATATGTGTGGTGTGTATCATATATCTGTCTATCTATACAGTGTGTGTGTGTCTGTGTCTGTGTGCAACACATATATATACATGGAGTGTTGATCATATATGTCTATCTACATACATATACATATATATATTTTGGTAAAGAGTCTTGATATGACGTACATATCAGAGACAAACGTATGTGTTTCTAATCTATGTATGCATGCGCACACACAGGACACGGAGTGACGCATAATGTGTACATACATATATGAATATATTCATTTATGAAAGAAATAGCTGCACATGTATGTAGAGTGAGACGAATGATAAGAAGAAAAGAGAAGAACAATTGCCCGTGGGTTCGTCGCGCCGGGCGATAACAACGGGGTGGGTGGTGGTGGGGGCGCAGCAGCAACAGCAGCACACTGCGCGCGACAGGGACAGGAAGGGCAGCAGGGAGGAGCAGCGAAAAGGGAGAAGAAGACGAAGCCGCAGGAAACCAACAAGACGCCGGATCGATAAGGACAGCACGCACAAAAGGGGGGATGGGAAGACGAAGCAGCGGGCGAAAAGGGAGACGACTAACGAACAGATAGGACGGGGAAGACTCGGCGGCTCGGCAGCCGAGACTCTCACCTGCTCGCCAGCCGAGGGCTTTGTTCCTGTAGCAAGCAACTTCGAATCGATGTCCTCCTTTTTTTAGGCGAACAATCGCCACATTGGTGAAGCGGACCTGCGAAATGGGCTGCTTGAGAGCTGCCATGGCGAAGAAGAGACGCGGAAGCCACGGAGACGGGCAGCAAAGGCAGCAAAGCGAACAACGCGCGGGCGGGCGCGCTCGGGAGACGGGGAGACGGGAGACGAAGAGAATAGCGAAAAAGCGTCCAACGTCAGAGAGGAGACGGCTGGAAGGATATCGAGAAAAAAAGAGGCGGACGAAAAAAATGCCCGAAACGGGGGGAAAACGAGGGGAGAAATACAAACGGAGACACACGCAGCGCTGGGAAGTATTCCCCGGGCCACGGCGCCACCAGCAGCAGCAACAGTAGCGTCTCCCTAGAAGGGCTTACACTTACAGAATTATAAATTGGACATCTCCGTGTCTACCCACGTCGAGGTCTACTCATTTATATATGTGAATCCAAGAAAATAACACATCCATACATATGGCATATATTGCGCAGAGTCCTACACACATATATATACGTACTGTATAGACGGGTTGAAAACGAGTTTTGGTGCAATTTCTTTTTTTGCTCCGATAAATCACGAGAAACGCACAGGCACATGCGAGAAGATTTTCCTCCGTCACTTCCTCCCTCCTCGAAACTTCCCGGCCCCCTGACCTCCGGCCGGCCAGACAGGAGACACGCACGCAGCAACGGAGACGCCACCAAGACGCCCCCCGAAACACACGGAGACACGGAGACGACGCACACACACGCACGGAGACGGAGACGGGGAGGCCAGCAGACACGTCTCTTTCGCGGGGGCGTTTTTTTTACGAATACGTGTGTGGAGAGCTCGGGGAGGGACACGCAGCAGAGACGCGCGCAGAGGAGACGGAGGACGCAGGTGGGACAAACCCGGGAGACGGGAGGGTTTGCAGTGAGCGACACGGCGAGATGAAAAAAGTTCGAAATTCGAGAGCAGAGAACTGGAAGATGGGGGGGAAGAAATTTCTGCTGCAGAAGAAACGACGAAGAGACACCCCGTACAAGAAGAGTCCGCCCGCGTCTGGCACGGCGGAGGCCACACAGCAGCACGACGCGCACTCCGCAGCCGGCGCTCCGCAAATTCGAGGGGGTTTTTGATCTCTTTTCCGCCTCTGCAAAAATCGTTCCCGTATATATGGATGCGTGTGTGTCTACGGGCCGCATATAGAATGGGGGGGTGCAAGTGTGTACCGATGTATCTTCTGTTGACATACGCAGATATGTGCTGCTGCAGGGAGGTCCCTTCTCACGCACACATACGTGGTCTGGAGAAGTGCACAGCAGGTCTTCTTCTTCGTATGTTTCACCCACACATCCACCAGGCACGGACTCCCTTTCTTTCATGGGTCTCTTCAACGAATGTCGCAGGTTTATCCACCGTCTCCTCTACACACAGAAGTTTGGCCTGCTTTACGTCTCAGACAGACATGCTGGCGTGTTGTCCCCTTCCTTCACACAATGCGGGGAAGAAGTGCGGTTCCTAAAAACCACCACCACCAGAGTTTCTGCCCTGATCTTATCCGTATAGACACCAACATATATATGGGCAGAGAAACGTACCGCTGCACAGATGTGAAGTGCTCAGACGAATAGGGAGATATAAGTATGCCGTGGAGGCGGCGCACTGCGAATGACTTCCTCGTCTACGCCCCAGTGACAGGAGAGCAAAAATGTCCACGTTTACTTAGATACACACGCAACGGGAGTGGATTTATATTGGGTAATGCACACAACAAGTGTGGACTGGAAAATCTCCGTATATTAGGCAAATAGAGACATACACATGTGGGCAGATAGACAGAGAGACGGGCGACACGTACGGAATGAACTCTATTATAGCGGGAGCCCCGTGACAAAGCGATGCGGAGGAGTGATGAGTCAATTCTACAAGAATGCGAGTGATGTGCGATGTGTGGATGCGCGAAGGAACGACTCATATTCATCTAAATGTAAAAAAAGCGAAGTTTCCACGGTTGGCCGTCTTCTCCCGTTGCTTTCGCGGGGCATTCTCATGTCAGACAGTCACGTAAATCTTTCGAAAGTGCTGCACGAGCAGAAGACCACAACACTCTACGGCTCTCCAGAAAAGCACGTGCTCGAGGGCCCTTTTCTTTTTTCTTCGAAGCGGCAGAACACAGGCTCGGCAGTCTCCACTTGCGGGTGCGTCGGCGGCTACTTGTAAATGATACACCAAGAGCGAGCAAATATTCGTCTTTCGAAAAAGAGGAGGAGTGCGCCGGAAAACCAGTCCTTCCGCTGCTGTTGCTGCCACCCCGGGAGCGTGGCGACGAACTCATCTTTTAAGAGCGCCACAAAAACTGAGAACTTCCCAGCAACACACACGAAGTATCCACGGCTACACCGGTTTCTGCGTTGTCAGTTGACACACCGTCAGGTGAATTTGGACCACGACACGGAAGAAGGGGATATGCACGGCTTCCGAATTCCTCCACAGATTCATGCAAAATTGCGGAGCTCCAGTCGGTTAACATTTTCGCTCGACGGAAAGGGGTGAAAAGGACATTCCGATTTCTCTTGCAGGAGTGCAGACGCTGCAGAGATGTGAACCTGTCTCAGATACACCACGTGCTTTCCGTGGGTGAGGCGACGCGAAGCAAAATGACGGCGAACGGAGAAGAAGACCGCGGACAGCTACGCTAGCGAGTCAACTTGTGAGCAGAGATACGCCTATCGCAGATGCATGACTATGTACAGGGCGAGACCGAAAATAAGTGCAGTCGTTTTCGTAGAAGTGGCGCGGTTTAAGGTGGAGTCCACTGTGTAGAAATCTGCAGGGCGGAATATGTGAGCCGCATACAGAGGAACTGCGGACGACGGAGATACGGGTATGACAAGTCCACCGGAATTGCGGGTAGAAGGGGACGGAGGGAGGACAAAGGATGCTGGAATTCGAATGGACTCTGTAGGAGAATGTGCGACACTGCGTAATCTCAAAAAGCCACAGAAACCGACTTGAGATGGACGACTTTTCTTGTGAGTATGGAGGCGACAAGTCGGTTTCAGGGTTGACGAAGAAGAACGTGCGGACGCAGGGCTCTACAAGGGTGAAAACTGTATGTTTAACGACGAATATTCAGGCAGGCGCAAAGAGGAATAACTCCTGTACGTAAAGAGAGAACTTTCAGAGGTGAAGTGGATACAGACTGGACGCGGAAAAGTGATGAAAGACGGAGGGAACTGCTGTCAGGTACTGAAGAAGGGATCGGGAAAAGGGAAGATCACGCTGCAGGGATTCCGCCTGTACGGAAGAACTGCATTTTCGAGGACCACGCACAGCAGGGGGGAACTGACGCGAGTGTGGACAACAGAAGTGATTCCTGTAAAGAACAGAGGAAATGGACATTCTTGGAAAGACCTCTCCCATCTGTCGTTTGCATTGCATGCAACGCGACCCACGTCGATGACCGCCACATGTATGGCGGTTATGCCAGATAGCTAGCCGTAAAAGAGCAGAGCAGTAGAAGAGATTACGGCTGAGTTATTTCTACTGAATGGGACTGAAACTGATATATGCAAATGTAGAATAAGAGGCTGCGGAAGCATGGAGCTCTGCTGGGAGGTCCACAGTGTTGCACTCTTGTGAGGTGAATACTAAGAACACATCATCTCACCAGTCGTCGAAGTGTGAAAGTCACGGCGTGAAGACATCTTCATTGCTCACACCCACTGATGACGACTCTAAACGCTTATAGTTGTGAAGCAATTTAACTCGTACATATGTGCAAACTCTTATTCTGCAAGCATACAGCTGCCCGCGTGCCGTGTGTGCAGACGCACGACTGGCCGGTGCACATAAGTACACAGAAGGCGAGAGATCCAGAAATTCGCGGTTTGTATACGTATATAATGACCTGCACATACGTGCGTTCGTATCACATTTGACCCCGTACACGTTTGGCTCGTGCTCCTTCTTTTGATCTGGAAAACAAGCATAAATGTCCCCTGCGACGAAAACAAGCTGGACACACGCTCCTTGACTTACCAACGAAAATATCAGTTGGAGTATGGGACTTTCCGCAGTCATAGATGCGGACCTAATGAGGGTAGTCAAGGAAGGTTTTGGTCATTAGGTCAATCTTTCCCAAAAGAATGCCAGTACTGCCCCCCTGCCTAACAGTTTGAACGGACTACAAATATTTGTGGATCAGACGACCGAGCCAAGACATTTTAAGAAGTGTACCAAAAAGGTCAGTGTTGCAGTGGTGGAAACTTCCGCTACAGCTACTGCAACGACCTCTATGCGCATGGGTATCTTGAGGTGCTCGGATGAACGGTGTGTACACACGGATATATAGACGGATGCAGTCTATGCACAAACGAGCCATATACACATATACATGCAGATGCGTATATATACGCATGTATGCACACGTTTTCGAAGAAGTACAAACATTTTGGAAACTCCCTTCGTTGACCGCGCTTGGCTTCAGCTGGAATGCCACTACGAACTGCACAGCTGCTGGCCTAACTTCCTGGGACTTAATTGGCTTCAGTGGCTACAGACCATATCTCTCCTTGTTGACCCACTGTGGACAAACCTTGTCCATTCCTTCACATGAATGTCACGCATCGGCAAAACGCAAGGACGAGGCATAGCAACATCGCGTGCATCTTCATTTTACTTGTTCCGTGTGCCAGAACCGTCCGCATCAACAACCTTGTGTAACTGTGCTGGTTCACTGCGCTCTCCGAGACACATCGCGCAGGCTGGCTCAACCGGTGTGGCGTCAAAATTGATAATTGACACTTACGTGTATATATGCGCACTGACTGCACGTAGTTATATATATATATATATATAGATATGTATATAAGTGTAGTCGTCTACTTCCGCCTTCCTTTCAGTCTTTCGACCGATAGTTACACGTAAACGTTCTACCACGCTGAAAATACTTTCCCTTTCTCCTTTAAAGGAGACAGCTGCAACCTGTAAAGTCCCGTTCGGAAACAGTCACCGATATTTCATGAAGAAGTCGTGTATCGGAATTCTTATTACCACCGCACTCTAGAGATTTCGCTTCCCTACCTCCTTCTACCCTTGGCCTGTAGTGTCCGTTGTGGACAGAATCGCACACGTGTACGCATATAGGTACAAATACACATGTGCACACATATAGGTACACATACGCAGATGCACACATATATATCTGTGCATACGGGTTAAAGGTTTGGTAGTGTCCAGAGTACACCTGATATGCCACTAAGCACGGAAGGCGTTTCTGGACGCAGAAATTACAACATACCCGTTGGAGAGCGTTCTATTCTTAACCTGAGACCTCGTGGCTCCTTCCCTGCACTGTTCCGTGAATCATCTTTCTTTGGGTCCATCGGGGTGGACACCCAATTAATTTCTCGGCGCCACTATCGAGGACGCTCAGAAATAAAACACAAGGGAGAGATGAAGGGAAACGACAACAAACAGTGAAAGACGCCTTTGTATCTGCTGTGCATCGTGATACCAGAGAAAATCGTTACGTGACCACCCGTTTGAACTTAGAGAAAGACAAATCATTGTCTTTCTCCTTCGCCTCTCCCTTGTATTTCATTTTCACTCGTACTTTCTTCTCTTCGTTGGCACCGGCAGATTGCAAATATCCATATCTGCAATGTAGTTACATCGCATACCGCACAACGGTACACGCGGCTGCACTGCTGCTCGTTGTCCTTGTCCCTCACCTCTCCCGTGTATTTCACGTTCGCCCCTACTTTGTTAAAAGTTGCGGGAAAACGCAAAACGAGTGGCACACACATAAATTTATATCCCAACACCATGGAGGCATAATCGACGTCCATAGCAAGAGTCTGGTTGCTTCCTTTCACGACGGCTTTTTAGCAGTTGCTGTTGACTTTGTTCGGATGCCACCGATAAATTATTTCCAAATCTAAGTCTACTAGGATACATCTGCCTACCTTTGCTGCCAGGATAAGCCAATTTCACACCATGCGTAGGCGAGTCGCACAGCCCACAACACACCTTCCACAGTGGTGGATATACAAGTCTGGGCGGACGACGCATCCCCAGCAGAATTGAGTGAAACTTGTAGTGGAATATTTGTGATCGTAAGCCTTGGGTAGTGTGCGATATAAGGGCCATTTGAAACACGAAGCAACGACGAACAACTAATACAGATCTATCCGAAAAAACTGCGGGTTCACGTGATTCAACATTATAATCATGTTATGATTCACCCACATTTTGAACCTCAAAGATATCAGTGAGTGACAGAATCACGTAAAAGTCAATCGCCACCAGCACTACCTCTTGACTGTGTGTTCGGACCGAGATTATGAATAAGAGTCTGATCGGCTTTCGTCGAAGATCACTACGATAACTGAGGTTTCAGGTAGTCCGCCTCAGCTATTCGCCGTGTGTACTGGCGCTCTCCGGTTTGATTTGCCGTACTCCCATAAATCATCTTTCTTTAGCAAGCCCTTACAATTTCTGCTGGCACTTTTCTCCCCAAGGTTCATGTATTTGATTAGAGCCTCCAAGTCTCATGTTAATACATGTATATACATTGGCTGAAATTTCTTAATCCTGAAAACTCTCTCGCTCGTGGTACATTTGCCAGCTCCTATGTCACTACGCCTACTCCATACTTACGTGGAGTATGTGCTGTTCTTTGACGGACGCCGTCACGTTATACGTATTGAATCAAGTGTCCACCTCTTACAAACGGGGACGACACATACTTACGTCTTCTAGTCTTTGTCTTTGCAGTAGTTTCCCGACGTCTTTCGGTGACCCTGTTCGTTCGTTTCGCTAATGCTGAATGAGTCGAGTTGTCGTTTTCACTGGTGTACATTCGTGGAAAGTGTAACGAGAAGATCGCATGTTGCCCGCATACCTTGGCATAATGTGCCATTTACATTCGACACGTGTTTCTACGTCATTATATTCCTTCACACGTAGCGACTAAGTCATTTTTCCACTAATTTATACCCTTATTTGCAAAGGTTCATATGAGGGGTTGTATTTATACGGCAGGAGTGATGTGTGTGGAACAGTGAAGGCGGACGACACGCCTAAGAGCAAGCGCGTCCAGGAGCCCGTAGAAATCTACCCATGTGCGACGGATGTCTTCAGGATGATGGATAGAGCAGGTCTGGTATAAATAGTTGTAGGTAGAGGAAACATCATAATTTTGTAGTTGGCAAACACATGTTGCAGCCGTGTCTGTCACACTGGAGCAATAGTTGAGGATGAACGTTTCGCGGTACCACGTGAGCGGACAACATTGTCAACGATTGATTTTCCACCGTAGCCACCAAAATGTTAAAACGCGGATGACTCTTCTGTAGAGACGTGCCAGAAGTGACCCACAAAGAAAGCGGCAATACTTCGTTTATAGGCATACTAAGTGGAGCGTGAGTGGGAAAGTGAGTGTGGAATTATTTGAGCTGCCTTTCCTGAGGGAGGAGGAGGAGGATGGGTCAATTTGTCCTCTTTGTCTTCTGCTGTAGGTTGGACGGGCCATCAAAACGAATCTACACAGAGGATTAGGGAAGAAGGTCCCGTGAATCGCACACAAGAGCAGCCTGGTGTGTGTGTCTGGCATGCGTAGCAGAAGAGAGAGGCCCCCTTCGTCGATTATTCGCTGCGGCTGTTTATGCCGCCGTCTCCGCAGGCCGACTGTGGCAGGGTGTGTCTTTTCTGCAGAGCGAATAACTCCTCTTTTTTCACATGGAAGAATGCCTGTTAAAGACGGTCGAACGTAGTTTAAATGCCTCGCCACTGGCGAATTCTTTTTCTTCCCCCGCCGCTGCTGCTGGCGGCGGTACTGTTACTGCAAGAAAACTACTTCTCTCGGGGCAGCTCATGGCGCCTGTTCGGACGGAAAGCAGCAGATGCGGAGGTTGAGGACGAAGAGGGGTCAGACAGAGCAGAAAAAATCGAAGGTAAAATGAGTGTGTGGAAACAGACATTATACAGGAAAGCGACATACAACGCACGTAGTGCTGTACGAACTTGGCCGCAGTACACAGGGATTTCTTGTACAGGTGAATCGATTTGCGTCCATAAATCAACTATAACACTGCTCTTGCGGAGGTTCACACACATATATCCAGTTCTGCACATACACATATATATATGTGGACTAACGAGTTTCGAGTGTGCGCACCTACGTCCACATGTAAACAGACTGTACAACAACACATCTAGGCTACGAACGCAGTGCAGTTTTGCACGCGAGTAATTGTCTTTGCCGATGTTTACCTACATAATTAGTGGATCTGCAATGGCTAGACTACACGTATATATGTACACATGCGTATCTATAGATATATGGAGGGTCTACTTATGAGTGAAGAATATATGTCTGCACGCATATAGATGCGGGCGTAGCCTCTTTGGGCGTGTATCTGGGGGGGTGAACACGTGTATCAATATATGTGGGTGTGTGCATATGGATCGATCGGCATATGTATGTCTATAGAGAAAAAGAGACAGCAGCAAGTATCTCTACGCAGTGTAGCAACCAACAGACGAAGTTGGACCGTAGAAAGAGAGAGTTATTTATCCTGATGTCTCGTTTAAAGACCGCCGCGTCGTCATATATTTTACCACCCTACTTATATGCCTTGAGGCTCACTACTGCAGACAAGTCTTGCACTTCTGCCCGTCCGGGTAGCCGTGCCCACACCGCAACAACAGGTGGCGGCTCTTCTTCTTCACTTTTCCACAAATTCAAAACAAAGACCTTTGCTTCACAACGTACACACACGCCTTTACATACAGAGAGTTTATATATATATACATACATATGTGCACACATTCCGTTCCATGTACACGTATTCACTCTGGCAGCACATACACAGAAGTCCTCGGTATTGACGTCTACGTGTGTGTGCGTACATGTTGTCCACTACGTACAATAAATACATCCGCTGTATGTCACCGCCACTTCACCCGAGCAAACAAGGAGACCCAATCTCCATATTTATCACACCATGAGTGACACACCCACACACAGACAAACAAATATAAGTCGGTAGACATATATATATATATATATATATATATATGTATTGGTAGATATAGATGTAGAGGTAGGTGTATAGGAAAGGGGAATATAGATAGATAGGTACAAACAGATGTGCGTATAGACATACGTATGTAGATATGGACTGGTATAGGTGGACACAGATAGACGTAGGTATAGAGAAAGATATATCGGTAGAAGTATATTTTTGGCAGAAATCCCTACGTATATGCGTCTCCGTCGACGTCAGCAAACTCACATATATATATATGTATATGGACAGAGGGACACTCACACTTCTTCGACGCGCGTCCACTCTCGAGAGAAGTTCCATTTGTAACTCCGCCATGTTCTCTACAAGTGGTGGATTTGCCCATGCATGCATTTCTATATAAACCTGCACATACACACGTCTATATACGCCGATAGAACTCAAAGTAATGCGTTCGTCTCTACACGTACATTTACCCGTATATGCACACACACTTATATATAGACGTACTTACACAAACATATATATGTTTGCTTTCAATTGATACCTGCGTGTATATATATACACGCCATGAATGTGTGTATCTATATGCGTGGACACGTGTATATGGATATTCTCTCCTGGAAGGACTTCCCCGGGCACACTCTTATATGTACATATTTCTTCTCCGTTTACGACACATGAATGTTAATATCTTTCTTGTGTAGGGGACGCGGTTCTCTTGAACGGTGTGTGTACACACACACACACACACCCGTGTATACGTGTATACGTATAGGTACGTAGATATTCTTCTATTCGTTGCAGTGGACCCTCGCACATATGCGTGGATCACAAAAAACTTCTTTTAAATGAAAAGCGGATACTACAGAAGGAAGGTACCCAGGGTGTAGACGATACTGAGAGATATAAACGGTACGTCCACATATAGTACATATTTATGAACAGGTATGTGGAGATAGAGAGGGAGACACATATATACATATAAATATCGATAAATATACATATATATATATGTGGACGTACTCATTACATCTATTTGTATATTGTAGACTTCCTCTATGCATATATATATATATATGTATGAACAGAGATGTGGAGATAGAGACGGAGACAGATACATATGTATCGATCTATGTATATATATATATATATATATATATATGTGGACGTACGTATTCGATCTATGTGTATGTTGTAGACGCTGTGTCTAGTCTCTTTGCTGTATCTGCTTTTTAAATAAGAGACGTTTTCCATCGCACCAAAGGCTGATCTATTTGCACCGTCTTTTTGATGCGCCTTTTCTCCTACGAATTCCTCTTCTTCCTCCTGCACCTGATGACGAAGCTGCCTCGGCTTTGCTTGCTTCTTGTGCGGTTGGCGGTGATGTTTCAGCTTCGGCTGGTGCTGCTTCTCTTTGTTCTGCTGCTGCTGCTGCTGCTCCCGCGGCTCCTGCGGTCACTGCTGGTCTTTCGGTTTCTGCCCCTGCTGCTTCCTCTTCTGCTGCTGCTGCTTCCTCTTCTGCTGCTGCTACTGCCGTTTCAATTTCTGCCTCTGCTTCTCCCTCTTCTTCGCCTGCTTCTTCCTCTGCTGCTGCTGCTTCTTCCTCTTCTGCTGCTGCTGCTTCCTCTTCTGCTGCTGCTACTGCCGTTTCAATTTCTGCCT
>KL647289.1:506474-549996 GCA_000727475.1 Sarcocystis neurona | reverse complement strand
CCTGCTTCTTCCTCTGCTGCTGCTGCTTCTTCCTCTTCTGCTGCTGCTGCTTCCTCTTCTGCTGCTGCTACTGCCGTTTCAATTTCTGCCTCTGCTTCTCCCTCTTCTTCGCCTGCTTCTTCCTCTGCTGCTGCTGCTTCTTCCTCTTCTGCTGCTGCTGCTTGCTCCCTGCTGCTGCTTGCTCCCTGCTGCTGCTTGGTCCCTGCTGCTGTTTCCTCTTCTGCTGCTGCTTCCTGCTGCTGCTGCTTGCTCTTTTGCTGCATCTGCTGCTGTCGGTCTTCGTTCTGCGGCTGCTGCTGTTTTGCTTTCTGGTGCTTCTGCTGTTCAGCGAGTGAGTGTACAGCAGAGCCGATGAGTGAGGAGCAGCTGCAGCAGGCGGTCGACAAATACGAAGGAGATGTTGCTGTTTTCTTCTACACGCGGTGGGATGCACCAAGCAGGTATAGAGACGTGTTTAAACGACTTCCTCCCTTATTTCTCGTAGCTTTCCTCTCACTTAGAAGTCTTCCTTTCCTGTGTGTTCCCTTCCCGCACGTCTCTGTCTGCGTGTCTCTTGTCGCTGCTGTTGTCCCTGCCCCTCGGCAAATCTCTTCTCTCTGGCCTGCTGGCGCCTTGGCCATTCCTCTGCGTCCCTTTTTTCTCCTTCCTCCTTTCGCCTCTAGCTCGTTGCCGTGCCCCTCTTCTTCTTTTTTCTCCGTTTTCCTCCTCTCCCTCGTCCCGTATCTTCTCTCCATATATATATCCCTATATATGTAATACCTGCGCGCGCGAACACATATATACGTGTGTGTACATAGAGGGAGCCTGAAACGGAGAGAAGAGGAGAGGAAGAGAGAGCAAAAGGGTGGATAGGATGTCTGTATATTTGTGTGTATTCGTGTGTGTGTTTGGGTATTCGTAAATTTCCTTGAATATATGTAGGTGCATGAGTATTTGTCGATACGTCACTAATACCCGCGCAGATACGCATGCGCATATACACAGATACAGAGATACGCCTGCAGACCAAGCACAGACTTTCCTGTCTCTATTTCTTTTCCTTTTCCTCCGAAGGTTCCTCGTCCTCTTCCGTTTCCATTTCGATGAATTTCTTTGTTTTCGACTTCTCCCTCCGTTTCCCCCGCCTTTCCGTCCCACCATCTGCTGCCCTTCCCCTCTTCTTCTTCTTTTGCTGTTTTCGGTTTCGCGTCTTGCGACTTCCCTTTCCCCTTCCACGCAGCTGCGTTTTCAGCCATCCCTTTCTCCTGCTGCTGCGTGCTTCTTCTACTTTTCCCAGACACCTGCTGGCAATATGGGAGTCTACAGCCCGCATGATGTGCGACTCTTCGAAGAAGAAAACGAAGAAGAAGAAGCCAGAGTGCTGTTCTTCCTCTGGACATTCTCTCTTGTCTCCGTCCTTCTCTCGACTCCCGAAAGTCTCCAGCCTTCTTTCGTTCATTTCTGTTCTCCCACGACGGCTGCTTCAGGCAGTGCTGCCACCGCCGCAGCAGCAGCTGAAGTTGTACACTTTCGACTGCCAGCAAAGTTCAAGGGCAGGACATCTGTGTCAGGGTCTCGGCCTGCCGTTCCTTCCGTCAATTCTTTTCTTTTCTGCTGCTCCGCTGCGCTCCACCACCACCTGCAGTCTCTCCTCTTCCTCCTCCTCCTCCCCCTCTGCTGCTGCTGCTGGCGCGCAACCCACCGGGCAGCCACCCGGCGCAGCGCACAGAGAAGCAGCAGCAGAAACGTCTGCTGAGGCAGCCGCAGCGGCAGCCGCAGTGGGAGAAAAGGAGGAAGATACGGCGGGGGAAGATCCCGCAACTGGCGCCATGGGGTCGCGAAGAAGTGCAGCAACAGCAGCAGCAGCAGGAGCCGCCGGCCGGGGAACAGACGCAGAGCAGCAACGTGAAGTGCAGCAGCAGCAGCAACAGCAAGAGCAGCGATGGTATTTTTTCGATGAAAAGGAAGACACTGCACTCCCTTTGAGATGCGCCCGGTAACTTTTTTGCCCACGTCTTCATGGGCGTGCGTCGACACAGAAAGGAAAGCATATAAATATATACACACACATACACACACAATTTTTGTATTGTGAGTATTGTGAACGGGAGAAAGAGAGAGAGATCAAATGATATACATCTGTACACATATGTGGACAGAGAAAGACAAATATACAAGAATATGTTAGAAAAGAACAGACATCTCTCTATATATATACATATATATATACATACATACACATGCGTAGATGCGACCCTGTACATCTATATACGTGTATACACAGGAGAGACGAAGAAACAAATGAATTAGAGAGTGAAGATAGAGAGCGAAGTAGGGTGACATATATATCTATTTATATCTATATTCTATTCCTACATATATATATACATGAGTTCTGACATATATATCTATTTATATCTGTATTCTATTCCTCTCTCTCTTGCTCTCTTTCTCTGTCTATATATATATGAATTCTATAGAAAAAGTATCTGTATCTTTTCTGCGATCTTCTCTGCATCCGTCGTGTATGTACATATATATTTATTACGTGTAAACATATATATATTTGTGAGCATATAAAGAGCAGTCTATATGCTGTTATGCACAAACAACGTGTGTGGACGTCTGTGAAGTTCTCTATTTTATATGTGTATGAATAGTTTGTTCTGTACAACACATATATGTATGTATTTAGTCGGAGAGTCTGCGGAGAACTTCGAAGATGCCGCTCGTACTGCTGTGGAAATCTTCAAGCAGCAAATGAGTTGTCTTCTATTCGTCTTCTCTCTCTATATGGGAGACACGTCGACGCAGCGGACACAGCGAGAATGTGATACGTTACATACTTCCTTTTTCTACATATGTCCAGCTCTACACTTACATATATATGTGTCTACCTAAATCCACGTGTATATACGTGTGTATTTGTTTACCTGAATCCACACATATATGTCTGTCTGAATCAACATATGTATTTATATGTATGTCTATCGAAATTCACGTATATGTGTATATCTCCCTCTAAATTCACGTATGTATATATTTATATATGAGTCCACATATATACATATATATGTCTCTCTCTATCTGCGTGCGGACATATATATATGTATGTCTCTCTAAATCCACACGTATATATATATATATATATATATGTGTCTATCTATCTGATATACGTATACACATACGTGTCTATATCTGTCTACCTGAATGAAAATATATATACATATATTTATATGCCTGTCTGAAGTCACATATACACGTCTCCCCGAAGCCACTTATGTATGTATACCTATGTATGCATTTGTATGTATATATATGTATATATATGTTAATCTACACATATATAGACGTAGGCGTCCGTGTGAATATATGTGGACACGTGAGACACAAAGCATGTATGGAACTTTGTCTAATATATTTGTGCGGAGAAGAGTATGTGGGACATATATGTATGGCTATGTATGCGATCGAAGAGTCGCACGCTTTATATATACGTATATATATGTATAGACACATACACATAAATAGACATACGTCTCCATGTATAGAGAGAGAAAGGGAGAGATGAATAGACAGATATATGTAGAGATATATAAATGTGTATATATCTACCCCTATATATAGACACACAGAAATGCAGAAGTATACATACATATGTTCGTAGATATAGAGAGATATATGTCGCTACGTAGATACAAACTTATGTATATAGGTGTATATGTATGTAGATGTAGATGTTCACAGGCGCCCTTTTCTGTCCCTTTCTGAAGTATTTCTTCTTTAGCTGCAGACAGACTGATTCGTTTGTTGATGGTAGGACTTCACTCAAAAAGAGAAAGTGCGTACGGGTGTAGACATCACCACTTTTTCGAGGCGGGGGGCACGTGCATCAGCCCATCTGTCAGTTTCTGCGTCCCCGTCTCTTCGTCTCCGTCTCTCTGTGTCGCGTCTCCCCCTCTGTGTGTGTGTGCGTGTGCGGGAGAAGATGTATTATTTATGGGCGCGCACTTTCTCTTCTTTTGTGGTGCTGTGCTGCTGCGACTTAATGTGCGTCCCAGCTACAAGGGAGACTTTTTTGTCCAGGAGGCAGTTGTCGACTGGCTGAAAATGATGCGCGTCATCTCGTACGCGCAGCAGCTGCTGCGGCAAGGAGGCCCCGGGAGCAGCGACAGCAGCAGCAGCAGTGACGACGGAGCCTCAGCAGCAGGCGAAGGAGAGAAAGAAGAAGCAGAGGCAGCAACAGCAACTGCGGCGCTTGAACAACTGCAGCAGGAGAACGTGGCGCTGCAGAGGGAAATTGCTGCCTTACGGCAGCAAGTCAATTTGATGAGAGAAAAGAAGCAAGACAAACAGCAGTGCAACTTCCCACCCTGAGACACGGTCTTGCTTCGAGTGACGCGAGGCCAAGAAGAGAAAAGGATAAAGAAGTCACTTTGTGTGTTTGAAGCTCTCGACTTTCTGTATACAACTTCCTCTCCCTTTGAGTTTTTGTTCTCTGGGAAGCTCGTCAAGAAATTCTTTTTGTACCCGAGTCTTCTCCCCTACGTCGAATTCCTTCTCTCCGTATGTACGTGTGTGTGCTTTTCTCTCTCTTTCTATTCTACAGCCACTCCACACGTCTATATATTTCTTCCTATATATACGGGTAACATATATACATATATGTATGTGGAGAATATATGTACGTGGATATATATACATATATATATATAGATGCATGTATGTACATATCTCTATGTGTATGTAGTTATGGATGTAAACACAAAGATATAAATAGAGGTAATAAATCTGTTTATATAGATGTTGTGTGGTAGGAACGTTTCTATTTCATTGTGGTTGCCGTCATTTGCGTGGAGATGTGCCGCCTCTGATTTTCGACAGTTTGACGCATTTGTGTCTACCCAACTCAAAAAATGTGCAGACGCTAAATTTTATAAGAGGACCTGCGTTTGAACTCGTCTACGCTTTCTTCATAACTATACATATATACGTATATATATATATATCGAAGCTTTCTCTTGTATTTATCAGTCTACGTGCTGCCTAGGCTTCTTTAGACGAGGCCTTCCTCCATACAAGCGTGTCTGTGTATGTATATCTATATGTGTATACATACATATATATATATGTGCATATACACTTCCATATATTATATGTACGTGTACACTTCCATATATTATATGTACGTATACACTTCAATATATTATATGTGCGTATACACTTCCACATATGTATATATATGCTGGAAATGTGTGGATTCTTCTGTGTGGACGTAGTGTGTGTGTGTGTGTTTGTGTCTCTTTCGATTGACAGGTCATTTCTTATGGATTTTCTATTTTTGTAGAAATCCACTTCCGGGAATATGTTTCTGCGTAGATTGCCGTTCCTCTGTGTATATTCATTTTTTTAGCTTCTGAATCCTTTTTAGGGCGAACAGGTGACGCCGTACGTAGTCGAATAAAAGGGGTGCAACTCGTTTTTTGTCTTTTGTCGAACTTTCTGGGCTCCGCCTCCCCCCCCTGCTCGCGTGGGTGTGTGTGGGCGAGATAAAACAAATAAACAACAAGAAAAGTCATTTTTCTTTGGGCGCGTATAGCTTTCCTGCTGTCCCCGCCAGAAGAAATATCTGCTGCTGGGTCCCTGACGCGCATTGATGTCTGCCCGTCTGCAGCACGTGGAGGCAAAGAACGATATACGTATTTATCAAAGGGGAAGTCTGTACTCGTATACGTGTGTGAGTGTGTACACACATACGTATATATACATGTTTGCGCTCCTACAACACGTGGAAGCAAATAACTATATACATATATATGTGTCTGTCCAAGGATAGAGCTGTACTCGTATATATATGTGTGTTTGGGTGTGTACATATATACATATATATATGTTGGACCACGCGCAGATGTGTACTCCTTTGTGTGTGTGGGTGGAGATACATATTGTAGCAGAAAATTGCGGAAATGTATCTTTTTTGTGTCTGTGAGTGTATATATATGTCGCGGAAAAAAGATGAGTATACAGATACACGTCTTTGTCTGGTGGCTCTTGATTAAACGTCCTCGTCTCCTTTTAAAAAAGGAGAAGGGAAGAAAAAGAGGAGGGGAAGAGAAAAAATTAAGGAGAAGAGAAGAAGAGAAAGAAATAGGATTCTTACCGAAACAACGCTGCCTCACATGTGCCGCATCCACACATGTGCACACGGGTGTATTTCTTTTATGTGTTTTTCTCATGTCTGTGGCAGAAGGAACTCACCGGTATATCCTCCCAGTCGGGCTGAGCTGCAAAGTTTTACTTTTTTTTTGTTAGAATATACAAACAATTACAGGTAGTCATCGCCAGGGTGAATCGCCCAGGGGTAGTCCGTAATTCTTCTGTTGAAGCCTTTCCAGCATGGATTTTCCTACGTACGCTCATGCATATACGTTTCTCTGTATATATATATATATATGTGCATGTCACATACATACATATATATATGTATATATATATATATATATACAGAGAAAGTTCTTCTGTATCTTTTTCTTCTGTATCTTTTCGTCTCTACGTAAGTACGTAAAGACGTAGACAAGCTCTTTCGCCGCGTACTCGTAGATGTAAACGTGTAGAGTCTCGCAAGTGCACCTTCGTCTACCTGTTTACAAAGACTTGCTTTCAACAAAAAGTGACAACGTATTCATTTCTCGGCGGCTGGCATACATAAATATATAATAGATGGATGAATACACACCTACACACATCAACATTGGTGTGTGTCTCCGTGTGTCTGTGTCTGTGTTTGTGTGTATGTGTAGATATTTGTTCACCTACGTACATATATGTATATAAATATGTACGTGTAGATATATACAGTTGTACAGAGTGGGGGAAGAGAGAAGGAGACGCAGAGAGATGAAATTACAACAAGTGGGTGGAGCTATGCGTAAACGGGTCAGCTGAGGGAAGTGGGGCTCTCTCTGCGAAGGGCCAACAAAGAAAAGGAGGTCTGATAAACACGGGGACGAGATGTTCGTGCGCTTGACTCCGTTTTTTAAAAAAAGATACAACTTACACAAGCAGAACAACGACAGCTTTCGACAATCGAAGAAAATATTTGCGCTCCTCAAGGGAGGTGTGCTACAACCACCACATTGCCAAAACGCAACTACAAATGCCTACGGTTGCTGGCGTGTGTGTATGTGTGTGTCTACATATATATATATATATTCATTGATACGTGTATTCATGTGGGGAAGTATAGCGTTGTATCTTTGCCGCACAACCGGTCCGGCGTGCCGTGTGTCTGAAACGTAGGCACCAGTGGAAATGTTGAATTTTGACTCTTTTGATGCGGCTTACGTGATTCACAAGTAACAAACCGTTTCCTCGCTACGCCGGCTACTATATGCTCTCTCCGCGTTGCTGCAGTTTCACAGATAGAGATCCACGGTATAGCCGCTAAACAACACACAAGTAGCTTCTGCGTATTCTGCGTAGTCCCCAACACTTCTGCAACTCCTGAGTCTCGCTAGATGCGCGGCCCATAGCTCCTGCAGCACCTGAAAAACATCGGCTGCCATTTTGATGTCCACTTGAAGATTTGATCTGCCTGACGGTTGGGAAATCACTGCCTTCCAGCGATTTCGAGTTCCGAAGAAAGTTGTGTCTCCCACGCATCACCTTGGGAAGTCGCGCTTTTCCGCTTTACATGGCTACTCTCGATTTCGCAAGAATGTGTGGTCACCTACACAAATTGGCTGAGAAGACTGCAAACGATATGGAGAGAATTCCCGCAAAAATTTGTGCGTGGAAAGAGGCAACCGCCTTGATTTAGTCTTTCTTCTGTGGCACCTAAACTCGCATTCGGGGTGTGTTGCCGTCTGTTCTTTCAGTTTACAAGTGAATTTTCATCCGTGCGCTTCAAGTGCTACACCGTCCTAGTTGTTGCCAAGATCCCTACTCTGCAGGAACTCGGACGCTACTTTCTCCAGCGTGATGAGTCTAGCTGGTAGGATCTTGCACTTTAGCGTCCAATCGCAAACATGTTCTCAGGTTCGAGTTAACATTCACGAAACTCACATTCTTCCAAAGTTCTCTGTTAAAATCCACTCAAACGTTTCTTGAGCTTTCCATTCTCTCCCTCGTTTCCACTTCTTCCGTGTTTCGGCGTCACCAGTCTGCTGTGTTTGAGCTCCTTGTGGATGTGTGTTGTTACTATTTCCCGTTGTCCCGCTTAAATTTCCTGCACGCACCCACGTTGCACAAGCGGCCTCGTTGCACCACCACCGTGAGCCTCGCCTTGAATTCTTCTTAACGTGATGCTGCTAAACACTGTCCTAATCTTACGGGCAGGCAAAAGTGGTGATATTTCTCCTCTTTATGAAAACAAAAGTGAAGTCGTCTGCCGAAAATCTAGAAGCCACCGTCCTGGGAAAAGATATCTTGTTCAACGCACGCTTATCTGTAAAACTTGAGTATGCCGAGGGAATTCATATTTCATCCACGCGTAGCACAACGGGGACTGAATTCGATTGCTTGTCACGCGCTACTAGCTTCAGGAGAGGTACACCCGCAAATTAGCGAGCCAATAATGTACCACGTCCACCTTTTTTATTCAGACGCCGAGGCGCACGTTTCCCGCGTACGGGTACAACTGTCACTCCATACCATGCAGATCGTCACTGACTCATTCAACGTATCACTTAGTGTTCCTTACCGAATACGAAAATTTCTGCAAAGCCGCACTGCCCACCGGAAGCTACACGTTTGCAGCCAATTAATAGTTCACCAATCGTAGCCCTTCATCTTGAGCAAGTCGCTGACATTACTTTTTTTCTATGTGTCTACTACTGTGGGTTCTATGCCCTTCTACTTACCGAAACGCATTTTCCACCTTGTCTGCGTAACAACCTCTATGATAAATTAATGGCCCCGATAAAGTCACAGTAGTGTAACAGTTGTCTGAGGTTAGTAGCACTTCGCGGTGGAATGCAGCTGGCAAAATCATGTATGTGTTCAGAGAAGGAGATAAAATTCAGTTCCATAGAACTAGAGTGTACACTGTACAATCAGCTGTACTTCATCGTTAGCGCCTCTGTATCTTGTCAGAAAAGAAATAAGTTGGTTGAAAATATCTCAAAGGTTGTGGGCAGGTGGCGGAACTCCAGCCGCAATGATGAGGGACAGTCTGTAAACACGAAAACGACATGGGTAGGATGCTGCTACACGTTTTTGCGCCGCCGTCAAACAAGCATCCACGGGACACGTATCAGTTTAAATCATAAGCAGAGGGGCCGTTTAAGCAAATCAAAGAAAAAAATTGCATTTTGAGCGCACAGGCCTTTTATGATGTGCTGCTGCCGCATCCGCATCTTTGGACTGACGCACGGTCTCGTGGGTGGTCACGCATGAAAAAAGAAAAGTTAAACCTTGTGTTGAGGGTGTCATTTTATCTTGGTTCGCGACACTTGAAGCGGTCGTGTGCCTGCAGGCCGTAACGCTGAAAGCGGGGAAAAGATGACCAACATGACAAAACATATTCTACTGGTGAATGAGGTGGGGACGGAGGGGATAGACAAATCGCACTTTTCTTCCGTGTGTGGATGGAGTGAGAACCACGGCTCTGATCTCACGTAGCACTGGCTCTTACTTTTGTGCGTGGGAAACTGTTCAAGACTGCATATACGGCATCACACAGAAAAACACGCTGTTTTTCTCGTGAGGAAAAACTCATCCATCTGTACGGCACCGTCTGAGAAAAAACATCACGACGCGCGCGCCCTTGCTCTGTCCCGCCAGGCAACGACGGAGTTCATTTTCATTACCTTCGTTGCAACAACTGACGAATGAAGTATCATTCACCGCAGACGGAAATTGTACAGATTGATCCATCTGAGCGTGAGTGAGCAATTCAAAAAAAATATGTTCTGCTCTTTTACACCCGCATATCGTTTACCGACGGGGTTGCACGCGTCTTTGTATGTCGCGAAGAGCTGGTGCTCGATGTGAAGAGCGACAATACATAGACATATGTATAGACATGTACTTACACATATGTGTATACATACGTACGTACAAACGTACACACGTGTGTACATTTATATAGGCGTCTGGGTGTGTGTTTGTGTGTCTCTGAGACTAAGGCTCATTCGTATTTACGTACGTCTTTCGTCCTCCTGGTAAACAAATCGGCTTGCATTCCTCTTCATCTAAATTTGTACATATATGTGTACGTACGTGTGGGCGCATACACGTAACAGATGGATATATTTATGCCTGCTCACACACATGCTTACATGTATATATATATATATATATGTACACAGGTGTATAAATAAATATGTATACACACTGGCGTGTTGACACGTTTTTGTTATATTTTAGGAGAGAATCAGCGCTACAAAGATTTAATGTAGTTTCTTATCGCCAGCAACTTCACAATTGAGGGGGTATTCTCTTTTTTGTTGCCGCCGCCGTGCGTTTTTTTTTATTTCTTCACCAACGTTACTTCCGACGCTCTCCCTCTGTACTTCTCTTCAAATTGCCTCGCGTCCTTTTTACGGAAGATCTGCTGTTGCCATGTGCCAGACTCTCAGAAACACTTTTCGTGTTGTTTCGTGGACCTCTGCTGCTGCTCCTCCCCTCGTCGAATTGCTCGGCCTCCAGCTCCCCCTTTTCCAGCTTCTCTACACTCTTCTTCTTCTGACTTTTCTGCTGCTGCTGTTGCTGCTGCCGCCGCATCTCCTGTCCCACGCCGTGATACCTCTTCGACTCCTGCCGCTTGGTCCTCCATATCCGCTGCTTCTTCTCCTCTTGCTTCTCCTTCTCCTGCGGCCCTTCCTTCTGCTTTTCGTGCTGCTCTCCCCTCCGCTTCTGTCGCTGTTCTCCCCTCCGCTTCTGCTGCTCCTTGTCCCTCGGTTGCTGTCGCTGCTGCTGCTCGTGCTGCTCATCTTCCCTCTGCTTGCGCTGCTGCTGCTGCTTGCGTCGTGCCGCTGGTCTGCTGCGACTGTTCCGGTGCTGCTCGCTTTTCTCTTCTCTTGCGTCACAAGGTGATTTGTTCTTCTGCAAACTCCTGTCCTTTTTTCTTCCACCAACCGGCCGTTGCGCCTTCCCACGCCACGTCTGCGCGTCCTCTCTTCTTTTTCTTCTTTCTTCCTCCCGATCTTCTTCTCCTTTTCCTCGAAATTCGTCCTCTTCTTCTTCTTCTTCCTCTTCCTCTTCTTCTTCTTCCGAGCTGGTGTCGCTGTGTTTGCGTTTGAGAAGACGACGCGCGCTATGAAAGCCGAAGATATTCTGCGGCAGCCAATCTTCGTCTTCTTCACTAGACGCATCTCCTGCTGCCACTCCTCCGCCTCCTCTACGCCCTCCCCCCCGGCCGCCTGCAGCAGCAGCAGCCAGCAGAATCTCGAGCGAATCTCTCCGAACTTGCTGTTGCTGCGTACCCGCGCTGTTCTTTTTGTTCCTCTTCCTCTCCTGTTCCAGCAGATGCAAATATCTACGAAAAATCAGCAGCAGCCGCAAGCAAAGAAGCAAGCGCTCTCTCTTATTCACTTGTTCACACGTACCACACATACACAAGTGTTCACACACATACGCCAATAGCGGTCTCCCTAGAGATCTATCTATTTGTTGGTCAACCTAGTCACACATACATACATATACGAATATACACACAGAGCCAGCTAGATACGCATATGTATATACACGTAAATTCATAAATATATTGGCAGACTTACCATGCGTATTCTACACACGTAAGAACGTTAACATATACGTCTCTATCAACATGTCTCCTGTATATATATATATATGTATTATCTATATATACATATATATATATGACTACACACCTGCACATATAGTTCACCACACATAAACGTATTCACGATACATATATATATATATATATATATGTACACGAATATATTTGTACGCACATAAATAGCCACATCCACATATATATATGAACCTTTACATATACTGGCAGACTTACACGTCAATATATGTACAAACACGTATGCGTACTGTCTCACACACATACGTAGACACATTTGTATATAGGAGACGTAAAGATATTCGCCGGTATACACGAATAGATACACACAAATACAAATGCTCCCATACATATAAACATATGTACGTGTGGTGTCATCACATATATATGGACGCACGTATTCCCCTACAAACAAAGAAATACACACATTTTTCAGAAGTTTCGAAGACAAGGATATACGCGTGTAGAGGTTTGAACAGAGAGAGTTATCCAAGGAAAGAGTTCCTTGTTTTTTTACCTTCCCGCTTTGCGGTGTCGTGATGGCTGCGTCCGAGTTCCGAAGTCGATGCTGCCGCTGCTGATGCTTTCTGCGTCGCTGTTGCCTTCGTCGCTGCTGCTTCCTCTTCCGCCGCTGCTGCTTCCTCTTCCGCCGCTGCTGCTGCTGCTCCTCCTCCTGCTGCTCTTCTGTTTGCTTCCTCTTCTCCCGCTGCCGCTTCCTCTGCCCCTGTTGCTGCTGCTTTGCTGCCGTTCCCTGGCTCCTTCGCTGCTGCTGCTTTTATCCTCGCTATTCATGCCGCCACTGCGTCTTCCTCGGTCCCCGCGGCTGCTGCTGCTGATCCTCCTCTTCCTCTGTCGTGTCGGACTGTTTGTGCTGCTGTGCCGTTCTCCGCTGCTGCTCTCTCTCCTCCCGCTGCTGCTGCTGCTGCTCCGCCCGCGTCTGCCGCTGCTGTGGTGTAGCATCTCTGCCGCTGCAGGGGCACCGCTACTACTGTTTGCTTCCTCTGCTGCGGATGCTGCTCGCTCTTCTCTACTTTTTCTCCTGGCGGATGAAAGCCCGCCACATTGGAAAGCTGCTGCTTTGGCGCTCCCCACCGTACTGCCGTCGGGACAGTTTTTCTCGTTCTGACGTTTCCTTGAAGCTGCAGCTCTTCCCCTTGCACCGGTGGAACTCCTTCCCCCTGCAGCAGCCGTTCTAGCAGCACCAGTACCGGCAGCAGCGCCACCATCGGCAGCAGCAACACCAACAACAGCGGCAGCACCAGCAGCAGCGTCAGCACCAGCAGTGGCGACAGCTCCAACAGCAGCGGGAGGTCCAGCAGCAGATGTCTGCTGGGGCGTGCGCGCTTGGGACGTGAATGCCAGTGAACATTTCACTCCCGGAGCAGTAGCAGCAGCTCCATGTTCTCGCGCTGGCATCACTACCGCTGCAACCTCGTTGCTGTTGCCATTACTCTCCCTCCTCTTTGCCTTCACCACTCGGTACGCGCCGCCATCTCCGTTGCTGCTCTTCTTGCTGTTGCTGTTACTACTTGTGCTATTGCTGCTCCGACGGTAGACTTTGCCGTTGATGCTGCTCTTGGACGCGCTGCTGCTGTTGGACGTGCTGCTGCTCTTGGGCGTGCTGCTGCTCTTGGGCGTGCTGCTGCTCTTGAGCGTGATGCTTCCCTTGGGCGTGCTGCTGCTCTTGGGCGCGCTGCTGCTCTTTGCAGTGCTTCCTGTTTTGCTGCCGCTGCTGCCTTTCGTAATGCTGATACTGCAGCTGGCCACACGACTGTCCGCGTAGCTGTTGCTGCGTCTCGTCTGTGAAAGAAGGAACGCTGCTTCTTTGCTGCTGCTGCTGCTGTTGCTTCTCGTCTTCTCCTTCTGTCTTGCTGCTTCCCCATGCTTTTCCACCAAATCTTTCTCTGCAGTCATATGATCCGAAACGCCTCGCATGCGGTTTCCCATCCTCTTCTTCTCTTCGTGTGCTTCTTTTTGCTTCCTTTTTCTGATCTCTGCAGAGCTCTGTTCCTCTCCGAAGTGCAGCCCTGTCTTGCCCCTTCCCCTTCTCTTCCTGTCCCTACTGCTGTTCTTGCCGCCGGGGTCCTTGCTCCTGCTGTTCCTGCTGCCGCTGTTCTTGCTGCTGCTACTGCTATTGCTGCCACGGGTGTTGCTACTGCTGCTCTTGGCGTTGTAGCTGCTGTTGTGTTGGTGTAGTTTGCTGTTGGCGGCGCTCTCTGCTCCAGGAGTCGTCTCAGCCGCGGCGCTCCGCTGGTTTCTCCCTGCTGCAGCGTCTGCTGCTGCTGCTGCTGCAGGACGCACCCGTCTCCCTGCTGGTCGAGACGTTTCTGCTGTTGCTGGCGTTTCTGCTCTTCGAGTTGCTGCCTCTGACGCTGCTAAAGATGAGTAATTTTTCGCTGCTGCTTTCGGTGCTGCAGAAAAGAAGTGTGCTGCTGCACAAGCGTCCAAATCTCTTGCTGCTGCTGCCGCTGCTCCTCCTCCTCGGCTGGACCGTACCGCTGCCGATGGAGTCGCTCGCCCGGCTGCTGCTGACTGGTCTCTTCCTGCTGCTACTGCTGCTGGTTGGCGTGCAGCTGTTGCAGATATTCCTTCTGTTCTAAAAACTGCCGCTGCAGCTCCTGCTTTGTTCCTCGATGAAGGAAGCGCTGCCTTTGTAAACGCCGCTGCAAGGGAAACACTTAACGCTTCTTCCGTAGGATACGCTGCGCAGGAAGATGCCGCTGCTGCTCGTTTTAGCGCAGCTGCTGCAAAAGGGTTCGCGTACCCTGCGGCGGCTGTTGCTCTTCCTGCTGCTCTGTTCGAATGTGGAGTTGTTGCTTGTGAAGCGGGGGTCTGAGGAGATGCTGCCGTAGAACAAGCCACTGTGGAATCTGCTATCAATTCTGCTGCGCGGCCTGCCAAAGGAGAAGAAGCAGTCGTAGCTGCTGCTGCTGCTGCTCGCTCTCCTCCTCCTCCTCCTTTCATGCTGCTCCGGCTGCGATCTGGACCAGGTAAATCACGATGTATCCTTTCTAAATCGTCACACTCTTTCTTCTCCTGCAGCACCATTATCATAGCGCAGGATCTCTGTTTACTTTGTCTTTGTTTTTAGTCATGCGCTGGGGAATGTTCTGCTTTTCTGAATCGCAGTGTCAGACCTGCCTTTGGAACTCTTCTACTGCTGCTGCTGCTTGTGCTGTTGCTGCTGTCGTGGCTAGTGCTGCTGCTGCTGCGGAAGGCGCTTCCGTCGAGAAGGTTGTTAGTGCACCCGCTGCTGGGACTTCTTCAAATGCTGCTATTCCTCGAGCTCCTGCTATTGCTGCTGCTGCGTACGCCGCGGCCACTGCTACTGCTACTAAGACACTGTCTAGTTGTCTAGCTGCTGCGCCTTGCTGCTGCGTCTGGTATTGTTTCCGCACATGATGTCTGCTGTCCGCTGCTGCTGCGTCTGCTGCCGCGACGGGAGCCACTGGTACTCCGGCTAAGAAGTAGGGAAGTTTATTCTGGTGGTGCGCCACGCCACTCCTCCTTCGCTCTGCTGCTGCTGTTGCTGCTGCTTGGTTCGCTTCCTGCTGCGGTTCATACGATCTGCGGTGGTCCTGCGTCTGCTGCTGCCTCTCGTCCTGCGCCTTCTGCTGCTCCTCCCTAGATACGTTCCACTTTTGTATCTCTCTGCCTGGTTCAGAAGGTGGCAATCCGCCTGCGGTTACGTGTCCTCAACACGGCTGCTTTTCATTTTCTGACCTCTCTTGCGTGTTCGTCTTGTGAACTTCATGAGCGTCTTTTCCGGCTTTCCTCCCTCTGTTCCTTCTCGTCTTTCTCCTCTCATATATCTTTTCCTCCCCAACTGTGTTGGTACTCCGACACTCATGCGTATTTACGATTGTGCGTGTGTGTGTACATACATACATACACAATTAGAGGGAGAGGGTCCTGATAGTATTTCTGAGCTAGCCAGTGTTGCTGGTAGTGCTGCACCTGCTGCTGTTGATAATGGTGGCACCAGGAGCGTATTTCAGTCTGCCAGATGTGCTTCTTCTCCTTCTTTGTCTGTGTGTCTCTGCCTTTGACAACCTGCGGTGGCCGCCTGCAACGAAGAAGCTCCTCTGCAGCATAATTTTACTGCTGTAGCTGACCCGAGCGAGCGAGACACCGCAATAACGGCAGCACTTGCGCTTCCAGCAGCGGCAACGTCCATCCGATGATGCACTCACAACCAACCGCAGTGATTCTCATCGTCGCAGATGCTTGTGTTCTCCTGTCCGTGCGCGAGGCGTACACGAAAGACGTCAGACGCTTCAGTAGGTGCAGCTGCTTTTGGAGTATCAGCAGCAGCAGTTTCGCCTCATGAGCACACGCAGCAGCAAGAGCCTCAGCAGCAGCAACAGCTCGAGTGGCTTGAGCAACAGCAGCAGCAGGAGCACCCTTTTCCAGAGCGGCTGCAGATAACAACACAACAGCAGCACCAACAACGAAGGATGATCTCTTCTTCCAGCAGCTGCAGCAGCTGCTACACTGGATCCACATCGTCACCACAAGTGACCACCGAGGTGCACCACCAGCAACACCAGCTGCGTCTCCGTAGGAAGAGAAGCGTGTGCTTTTGGCGGCCTAACTACTCTGCACGGGATCCACTGTAGCAAGAGAACTTTACGTACTGCGCAGAACAAATCACAGAATAGAAGGAAAACACGCACAACACGTGGAAATACACATTCGCACACACACACACACACACACACTCAAATACGCACACACAGATATTCCCTGTACATGCGCATCTGCGCGTGCGTACAAATCTGCTTCCATGTGTATCTCCGTACACGTGGGTACACACACAGAAATACACGTATATATATATATATACCTGAATGAGCATACATGCGCATACGTTGCCAGGGGTATAATTACGCATGTGTATTGACAGGCGCAACGTTACGTAGATATATACACTTCACTGGGTACACGCGCGAAAATTTGTGAGTTGCTTTGGTCGTTGGGACAGGTCTCTGCTCACACTCGGCTGCATAATGAAACGGGCAGGTATACCTGACCTTACGCATTTGAAAGCACTGGCAGTTTCATCGGGCTTGTGTACATAGGTGAGTGTATCTCTGCGTGCAGCCCATCTCGCATAAAGAAATTCATACAAATGCAAGTGCAGTCATACACCTACGTGCAGACAGATGCGTACAGGCAGCACCACGGGTACACGGACAGAAGTAAAAGACTTGTACGCACGGACATACACACATGGTAGATAGATAGATAGATGGATAGATAGATAGGTGGATAGATAGACAGATAGATAGACGTGTCCATGTACACGCACTGGCACACACACGAGCAAAGGAGAGACACGTTTGTATGCATTTCCACGCACAGGAAGACGCACACAGAGAATGTTTCAGCGACGTATACAAAATATATTCACGTACATGGGTATCCACACACTGCTCCTGCTAGCCGCAGCAACAAGCACGTAGATTACACGTCTACTTAGAATGCACGGCGTGTGCTCGCTTACGCGGCGTGAATCGATCCCGTTGCAGGTAGTCATACGGCCAACTATGAGGACATACCGGCGCAAGCAGCTGATTTGTGTATACGAAACGCTACTAACATACATGTTTCCGCCGGAGCCGGTCCACTTTTGAAACCTGTCCAGGTGCACGGGTAAGTGTATAGAGGTCACTTTTATCAGGCATCCGTGTACACAGCGTATCCGACTGATAAATCATATTCACGCCTACGCACGTATATGAGAAGAGGAGAAAGCAACACGCGCGTGCCGAAGCACAACAGCAAACACGCTTCACACATATGGGCGAATGTACTTGAAAACTGCGCGGACGTCTTTGTACATATATGTGTATTCAAGGAAGAGCAACTTCTTCCCGCACCCCTACGTAGACAGTACACACGTACATATATCGTGCAGCCAGACGTATGCGAGGACACGTGCTCGCCAGTGCAGTTTTACCTCTACAAACACAAAGCATAGCCACGTGCATATACGTAGATTTGTGTAGACTATTGAACAGCAGTATGTTTTTGTGCGTACGTCTACACCAGATAAGGATGCCTACCGTTCCGCCACGCGTGTCTGCTGACGTCGTATCACCTACAGCATATGTACACATATTTACTTTTGAGCAGTTACACGTGTGCACGCCTTCTGAACATGTACACAAGTGCAGCACGTTGTACCACATCAAACGTACAAGTTCCGTGGACTCGGTCCGTGGATTCTTAGAGACTCCCTCAGACTGACCCTTTACGCCGACATTTGACACGGTGGGGGATTCAGCAAAAAATTCATGGGAAGAGCATCCTAACGATATTGCGTATACACATTTTTTGTCACGGCTTATATAATTATGCACGTTACCGAATGTGGGTACATGCGTATGTATGTGTGTGTATGCATTGTCCATATTCATATATATATATATACGCACATAAATACGGATGCGTATGCAAGTGAATACAAGTACACGCAAATACACATCCTTAGGACCAAAGAGACAAAACTGCACATACTCGTAAAAACGGACACAGAACGGCTTCTTCGACTACTGGTCTTTTGCGCGTTTCTTTGCACTGTCCCCCATTGACATACATCAAATTCCCGATTCGACGAAGGCTAGCAATTCTCTTGCACAGCTTCGTCCGCGCTTCAACTTCTACTACGCGTATATATTTCCCGTCGTCTCCACGTGGTCGGTCGAGCCGCGTTGCTCGGTTAGAGAGGGCGGAAAAACAAAAGCAGCCGGACAGTTGCTGCCGAGCTCTTCACGTTTTTTGAGGTTTCACATGTTTGAACGCTGCCTCTACAAAGTGCCGACGCGGAGACACTTGTGTCAAATCGCGTCTTTAACTGAAGGTAACGGCGAGGAACAAAACGATGTCAATAGACTTCTTTGGATCTAGCACTGTAATAAGGTGTCACTTCCTCACTATCTCTCTCACCAAGTAGATCTCCAGTAGTGACACTAGCTGAGCTCACGGTGATCCCTTTCATTTGGATTCTACCTCTTGACGGGGCCCTTTCACACTCATCGTAGTAATCATACGAACCTCTGAAGAGGACGCTGCGCGCTTCTGAAGCGACGCTGTCGCTTCCGCGGTGGGTCCCTTTACTTGTTTTAACGGTCACGCCTTCTATTTGCCGCTTGACCTTGTGAAATGACGGTGTCCATCAGTTGTGGTCTACTCTAATGTACCCAGCCTGAGTCTTGTTTACCGAATTGACAGAGACGAGTGCGCACGTACCGAGCGAATATCCCGCTCGGCATGATCTGTACACATGCTATACAAAGCTGTTTCTCTATGCGCTCACACGCAGGGAATTAACCGCAGCTTAGCAACCATTCAGTATACCTCCTTCGCTACAGTGTGTATAAAAGCTGCCGGGAGGGTTCGAAGGCGAACAACGCAGATCGTATAAAAAACCGCATAGACAGGGGAGATTTGCTGAGAAGCAGTCGTCTCGTACAGAAGGTAGACACAATTGTTCCGACGACATTTAACGGCCGCGCAGGTTGTCGCTGAACTGTGGAATGCAGTCGCTGCACGACAGTTGGAAGACTCGGGTTTTATCGGAGAACGGCATACACTTTGTCGCTCCTGTTTGCAGGCAGCGGAGTATTTCTACGTGTGTCGTGCCAGGTCGATATTGTACCAACGAATAGAAATCTGTATCGTCGGCAATTCGTTTAAAAATTTGACTGTACAGCTAAGTCACAAGGTAATTAAGTTTTCAGTTTGTATTTACGCTTTCAAATACAAATACCAACATTTAGATTAGTCATATTTCAATATCCGAGGTCAGCACAGATACGGTGTAAGCATTCATAAATTGTGGTAGCCACCATTGTAGTCGTCAGAGTCCCAGAATATGAGTTTGACGGAGATAACACACATATTTAATACAAGGTAGAACGCGGCAGGAAAACAACTAATCACTGGAGTAATAATACAAGGTTGTAGTGAATCGCACCAACTTCCAAATCGCCCTGAAAAAAAGACATATCGCAGGGCTGGAAACGCACTCGAGCGCTTAATCATGTGTCAACTCTGCTGTGCCGGCACGTGGCCAGTGCAGGTGTGTAGATCGGCCATGTAGAAATTCAAGAATGAAGGCCAGCGAGAGGTGGGTGTTGTCGCCGGCTGCGACCTCCTTTCCTTCATCTGTATTAGTTCCAAGTTTGTCCATAAGAAAATATGCTGCTCCCATGAGACGGTCTCGCCATTGTACGCAAGCGGCATTATTCGTGGACAAAAAGGGTCAACGTCAAGCACCGCCGCCCTGCGCGGGACGTCCAACAGGGGGCGCTAGCTGTCACTAGACTCGTGTATGGGCGTTCCCGCACCTCAGTTTACATAATGTGGATGTTTACGTTCACGCACCTCACGGCATACGAGGATATGCTCGGCTACGGACGACAAACACTACAGAGAATTAGTAGTAGCATTTGCAATTGACGCTTATGATGAAGTTTTGCAGTAACGTTTTAGTTTGCCGGGGGGGGGGAGGGGGGGGTGGGGACAGTAAGTGCGCCGACGAAGACAAACCAAAACGTTCGTAGTGGATACAATGTATTACGGCACGGTTGTGGACAAGAAATGTATGTAACGCTGTGTGTGTGTCTACTGGTAGCCCGTGCACGGACACTCCCATCGTTCCCGCAGGTACCTCGCCACATACGACTTCCCGGCGAAGACGGCGCCCCCGGCAAGGAATACATCAGTACACCTCAATTACATATTACATACATAAATATGTATACACACCTATATACGCATGTATATACATATTAATATATTCGCACACGCAAATACAAATATACTATTTGTATGGTTGCGCAGTGTACAGCGGAGTAAGTGAAAAGCCTGACAAGAGTATAGACAACCTGTGTCAAGCGTCAAGGTTTTTAGCGCGTCGTTCAGACTGCCGGAGTCTATCTATTCCAGGAACCGGTTGTCGAGTACATCGAATTATACGTAGTATATCCGTGAATTTTGTCGAACTATTCACTTTTTTTCTTCTCTCTTCACGTAGACACCGTTGTTGATCGGCGTTGATGTCTGCATCAACGCAGAAGGCGCAAAGCTTTTTGCTTCGACATCTAGAATATACTCTGCCTGTTCGTTGGCGTGACTTGATGTTTTGTTTGCTTTCTGTTGTTCTTTGCCAGTGTAAACATTCTCCCGACTACGAGTTCTAATCTTCGAGGACTGCTGATCAGGTGGTTGTCAGATGATACATAGCTGCACCCATACCGAAGTGACTATGAGTATTATGACTGAACTGATACCTCTATCAACACATGAAGATGTGAAGTGAATTACCAACGAAAAGCGCTATAAACTGAATTATGTTTCAACTTCAGCACTAGTCTACCACGCAGATGCACGTGGAACGTGTTGTGGTGGCACACACTTCGTAACTACAATCGATGAGTAGCACAGAACTACATTTATGCGGGGCAGAGTTTAGCTTTGTAACGTAGGGCATGAACGTAGGTGAATCTCTGTATCCTTTCCTAAATAAGACGCAGGTGACGTCTTCCTAAGTCACTCGGACATTTACAAATTCCACCACTCCAGGGCTGTGATACTTGGGAAAATGTGCGGCCGTAAAGGGAGCTGCGCGCCATCATGCAACTTGAGCGAGCCGCTGACCTACGTCAGAATCGTACCCAGATTTTATGAGCTTCTTTCATGAATGCGGTTCACATCTGTTTAAAGCCGTCTCTTTCGCCGCAATGGGGAAAACTTCCCATTTCAGATCAGTGACTGTCCGCCGAATACAGATCGACTTGCACGTTCGCAAATCGAAAGGCGTCGTTAAATGTTTCTAGGAGCTTCAGAAAGGTGCGTCTCTTGAGTGGGAAAATGGTTGTGAGCTTCCCATTTCAGTGACTGTCCGCCGAATACAGATCGACTTGCATGTTCGCAAATCGAAAGGCGTCGTTATATGTTTCTAGAAGCTTCAGAAAGGTGCGTCTCTTGAGTGGGAAAATGGCTGTGCGCGAATCAGCTCTAGTCCAAAGGCATCGTTAAGAAGTTCCTCAAAACTTTAAAAAGGTGTGTCATTCAATTGAGAATGACTCTGCATTGCTCAGGTAATTGACGCTGTAGGCTACCGTTGTTCTAGACAACTACAGCGGTATCGCTAGTTTCGAGATTCTCCACAAAAATAAACACCAGACAGTATTTGAAAGTCAGTGCAAATTTTGTGAGAATACAGTTTTTGCTGGCAAACGGGGAACTGCTCTCTCAAAATTTCATTGCAGGAACACTAGAGAGAAGTGTGAATAACGAGTGAAACAGGTTTGAACGCCTCTGAAGTCCTACTTGGTATTCGAATTGATTCTGAAAGAATATGTGATTGGACCTGGTAAAGAGGAACTCTAAACCGACCACACTTTTAAGGACTCACCCTTGTCACCGTTTTGTCGAAAAATATCATAAGGGAGGGGTGTGCAGGATCCAGAACATTGCTGTATATTACTCTGCTCCAAGTTTAGATAGGACGAGGCGTCCACTCCTGTTAACATAACCCACTACGGTGCTTGTCGCATTCTTCTCAAAGAAAGGAATGCGCGTGTACGGCAGATGGATATGATGCAGTACTTCGATACAAATGAAACAGCGGCAGATGGCTACGCAAAAAATCCGAGGTAAACACCTCTCCTCTTTCGGATGTTGTGCAAACGCTGAGAGCCTCATATGGCTGACATACGGCAAGCCTATTAATGTAATCGCCCATTACGTTGCCGCACACACATCGCAACGGGGCGCTGTACCCAAGAAGCATATCATCAGAATACGTAGTCCTATTGTGGGAAGAAAGGTCTACCGTCAGCGCACGTTCTCCAATAATCTTACTTTTTCCACCTGGTGGGTAATCTTGTACTCTGTCAGGCCGCTTTCTTCAACATGGTTTTCACCAATTAAATGCACAACCGCGCCTTTCTGTGGCGCAACCTCCGACATTTTCAGAATTAGTGAAGGACTTCTAGAATCGGCGTCCTTCGCTTATTCGCAAACTAGCTGACGCTCGTAACATATGAATTTGTAGCCGGAAACGCTGAGTGACGTAAGTGACACAACCCTCTTGCGCAGAACATGGGGGTAGACAATCCACTACAGTTACACGGTACAAAAACGCTGTTTTACACGGGCTCTTACACGGTTGTGGGCGGTATCAATGTAGACACTTCAAAAGGCACAGATCTTCACGCCTGCCCTTCGAAGGAAGATACCACAGCGCGGGTGTATTTCGGGCAGGCACATATATTATACGTGTAGTATCTAGACAGGAAAAAGCAGTAGAGGACAGTTTCTCTCAGTTGATTTTCTAAACCGAGGGGAAGAGGTGACCGTCCTTGATCTTTGAAGACAAGTTTCTTTACCAGGTAGAGTCATCTGCAGAACAAAGTCTCCTGATCTTATGGGGACAACAACACATTTGTGAATGCAGAAGGTCATTTATAAAATGAGATGCACATCGTTTACACGAAGCAGGATCACCAGTATCTGAAACGTGAAGCACAGAGTCGATGCAATGAGCACCGTCTAGGAGTGCACTAAATATGTGCGATTGATCATACATTGTATACTCGTAGCAGCAGAGGAAGATATCGAAAGAGCCGAAAACCAGTCGGTAGTACAGAACACCACCAGCAGAGGACAGACGTATAGGCTGGGAAACTATGTAATATATGGCAGTAGCAATAGATGTACAAACAGACGCATCGGCAAAGCCCGTACAATGCCCTTGGCTGAAGCAACTCCGGATGGCTGGTGGTCCTCCGAGGACACGTCATCCCGCGGCCACACATTGGTGCTCTAAGGAAACTCGATGTGCCCAACACTTCAAACATGTAGAAAATGGTCTCCAGTCGTCCCCAGAAGAACTGCTGCAGTCGATACTGGGTGTCGTGTGCACACGTTCGTGCTGGCCAAGTAGCAGAAATTTACAATGCGCCTAGGTAGTTGTCATGTGAAGAGGGAAAAGAACGGGTTTAACCGAGAAATTCCACCACGAGAGGAGGTCTGTCTCCGCAAGAGGGGGATACCCTCTACGCGAGAGATGCCGTCAACGAAACGAGTAGCTCAAAGCAAGGTACGGCGTTTTTCCATTGAGAGAACAAAGTCTACGAGGGGAACCGTGCCGCAACACAAAACACTTTCACGAAAATACATTACACCTTCCATGTGAGACAACGCCATACACACACGTGTACATAAATGTGTTCACTTCTACGCCTATGGACATTTGTATACATACACGTGTGTATGTATACGCGTAGATGGGCACCATACATTTCTGTAAGTATAAGTACAATACGTTAACGGCAAAAAATGCGCTTCCTATTCCCCCGTAGAAAGCAGCCTACCCACTTTACAACTAATTCTGAATTTCTTTGTGATCGTCAGCCTTTTTCCTCGTCCAGCATTCTCATTTCCTGCTCTTCCTCCCACTCCACCTTTTTCGTTCCTTTTTCCCCGCCTCCGTGATCAACGTCTCCCATAGCAGTAACTGCTTAGCACTTTTCCTTCTCGTTTCTCCTCCCCTTTGCACTCTCTTTCCTCTCTCGCCTTCGCTATTTTCTATCTCGGCGTGTCACCGCCTTCACCTGTAATGCAGCGTCGTACGGGACCCGCCTGCACGATGGTTTTTTGCGGATTTCTACTTGTTCATAATTGTACAGATAGGCGCATACGCATGCGAATACACAAATGTGTATACATTACTATATTTCTTTTTTGTGAACGTGAATCTCTGTATTTACACGCAAGCTCATGCGGCTTCGCCAATCTACCATTACTGTGTGGTGAGTGACTCACAAACGTTTTTTCCGCTTGAATAATAAATTGACTTTCGCTTCCCTTTCCCCAGCCTTTCTTCTCGTACATCCAAAGTGCCTCTGTATATATCCTATGCTCTTGGCTTCCTGTTAGCCACTCTTCGCAGCCAGTCCCCATGTCCACATATGTATGTATACATATATATATATATACATATACACACAGCGTACATCCAGATGTGTAGTGTTATGTATACAGATATACATGAGCATACAGACTCGTGAGTATACTAACACTACCGCTTTTCTTCCCTTTCAGCCATTTGTTTCAAAGTCCGCCGTCGGCCCTATCGCTCTCCCTTGAGGAGTTCTGTTGTCCCCTTTCAGTCTGACCTCTTTTTTTTCTCTCTCTCTACGTTTCCTCCCAGTCTCCCTCATCCCCATTTCCTTGAGTTACTCTCCTCCTTGTCCTCCACATCCTCCGACCTATCTTCTTTTTTCACTCGTCTGCTCGCGTTCTCTCAACACGTCTTACACACGTCTCAGTGTCTCTACACTTCGTCCTCCTCTGTGCCCTCTTCCTCTCCCCCTTTTTCTCTCCTCTCCGTCTTCTGCGTCTTCTCCTCGCCTCCTTGTCGCCCTGCTCTCAGAGCCCACAGGAGAGGCACGCCTGTGCTTGTTCCGCAGCCGCACTAATATCAATTTCTCCGTCCGCATTCACCACCGCAGGTCCATAATAAGCCATCGCGTTGCGAGATTTATAGTACTCGTTTCTCATCGCAGACTGGGTTAGTTTGACATCAAACCGGTGAGATATTGGCTCAAATAATAACGTCCACACACAGCCCACTACCAACGCTATCCCCAGCAGCACAGTGAACGCTGCGTCAATCACCGGGAAGGCGTCGGTTCCAAATGTTATCAGGCCAAAGACCTCTAAAGTACAAACGCACACAAACGCACAAGAGAAGGAGAAAGCCAGTCATATACACTTACATACACACGTGTCAGTATCCAATCACGGAGACAGACATCCACTGTAATATACACATTTACACGTATAAGTATATTTGTATATATATATATATATATTACAGTCCATATAATGTAGGCGTAATGAAGTGCGTACGGAAAGCACAGTAAAGACACTAACGTGAATATATATACATATATATGTATGTACACGGTGTAAATTTTAACAGAGAGATATGATTATACACACACGTAGATATGTACGTATGTGCGTATGTGTGTGCGCAAATGTAAGTACGTATATGTATATGTATAGATTTGCGCGTATTTATATACACGCACGTACGTATATTTATACACACGGGAGTCGTACGTGCACACAGGTGTACACGTGTCTACCGTGCATACGTATTACCTGTGAATAAATAAGTACATGGCTCTCTCCACTCATATATGTCTAAACTTCTAAACATATGTCTCAGTCTCCTTTGCCATCGTCTTTTGGTTTCTATGACTGCAAACTCTGTGACAACGTTGTCAGGGAACGAACAATCGACGTTGACACAGACCTTTCTCGGACTGCTAGTTCTCCTCGTGATTCTAGCAGCATGATGCCCGAGCAGCAAGATGACGTGAGCGGGGATCGTTAAAGAAGCTTTTGACAAAATACGCCTTCTTACACATTTGACGGGGTGTTCTTTGCATACGCGTTCACGCCGTTCTTCTCTACATTCGTAGACAAATGCTGGATTGTGTTTTACATCCATTATCGATGCTTCCTCACCTACGTGGACCACCGCACTGCACAAGACATTTGACCCTGTTTCTTTTTTTACGAATGATCCTCATTTGTATGGTGGTTTCTTTCATGTGTGCAACACCATATCGTCACATTCACGTTAAAAAGTTGTTGTCTTTTCTCTTTACAGACACGCAGCAAATTTACTTGGCGTCTCCACCGGACTATGCCCTTCTGCGCACCTCTGGGCTACGATCCTGCATGTACGAGCGGATCTCTCAGCGTCACCTATTACATTTCCGTACATGGAAGGCCATTCGATCTCTTTATATACATCCGTACTTCTACTGCTACCGTAAATGTTAATTCCATCAATGCAGTGGACACCTTGTTCTCCTTTCTAACACTGGGCAGTATATTCTTAAATGTGAACCTCACTACCCACTTATCCCTCTTGCACATGTTTCTATAATGGTGTTGCTTTATTGCGACCCCGAACACTACTACCATCGTTTCTCCACACACGTGCGGACGTGTAATAAAATGGGCACGCAGCGTCGCAAAGTCACAACACTTGCAAAACATGCCGGCAAGCCAGGATGCCGGCAAGTTAGGATGCCGGCAAGTTAGGATGCCGACAAGTCAGGACGCCGGCAGGCCAGAAACTCTCATAGTGAACTTTCTATTCGAATGGGTGACTGCGGCATGCAAAAAATCTCTGACTGCTCAAAGAACGGCCACGCACGTGAATAAAGCGGGAAACTGTCGGCTGAAACAGACGGAATGCAGCACTTCTTATTGCAAACGTGTCTCCCGAGGGGGAGCGCACCGGGAAAATACACGCACCTGCTACTGCAGTGTACAGTCATCCCACACGATGAAATGTAACAGAAGAGAGTAAACAGAGAAGGTACCCCGGCAACGCGACTCCACCGTGTGGCAGCACGAGGAAAGTGTTGTAGCGAGCGAGGGCTGAGAAAAGCACTAGTGACTCTCGCATCTTTCAAGAGATGTTAACAGAAAACACAAAAACGTGTATGTGTTTCACTTTCCCTTTCACGGGACGCGGTTCTCATCGGCTGTAAGCAAAGCAAGTCAAAAGGAAGAAGCACGCGCTTTTATACAGCGAAGAAGCGAACCCGGTGAGGAGGTAGTGAAAACAGGTCCCTGTCATCGCTACAGAGGAGCCGGTGCAGCAGGGATCCACAAGGCAGGGAATGAGAGCTGTGCAACTCGTAGAAGGGGACGGGAAGACACATCTATTGAAGAATGCGGTGTACGCAGGCCGCAGGACTTAGAGAGACATTCATGAAAGATTATGTGGCACACAACGCAGACCGCGTTTGTCTATCTGGTAGGAGAACAAGAAGCACGTAACAAGTAAACAAGAAGGAGGCAAGACTCTTGTTTACAACCCCTGGAAAAGAACGTTAATAAGTTACACGGACAAGATTACCACCAAATTTAAGAAACACTGCCCCATCTATCGGTGGCGGCCTCCAACCTTCCCAGAGCCTCATCAGAAGCGTCTACGGTCAAGATTGTAGACACTCTACGTGCGTGCGTGCCAGTTGTTCATGTAAGTGTGGATTTGCAACCATTTCTACTGACATAAGTACGTCCTTAGAATCCCTGCTGACTCTATGTTTCCCCATGTAAAGCGGCAAAGCACACATACACACACCCATACACACACACACGTACCCGCTCTATTGTAGTTCATATATACACGTACGAGCAGATGCAATTCATCACACGGGTCACAGAGTCGAACGTGCATCTTTCAGATCAGCGTATACTTCAATGTGACCGTCTCTCGCTGGAAAGGGAACACTCGGTTTGAGGTGAGCAAAAAAAGAAAAGGCACGCTACGGTGCCGGATGAAGCTGCGCAAGAAGTACGTGCGTCGACCGCGTTCCCAGCCTCCTCTCCTTTCTTTTCCTTCCTACAAAGTTTCGTATATGCACAGAAGTATACATGTTTGCAGGTGTACTGAAAGCATAGATTTCGCTCAGAACGCGGAGCTCCTCGACAGGTCCCTTACCAGTAAGAGCCGCAGATTTGTAGCAGAGTGCGCAGACCCATCCCCATCCTTCCCCAGCTCCCTCGGAGTGGTAGACTTCCAGGAAGAAAATTGCAGCGCCGGTAAAAGCGAGAGAAAAGGCGTCACACAGTCGAGCAGTGAAGAAGGTTATCCACGTCGACCCTGCGCCGAGCTGCTTCTGCATCCATGGATCGTCAAAGTAGTAATTGGCCGCGTAGAAGACCAGCAGCGTAACTACCCAGCTGAAAACAGCTGAAAGAAAATCCCACACGAAAAAACCAACCGGTCTCATACGCACCTCACGCATATCTCACCACTCATCCGCACACACATATACACAAATACGCACACATGTATAGATACGTGTACGTAGACGCAGGAGCACCACCAGCACAGAAGAAACGACAGAACAGCAGCTGCGACACTACAGAGTCTCTGCCGCATTGACAGAGAGAGCCACCATCAGCAGCTGCAGAGCGTCAGCGACTGCAGCAGTGTCAGCAGCAGTGGCCGCCGGGCAGAGGCAACGCCGGCAGCCAGAGCAGTACAAAAGCAGCAACAGAAGCGTCAGTGAACAGTAGACAGCTGCAATAGAGCACACTGACAACGGGGCGAGGACGGATCACTTAATTAATCTACGCGTGTGCGGTGCCGAGGGCAGGGAGACAGAAGCACTATACATTGATATCTTCACGCAGACACGCGTCGGCCTACACATGAATGCATCAGTGATGTCTGAATACATGAGGAAATATTTATATAGCTAAAGACGCATACAGATATGACCTTCAGGCAGGCACACGAAGAGGGGCGAAAAAGATCAAAAAAGAATAACCACGCAAAGAGGGGAGTAACAGAAATCAACACACCTATACGTAGAAGACGTTTACGGACGTGTACACATATAGGCATATATATACATGTACTTAAATATATAAATACACACACACATGTGATGTTGACGCTCATACATACGTACGTATGTATGAATATGCATGTAACATGTAAGAGAGTGCGAGGAGTGACCAAAGAGGCAGAGTACGTTGTACAGCAGATAACGGGAAGGGATCGAAAGATGCCACACATACCTAGGAGGTAGCATTTCCTTCGAAAAATTTCGTCTGCAGAGGTGAAAATCTATATCACGAACAAAGGCAAGCTGATGCATACGCATATACTTCAGTAGGACAGTGCAACACACTGCTCGGCAATCTGTAGATGCATATATTTCATATCAAGGATACAAAGTTAATTAGAGTGTTAAACATATATTGTCAGGAAAATCAGATATGCACATGCTACTAGATAAATGTAGATGCATCTAGACACAAACGTACACATGCACTTATATATATATATATATTTACAGAGATGGATACGTAGGCGTAGACATAGGCATATATATATATATATATTCAGAAAGTAGACACACGTCCACACGGATGTATAGACACACAGATACATAAACGTAGACACATAGACAAAGAGATATACGCGCGTTTACAGAGAGTTAAGCATACGCTCTTTTACACCTACATGCAGTCACATATATATATATGTCTAATACCCCTGCTGCATGTGAGGGGAACCCCCACGCGCTTGCAAACGTCGTGCAAGAGGACTCCGCAAGGTAGTTTCTCTGCATTGATTACGAGTGGGAGAAGAAAGAGTCTGCACCCGCATATCAAAAAACACGGTGCACGAGTTCTGCCTATTTGAACAAGTCCAGGGACGAAAGAAATCCCTTCTCTCGGAAGGGGGAAGAGACTCGGAAGCGGTCGTTTCAAAAGCATTTAACGAAAGAGAACTGACACGGAGAAACGAAGAGAGAAGTCTTCGATAAGTCGCAGGTATACCCAGGCCCTCCCGTAGGCGTGGTAGACAAGCACGAACGTTTCTAGTCTCGAGGCGCTGCCTGGGGGACAGACACGAGCGTGCTCCACCTCTTTGATGTTTTCGTGGAGAAGCACTATACACAGTGATATATAAGCCGGAAGTGCGGAAGGAGAAAAGGCGTCCTTTCTTTTAGCAGCGTTTCACAAAGGATTTCGAGAAGAAGTTTCGGAACGACGGAACAAAGGGAGAAACTTTGCAAGGTGGTGGCGTCGGCTTTTCTGTGCTCAGACATTCACGCACACGTGGAACTGACATCTGCACAAACGAAGAACCTGTTCAAAGAACGGGCTGTTGCATACGATGGCTGAGAGCTGCACGGGAACTCAGAGAAACCGGGAAAATTCACCCCTTGCAGAGACTCGCACAAAAGTGGGGAGAGTGCAAGGAAGAAGACGCGGAACGTGGAGAACACCGAGAGATCAACGACAAGGAGAAAAAAGAGAGAGAAAATCAAGGAAGTGCTGCTGACGAAACTTTGTGTGGACCCGGAGACACAGATAGGACGAACATTCGTAGCTCGTGAAGAACTTCTGCTCCGAGGAAAAGGAGGTTGCGAGTCGAAGGGATGAAGCACGCATGGGACACGCAAAAAAAGGAAAACAACTACTACTTTTCAGCGTCCTGAACACCAGTTGACACACCAAGTACGGACGAGCGCAACGAGACGAGAAAAGGGCCCCCACGCGGAAGAGACAGAACGCCCACGGGCCTAAAGACACTGCCTCGCAGCGCTCACAAGATACTACACGTATACGTGCATACACGTATCCGTGTATAGATGTAAATAAATGTAAATAAACAGAAGCGCGTTTGTCACTGCGTTGATTGCAGATAGTGTGCACGAGATGAAGACGGGAGCTACACTTCACACATATCGGTAGATAGATAACTTTTCAGCACGGAACACTACGAAGAAAATACAGACGCGTATTGCACGTGTGTGTGGACGTTATAACTGCGCAGATATATAGGAAACACACACGTACCTGTTTTGTACCACACAAATACTATACAACAGACATATCCATGAGTGTATACAATATACACATAGATCTTCTAGAAAATACGTCCTCTGCAATACACACATATATGTAGATACATACGTGTATCAAACATATCGACACAAAAACGAATACACAGATGTGAAGCACGTTTACGTCAGAAACAAGGACACGTGTGTCTACACGTGTACTGCACAACGTCCACCTGGAGATTTCACTAACATGCAGTAACGCGTGAGCAAATATTCGAAGCGACCGTTGCTTTGATGCTCGAACCGCGCAACTGTCGCAGCAAGGAAAGAGCGACTAAGACGCACACATTCAAAAAGAAAATTATTCCGCGTTTACAGAAGAGATTCACGTTACATACGAACGCTCTCACAGACACACATGAATGTATCACCCGGAGACCTCTATGTATACTTTACTCAGATATCTGTCTCGCTTTTCGCTTTCCCTACGAATGAGTCCACGTGCTTAAGTGCATTTATGAGAAGTTCTCTCCCACCTTTGCAGCTTTGCACCGAAAAAAAACGGGCACGAGACAACCGTGGAGAAACCGATTGCACACGAAGCGACGACGAACCTGCTGTGAAGAGATCTTAGTCTGCACATACGAATATAGTCGTCATTGAAGAGCTACGTGAGAAATACTTTTGCACGTAAAAGAGGGTTACTGCATCTCAAAGGCGAGAAAATGGATATGTTGCACTTGGTCACCCGCGCGTCGGAGTTACACGTGTACACATGGGAAAGTTTATACACAAACGCACTGGCTCTATATGGACGGAGAGACACGCGTCCACATATGTATATCCACAAGCACGTACACACCCCCACACACACGCATGGGTATATGTATTCATAGACAGAGAAAGAGAGACGTACTTACACGTGGACGCTATTTATACCTCTATTTATACATGTATCTATAGTCGCACGTCGTCGACATGTAAACACCTGCGTGCCAAGTCAGGTGTGTATATACGCACTGACAAGGATACAAAGAGATCAAATAGGAATTCGGAAGGGTTGAGAGCCCCTCCAAAATAAAGGAAATAAAAAGTGTGTGCGCAGAAGCAACGAAGATAAATTCGTAAAGCTGTCCGCTACATACAACGGATGAAGTCAGTCGGAGGCAACCGTAACGACTGCAGGACGGCTTCAAAAAGAATAAGAGGACACGCAGACATTTCTTCTTCTTCTTCTCGTGCAGACTTTCGACTGTTCTTGTTATTTGTCTGACATGCTTCTTCCTCTTCCCCTTCAACACGTACCGAGTGAGGACCCGAACTGAAGAAACTTCGTGCCGGAGCGGTACCCGCGGCTCTGCTTGATGCTGAGCAGGAGACGAAGACGCAAAGGCACAGCAGGTAAACGGCGTGTTATCTGTAGACGTCTGACTTACTTATTTGCCGCAGAGAGATAGGTGTTTCCTCTAGAAGAAGGACGTCATATCTACGCTTGTGTACACGTTACACAAAGCACAAAGTCTTCGAAAAAAAAAGCTTGTCTAGTCGTTGCAGCATTCACTTTGCAGATCTACGGTGCAGAGAGAATTCGCTATCTTCCGCAAAAGAGAGGTAATATCCACACATGTGTGTACACATACGCAGCCCCTTTATTTTTACATATAGAGACACACGCGGGTATTCAGAAAGAGAATGCCTGCACGCATCTCCGTACTGCCCCGAATTATGGGCGTGCACGGCTAACATATATGTATATGCGTGTCTCTCTAGACGTACATACACACAGATATATATACGTGTGTTAACAAATGTAAATAAACTTCTACGTGAGAAGACACCTAGGCATAAGTGTGTGTACACGTAGTATCCGCCACACTACGTCAACAAACTTGTTCGCTTTTCAACAGAAAACGCACCAAACGGAAGCAAACACACGCAGACGCAAGCACGCACACCCATAAACGAGATTTCTACAGGCGTGGACGCGCAAAATTCAGAGAACTTTCGAGAAAAGCAAAGTCAGAGGAAAACGAGAAACACCTGGACAAACATATCCACACACTACATATCTCGACGTCTACGGGAGTTGTTGTTACCGGCATACACCAGGAAAGGCTCCTGCCTACTCCTACACGAGAGGGCAGTATACAACAAATTATATATGTATGTAACAAAACTGAGGTAGGACTACACAAGCTTTCAACAAAAAGAAGCCGAAAATTCGATGCACGTTTACACTACGGAGCAACTCAGACATATATATATATATATATAGATATGTGTAGACAGAGAGATACATATAGATAGAGATATATAGACCGATAGTTACAGGGTATAGATAGATGGATATAGATAGAAGGATATATATACGGACGCATGTATACACAAAACACACATCAGGATGCCTTCTTTTGCACGCGTTGAAGGAGGAAGCGGCGGCGAGAGTGTGCACGTCTGCGTATGTATACGTATCGCTATTTCTGCAAATTTGAGAAATGTACACGAGGAACACTTCCACGGTCACCGGTGTACACACGTCTACTTACAATGTCATAGTTGTATAGTTCTGCGTCTCAGAACACATAGAGAGAATGCAAGAATAACACTTCTGTGCCCACCAGTGCATATATTTTTACTCACAACTTCATAAATATATAAGCCTGTCTCTCTTTTGGAAAATAGAGACAATTCTAGAATTCTACGTACTTTATATTTGCGGCTTCACGTCCTCTGTGATACGTATACATATGTGGAAGCATAAATGAGGAAGCACGACGGCACACAAAGGCACACGTTACTGCATACGTATAGAGACAAATGAGTGTACAGTTGTTTTCTACCCGTGTATAAATGTGTACATAAAAACGAAGGTATCTTTGAGTCTTTCCGTGTTTTTTTTTCTCCTTTCGGAAACACCAAATCTGCTTCCACGTTTCCACATAAAGAGGTTTTCAAATGTGTGAGCTCTTGCAGAGAGGCTCGACTCCAAACAGAAATACGGTGAACAGCGAAGTTAAAGACAAAAAACGATATGTCAGTGGCGCAGGAGGCAAGTGAGCTTATTTTACACATTTCTTGAGCGCAATAGTGGGCTTGGCTCACGTCTAAGTGAAAGCTGTGATATGTCAAACGAAGTCGCAGAGTTTTTTCTTTTTGATTAAACTCTCGCCTCCTAGACGCAGTAGCACTTCCATCTACACCCTGTGTGTAGAAACCTCTTTGTCGTCATATTACGTCTACATAAATACATATGCGATCACCTATGTAGACATATACGCGTGCACGAACCCACTTTCATATATAGGAATATACGTACATGTGTATTATTACGTGTATACAAGTACGCATATACATGTATACACGTGGGCGCACAGAAATATACAAAGATGTGTGTGTGTATATATATATATATGTGCAAATGCTGGCGGATACAAATACAACAGGAAGCCGAGTCTGTACAAAGGCGCCTTACGAGCACACGTTAAACCGCATTTTTGACACGTCACCTACGAGACGTACACATATATCTGTTCCACATGCTCGCCGTATACGTGTCTCTCCCTATACGTACGCGTGTGAGCACTTCCACATGTGTATGTATATATATATATATGACTATATGTAACGTTCTGCTCGTGCAGTTATGTTTCGTTAACGCAGTTGATTTTATCCGTCTGTAATGTTTTCTGTACGATTTGGTTCTGTGCGGTTCACCACACCAGCTGAAATAAATGTATATTTCTTATAAAGTGAAGTTCTGCGTACACATATCTATGAACTGAAACTCCCCGTATATATATCTATACACACGTATACGGGTGTACGTATTCATATATATATATATATAAATATACACATATTTCCGAGTGTATCTGTGGATACATATTCAGGCATGATCTTCCATTCTCTTGTCTCGTCAACTGTTATGAACAAGCAAATCAGCAATAGTTCTTTTCATCTGGCATCCGTGCGACTCTCAAGAAGTCGCCGTGATCACAACACGTCGTACACGTACTCACTCTGTTCTCTACATTGTTCGCATTGTGTTCCTCTACCTGCCCTTTCCTTTGTCCCCTTCTTTCTTCTGTTCAGTCGTCTATCACATTTAGTCCCTCCTTTTTTCTTTGTTGTGGGTCAGCTCTTTTCTGTTGCGCAGGTCCGTAGGTCTTGAAGATCATTCCCTCAGTTTCTTGTTTCCCTATTTTTTTTCTTCGGTTCCCAGTCTCCTTTTGTGATCTTTGTGCTGCCTTCGCCTCTTACCTGCTGTCGTCATCGACTAGCGACTGGAAAGCCATCGTCATGAGAGCGCCCATAATAAACAGCCCGCAGCAGAGCTGCACGGCCCAGACGGGACTGCTCCCAACTGCCGCAGGGCTCGCGCGGAAGAAAGACAGCAGCGTCAAAGAATCGTTTCCACCGGCAGAAATGCAGAGCAGCAGCAGCACATACGACAGCACCTGCAGCAGGAAGCCCACTCGTAGATTGTAGTTCACCATGAAGTTCCAGAACGGTTCAAATTGGGGACCGCGGCCCTCGGGGGCCTCGCCTGGGCGCACGACGTACGTGAAATACATCTTGAGAGGCCTCAGAACAACAGAACACAGAAAGCCGAATGAGATGAGGGAAGAGTAAAGGAAGAAGTGACTGCAGCGAGCTGCAGGCGTCCTGCTGCGGGTGGCAGCACGGAGAATTCGTGCAGTGGGTGGAGGAGGGAAAGTTGTCAGAGAAGAAAAAAAAAGAACACAGGATCAAGGAGCAGCCCCGGCAGCAGCAGCCCAGCGCAGGCGGCGGGGCGCGCGGAACGGAGCTACTGCTCTGTCGATATCTACAGCAGTCCGGCACGACCGACTCCACAAGAAGGAAAAATACGGAGTGGGGAGCGGCAGTGGCAGCTGTGACACGAAAGTAGGAAGACGGCGAAGCGGAAGAAAAGAGGAAAAGGATTCTCAACTGGACGGCCAAGGTGTGTTCGAATCGACAGGGACACGTGCAGCGGCCTCATCAAAGAGAGACAGCGGCAGCGAGATGCATCACAGAGTGGCAAGTCGAGTCAGATAATGCCAGAGGAAAACGTTCTAGGTGTTGAAGATCCCGGACGTAGCGGAGGTTGCAGCGAAGTCCGTCCTTTGTCTAAGATAAAATGAAGAGGAAATCTTTATACCGTAGATGCAAATGTGTACTCGTTAGGGACGTAGCGTTCTGTGTTTTCTGCTGAGGCGCAACTCTTCCGCCTTCACGAAAAACGGAAAAATCTTTCGGTCTCCTCAGTGACGGAGGAAGAATGGTGGCCAGCACATCCGCTGCTCATGCAAGAACGGCTATTTCTACCACTGCCAGGGCTTGCTGCTGCTGCTAGCACGGGTGCAGCGGCTGGTGAAGAGTGATGTGGAGGAAAAGACGCTGATCTCTCCTGCTCGACAGAAGATGCGGTGTATGCGTGGGACCGCATGATAGACGAGAACAAGGAGGCTGCAGATCTGTGAAAACAACCCGCCGCAGCAGCACTAACAGAAACAAGACGCAGGAAATGTATACACTTCTATACGAGAGCAACAGCAGTTGCGAGTAGGTCCGGCGCGTCTGCGTTCGTGCTCGCCCGCGTTAGTGAAGACAGAGGCAGCAGCAGCGGCTGCACCAGCTCCACGGACGGACGACGAGATTGAGAGAAACGACGCAGAGGCACAGAAAATTCTTACACATCTGTGGATAAAAGACACATGAGAAAGTGAACGTCACTTCGAGACGTCGCAGATCTGCAGAAAACGTGTGTACTTTTTGTTTCCTAATCGACGGCCCGTCCGGCCCCAGTGGCACCGCTGCGCCCGGGCAAGAAGAGAAAGAGAGAGCGACGGGATGTGCTGCGGCGCAAGATGCAGCAGTCGCAGTAGCGTGGTAGTAGTAGGAGGAGGGGCAGCGACAGCAGGAGCAGCCGCAGCGGCAAGGAAAGCCTTTCAACAAGAGCAGCAGCAGCTGGATGGTGGTAGCAGGAGTAGTAGCACCAGCAGTCGACCAGAGGCGTGAGCAGAACCGTAGAGGACAAGAGCAGCTGCTCAGCAGCGCATCCACAGTAGCGGCACAACAACAGCGTGAACAGTAGCGGCTGCAGCCGTCGAGCATCAGCAACGTATGCAGAGAGAGCAAAATCGGCAGCAACTTCCTTAGGCAGTGACTACTGCCCCCGTGGCGAGCCGTGCAGCAGCGGCAGGGTATCTGCGCAAGAAGAAGCGCCGGTAGTCGCACCAGGAGCTGCAGCGGCGGACACGCGCAGCAACCTGTGGATGAAGCAGCGGCGGCAGCAAAAATAACAGGCAGAGGAAGAGCCAGAGTAGTAACATCTGCAGGAAGAAGCGATAGGCACGCTGCGTCTAGCGGCGTGTGTTAGTCACACCAAATAACAATCCCCGTAGTGCAGTCATCTAGTGTTACATTCAGTACCGATGCCTGATCGCGTAGTCCACCCGGAAGCTAAGACCCACGGACGGCGAAGACGATAAAGCAATCGAATTCGAAAGCCTGCAAAAGACGACAACGCTGCATACACGGCAATCAGAAGACACTCCTGCGGCAAAAATAGTAGAATTTCTCTGCTGGGAATGCCACAAACAACTGTGAGGCGCTTCGCTGCCGAAGAACGCAGAAGCACATCAAAAGGTTGCGAACAGAGTGACTCGCTTGTGGAAAGCACGTTCAAGCATCTTATTTGTACCACAGCCAGTCCCGCCCCTGATGCTACGCCGCCTCGCTGTTATTCTTGGTAATGCTCTGCTGCCCTAAATTCCCTGTCCTTACTGCCGGCGCTTCTCAGCAGCTCACTCACTATCATTAGTGCGATAAGTGTGCTGTCCTCTTCTAGGCGTGTTGCACCTGCTCCAGCTCCGGCGTGATGCGCTTCTGTGGTGCCACGACATTTGCTCTTGTCTTTCGCGTTGCCAGACCTCCGCGACAGCTTACGAGGCTGATTCTGCTTCTGCGACTGGCTAAGTGCCGCACTTCTCCTGTTACAGCCCAAGGAGGCGTGTTGATGTTTGTGCTGCTCCTCTTCCTGCAACGGTGAGCCTATCGACATGCCTTCAGAGATGACTATGTGAGGCTTCCAGTTCCCTCGCTGTTGTTGCCGCTAATGTAACTAACGACTGCGTCTGCCCGGAGCCTGTTGATGGTTCGGTTAATGCCACTGCAAAAGGGGAACGGCTGCATTCACTGCCGTTGCCGATATTGCGTGACTCACGTAAGCAATCTGCCAACGCTAGTGTTTTGGGGTACGCTGCAGGAAAAGCGCTGCTACTTCTGCTGGTGCGTGAGATCCTGAGTTTGAAGCCGCCGCAGCTGAGGTTACCTCCTTGATGTCTGAGGCCGCTGGTGCTACTGAGGCCTCGTAGTGACTCGCGACCACTGCATTTGTTGTTGCGACGTTACAGAAAAGAGTGTGTGTGTATTCAGATTTTCGCACTCATTCTGTTGCTGTGTTCAGGCTAATGGTGCCGTTTGCAGCCGGCGGTTAAATCGTTCTTCATCACTGCTGCCTGGTAAACAGGTCGTCTTTGAACGCGGGCACAGCTGGGCTCTCTACTGTTGCCGTGGATCTCCTCCTCTTGCTGATGATGCTGCAAACAAGTATATCGTAGTTGCCCGTTCTCATTAGCCCCCGGTGGCTGCTGCTCCTGGCGCTTCTGTTCCCCGTCGCTACGTCCACCCGTGTAGCCTGTCGTTTTGTTGGCGTGCCCGCTGCTAACAAGTGTGTCATTCTTCTGTTTCCACTACAAAACCCTCTTGATGCTTTTAGTATCCGTAACGAGGTTACTCTGGTCTCCTTCAAATGCAACTGCCAACTGCATCTATTGATGTCGCTGCCGACGTTGACGAGCCTCTCCGTAGTGCACCACTGCCACACACACTTCCCTCTTGGCTGCTGCTGCTGCTGGTTAAAATTTCGTTGTTCCAACATATGTTCACTCTCTTGCTTGCACTGCGGCTTGTCATGGCACTTCTGCCTCTCCCTCCTCCCTTGGAGGTGCCCCCATCTAACTCCTGCGACCGGTAGCGTCAGCAACCTCAGTTGGCGCGTAAAAACGAGGGCTGCAACGGCCTCAGAACTAACAACAGCAGCAGCGAAGTAGCTCCTGCCACTCCACTAGAGAGATCAAGTAATAACGTAGTAGCAACTGTCTGCCGTGTCAATATTTTTGTCGTATGTTGCACCACACTACCGCTTGCTGACTTACTGCAATGCAAGACGCAGTTGTTCTCTCCGTGCGAGTAGCTGCATTTTTACACATGGAGAAGCATCCTTACTGGGAAACTCTTGGAATGCTGAATGGTCTTCTCGTATGTTCGTATACACATATACGCATGCACGTACACGCTGTCTGCGTGCACCTACGAAAACCCTACGCAGAGAAATGTACACACGTGTGTACGTCCTGTTGTTCCCAAATTTTTGTACCTTAAGCTTCATGGAGCCTACACATACAGATGGGCGGTTGGCACATAAATTATACGTTTCCACTGACCATGCAGTTGCGAATAGATACCGCCTCTCCCCACTAAGCAGCGATACAGCAACAGGTATACACTGTCTCTACGGCCTAAACGGCACAATAGTGCCTGCATATATCAACTACAACGGTGACACCTGGATCCAACAATGCAAGATGTACAGTTCAACATCTGATAGGCACAAACCTCAGAGTACCACCTAAACCATAGAAAGACGCACTCTCGCAGGAGTAGCAAAAGCAATTCGTAAATGGATGAATGAAAAAACGTGGCTCAACATATACGAACAAGTATACGTGGCGGACAGGTACACTTGTACAAGACCACAAGAATGACCTGTATCTTCGAGCTTTTTCCCTGAATTACATATGCGTACTTCACCACAATACACCTCCGTGTCATGGCCTACCAATACATAGATACATCTAGACCGGGGTGAGGCGTGTCCTTCGTGCTCTGACACAGGTAGGCTTGTGCATACTCGTGAGCGACAACGCGACGCTCCGGGTATTTTGTTTCACGAACATACACCGACGGATATACACAGTCACAGTGTACCTCTGGCATTTCAGGACACGCATATCTCTCTCTCTTCCCGCACGAAATCCCATATCTGCACCCACGGGCGACCCCCGTACCACTCTTGTTTGTACAAGTGTACTATGTGCACACACATTTAATGCGGGGTAGTACGGATCTCGCGTGCTCAGAAACATCGCCATCATACAATCATTGCACTCGAAAAGAAAATGGTGAATAAAAGTTTCTAGCCGGTGAGCGCTGATGAATACGCAACCGGTAGGACTTGATTCTGCTGTTGAGTGGGACTACGCATAAGGAACACCGCAGCGACGAGAATGGTGGCTTTTATCGCAATTTAATGTAGCCCATGCTTGCAGGCAAAGCAATGCCATTTCACCAGGAGTGAAAAAGTCTGTAAGTGCACACAGGTAAAAATTGTGGGCTTTGGTGAACTCCCCGTATCAAGATTACTGCGGTCATTTCTGTCTTTACTATTAGCATCACTTGAACAACCATGACTACCACCACAGACAACGACTGTTGCTACGCATTTTACTGCTACTGCCTTTACGCTTCCCGAATCCGTACAGGAGTACTGCTTCGGATTCCACCTGTTTGGGAGTTTCTGAAGAAGCAAAGAAGATAGCAGCCGGAGAAGCAGAAGTTTGCGGTGAACTCAACGTAGAAATACGTATTGGACATTCGGTGTCTGAATGAGATCGCGACACATCCCTTGCTGTTGCTGGTACGTGTACTTCTGGGCGGGAAAAATTGGACAAAGCTACAAATCAACCTACCCCGGAAATATATGCGAAATTGGAAAAATACACCGGGGAAGTGTTTCTGAACCACGTTTCCCACGGATAGAAAGATTGGCTTGACATAAAGGACGTAATGGATGCGACCAAAGAAACACGCTCGTAAAAGTAGATGGTCCTTCGCAGCATTCTGTGAACTTTAATACCTGTGCATATGGATGATTGAAAATTCTGTTCGAAGATTTGACGTCCCTCATCCGCAGTGTTGAGGAGGGAAACTATCTTGAGGCAGACGGAGAGACAAGGGGAATAACCGTGACCAGAGGTCCCAACGCCTAGATACTGATGCCTGGCATCGGTGAAGAACTACGAGCAAAGCTGAGAATTGCGAAGGTGAGAAAGTTTGGTAGAGCGGAAGCTTTGCAGGCAAGGTGGTACGCCTCGCGTATGGTAACAGAACATGTGCCACAAGACTCCCGGACCTTCATAAACAGATGTACTCCATTGACGTCACCGAACGTTACCTTTTCCAGCGCAACGCTAAACTGGGTCGTACGTATCTGCGTGCACAAGCTGCAAGTTCGCACACCCGTATGTGGGTCAAGTGCGACAGAAGTGCACTTCCACCTCTGCTGATGAGGCTGTACTTTTTCCTAAAAATAGGTAGGTAGTTTTCCTTGTAAGATTGTGCTGTGCGGCTGACTACAATAAGCTTCATAAAGTTGTTTTTCTGGGATGCCCTCTATGGCTTCTGTTCCCCAAGACAGTGAAACGGGATGTAGCAACGCGGGTGTCACGTAATTAGAGGTGCTGTGGTCATGGCCCACGAAAACTGCGTTTGAGCCTGCTGCTGAAGGGTGAGCTTGGAACTGGGAGCAGAGATCACACTGACTACATTTTTGATCCTCGATGCATTACATGTATGCACAGAGTCGGCTACCTACACACATTTAACGTCAACTGTGCTGTGAACCCCTAATGTAAATATATATGTATATATATATGTATATATGTACATACATACGCAGACACGTCTTCGCACGTGGGGAGCAAAAATGTGCGTTTTTACTACAACGGACGCTCTGGACCTACTCCACAATGCTGTACTATTCTCCGTACGACTTCGCACCTGGAGAGCAAGTGTACGTGTTTCAACTGGCGAGGCTTCTGACCTCTACAATATTGTACTATTCTCCGTACAGCTTCTTGTGTCTTTGGACGCCTACTCGCAGTCTCGCATTCTCCAGCATTCAGAGGAGAAACATTAGAACAGGTTGTTTCATTAACGACTATTCCACGAAAAAAGAAAATTGTACAAGCATATATACGTATTGTATATATGCACATGTATCCACGCGCAACAATGGAGGCAACCCCACCGTCACCGTCCCTCCCCTACGTTGCTAAAGGCCACCTCTATGTAGCTCTATGGCACCGCACAAACACACAAGACTGCGCAACTTTCACTTGAAATTCACTTTGCAAAATTGCAGCACACAGGAGAGGAGGTTTCAGTGCCCCGACCGATGGCCACAAGGCAGAAGCGTACTACTATGTTCAATATATGTGTGGCTAAGGACTCTACGCTTCCTCTTTCTCGCAAGTTGGTGGACAATAATATTTTTGTCGCTCTTCACTTTCCTCCGCGGCTCTCCGAAAGTCTCTCTCCACAGCGGAGAATTTCACTTTCCGTTCTGCAGAAAGAATACCTTGTTTTTCTCTCTGCACTTTCTTCACGTGTCCTGCTCCAGCGCTAGCGACGTCGACCTTCACTGTTCTCATTTTGTTCTGATACTCGTACGAGGAGACACATCTAACTCGTGTGCACGTACGAGTCAATCGTTTGCGCCCACTCAAATCTGTCTTGATCGCCTGGTTTCACCCTCATCCTGCGTGGTACATTTTCAATGCCTTCGAAGGGACCTTTGAGAGCAAACGAAAACCCATACGCTTCTTCGTCCTCCCGCTTCACCTCGACTCACGCACACGCATTCTCAACTCCACTTTTGTACACCCACCAACATCTACAGGCGCATATATATGTATATATATATATATATTCTTACACATTTATAAATATAAGTGTATACGAGTGTGCACATAGAGGTAAACACACGGGTAATGTGCACGTGCGCATACGTACGCGTGCCCAGATATGGGTACGCGAAGGTCTCCACGCAGCCCGCTCTCGACCTTTTCAACAGATCTCGCCCTTCGTTACTCCTCTTACTTTCACCCACGCTTCAAAAGGCAACGTACATCTGTGTGAATCCACACATTTGTCCACGTCCCTCCTGCGGCTGCCTATGTCGGTATATATTCAAGTGCACTTATATATATATATATATATATATATATATATGTATATGTATTCACATGCGTACCCACAAAAGGAACACGTACACAAACACACAAACACGTTTAAAGCTTTCTACTACCGCATGTGTTGTTTCGAAAACAAAAAGAATCGCGGGACCACTATGTTGTGTAGACGCAGGCACACAAGTGTACACTTCGAAATGCATCTATGTAGATATACACATACATGCGCAGCCACCAGCATATATATATATATATATATATAA
>KL647289.1:478602-493447 GCA_000727475.1 Sarcocystis neurona | reverse complement strand
ACCGCGCAGCAGCACCACGCAGCAGCACCGCGCAGCAGCACCACGCAGCAGCACCGCGCAGCAGCACCGCGCAGCAGCACCACGCAGCAGCACCACGCAGCAGCACCGCGCAGCAGCACCGCGCAGCAGCACCACGCAGCAGCACCGCGCAGCAGCACCACGCAGCAGCACCGCGCAGCAGCATGTTTTCCCCTGGCGTGTGAAGAGCAGCAGCAGAAGAGACGCCGCAGGGAGATGGAGAGCGACGCAGCAGAGAGAAGCGAGACACAGGGAAGATCAGAAGACATGTCCCCGACAGATCGGAGACGAGAGACGACGACACACCAAAAGGAAGGAAATGCACAAGAAGAGAGGAAAAAAAGAAGAAATGGACGCTTCTTCTCGAGGAGACGAGACACCACGACCAGGAGACACAAAGCAACCGATCAGAAGATGAGGCGCCCCACAAACAGCTACCAAGCGAAAGACACGGCGGCGGCCAGAGACACGAAGAAGACGAAGAAGAGAGAGATGAGTGAAGAACGCAAACGAAGACGGAGACGGAGACGCGACACACCCATCCACACAGAGGGGCAGCACGCGAGACGACGAACAGCGTCTTCCACGCATGCAGACAGCGGTGCTCGCCGAGGAAGCCAAGAAGACGAAGAAGAAGGAAAGGCAGAAGAAGAAGAGGTCGAGAGAAGAAGTTTTTGAAGAAAAGAGCGCAGAAGAAAAGAGCGCAGAAGAAAAGAAGTCGCACACCCCCTGCGCGTCTCCATCGCATGTTGGCTCGGAGACCCCCCCCCCCACCCCACGCGTCGCCGTCTCCCAACAAAAGGAGGGCACCGCAAAAGACGAAGACGAAGAAGAAGAAGAAGGAGAAGAAGGAGAAAGGCTCGTTATTAGTGAATAAAAGAAGAAGAGGAAAGGAGCAGAGTTGCCCCAGCGCCGCGACTTCACCACCACCCTGCGTCTCCGTCTCCCCACGGCGAGAAGGGGGGGCGTTTCCCCCCTCACACACAAAGCGGGGAGGAGACGCGAAGAAGAAAAGGGGCACACTTCACACGTATTCACAGATGTGAAGAAGCGGAAAAGAAGGGGAAGAGAAGTCCGCCCTGCGCGTGGCGAAGTCGCCCCTGCGTCGTCTCACGCGGGGGGGGGAACAGCAGCACGGGGCGGTGCTGCTCGAATTGCCCCCCCCCGTCTCTCTCTCTCCGTGTGTCTCGCCGCGCCGCGCGCAGAGGAGACAGGGGGAGAGAAAGGGGAGAAGAGACGCACCTGCGCCATGGAGTGCCTGTTCGGATCGAAGCCCTTCCACGAGTCGGGTTTGTCTGCTTCCCACTGCGCGCAGTAGTTGAAGAAATTTCTGCACCGCATCTTCTCCATGAACGGCATCAGAGGCGACTTCAGCGCCTCCGTGTCTGTCGCCGGGACCTGCAGCAGCAAACATTCGCGTCTTTTCCGCTTTCTTCAAAACAAAGGAAGTCTTTCGAACTTCTCCCCCCATCTCATATACGCACACACCGACGTACATTTCTCCCCCACTCTCCACCCGCCTGCGTCCCTTCCGGCGGTTCGAGTCACCCGCAGCAAACACCCCGCAGCCTCTTCTACCACCTCCAAGTCCACACACATACGCACATATTCGTACACGTTATAAATCAATTCACCTGCTACACACACGTACGTACATAATATATATCATTCCGAAAGAAACAGAAGAAACCGAAAGAAACAGAAGAAACACACCGCGGGCTACACATATATATATTGTGGCACTCTATATATATAGGGGCGACCGACCCCGGTCATGTATGTAGAGATGTCTTTTGGACAGACCTCCCGCACAGAGCAGCAGATTCACCACAAAAAACACACACGTGTGTGTGTTCTCGAGAAGGAGGAACAGCAAAAATGTAGACACACATATGTGTGTGTGTGCAGTATACCAGAAGCAGACACAGCAAATGCATGCGCCCACTCCCTATATATGATATATGAATGTGTGTGGGTAAGGCCAGAGATAGAAGAACAAGACACAACGGCGTGTGTGTGATGCATGTAGCGACGCGTGTCCCCCTGCAGAAACAACGTGGGTGTGTGTCTACATGTAGACACACATCCTCTATACGGGGAACAGACGGCCCGAGAAAAAGTAGACACGGCACAAAAGGGAGCTGCACAGGCATCAAAATGAAGTACATTTCTCCCTTTCTCGCTCGCCAGGCTTTTTCCTGCGTCTCGACCTGCTCTTCCACATATACATCCATCTATGGAGAGACACACAGCACGAAAAGCGACCTATACTTCCACGTATATATATACATATATATATCTACAAAGACAAACAGACAGCGACAAAATGAGCGACCTATAAATTCACATACATATAGACAAAGAAGCGAGCTACAAATTCACATATATATAATATAGAGAGAGAGAAGATGCGAGGTACAATTCCACATATATATATAGACGTGTACGTGCATGTGTATATATATATAGATATACATACACGTATATATATATATATAGAGAGAGAGAAGCGAGCTACAAACCCTCATATATATTTGACGGGAGAGAGGTCCTGTTCTACAAATATGTATATATGTGTGGAGGGACGGAGGTAGAAATTGACAAATGTGTGTGTCTACGTATGTGGGTAGGACCGCGTCCTGGGCAGATCAGCAGCGTGGCTGACGCGCATTTCTTCCGTGCGTGTCTCGTCTCTGCGTCGCTTCGATTTTTCACGCGTGTCTTCTCGACGAGCGGAAGAAGCTGCTCCGTCCACGGCGCGCAGGTGCGACGAAAGTAGACACGGGTAGACACCTGCCAGCTTTCCGGGCAGAAGGAGCTTCCCGACGCGCGAGTAGACACCAACGGGAAGAAAAACACGGAGATTTCACCCTTCACAGATACAACCGCATGCATGTCAAAAGAGCCGCGGGAAGGACGGAGACGGCGAGGCGGTGAATTTCCTCCTCAACTGCTGCTCACGTTGTATCTCTCGAAAAGACATCCCCAGACTAAGGGACACACGCACATATATGCATATATATATATATATGCGTATATATTGATATGTATATATATAGAGAGAGAGGAACTTCTGTCAGTTGGAAGAAGAAATGTCCCCACTCAGTTGCAGAGGGGCACCTCTTTTGCATGCGCAGATTTCAACTGCATGCAAGACATATATACGTGTGGTGTTTTCTACGAAGGAAGATACATACATATACGCGGGCATCTACCTATTCACTCTATCTCTAATATACACGTACATACATATATAGGGGGTTTGCCTATTTGTCAGTAGAGTAGACGTACACCCACCTACATATATATATATGTATATGTATATACACGCATGCACGTGTGTACACAGGTATACATACGTATATATATAGAGAGAGGTATATTTGAATTTGCATATTGACTTTCCCTCTTTCTAGTAATACACGTAGATGTACATTCACATATAACATACACAGGCATGCATATATATATTATGATATGAGTAGTTTGTGTTCTCCTCTCCCTCTATATCTCTCTCTGTACATGCATGCATATAAGACTATGCGTGTTGACCCTCCCCGTACTTCTCTCTTTATATAGAATGACACAAGTAGATATATATGTTATTAAAGTCTGGGTATTCCTTCTCCCCTCTTCCTCGCTTTCTCTTCCTCCGAAAAACACTACAAAGAGATACATACATATATATGTACCTATATTAGAAACCGAGTACTGCGCCTCCTCTCCTTTTCTCCATATATATATATATATATAAACAAGGAGATATACACGTATATGTATGAGAATCTGCGTATTGATTTTCACCTATTTCTCTCTCTGTAATATAAGGAGACATATACATATATATACACACATCCACATACATTTATATCTGCCTGTTTGCTGTCTCGTCTGTTTCGGTAGATATGTGTATATATTGGATTCTTTTCGTAGTGGTTCTTCTTTGTTGCTGTCCGAGTTTCTCTATATTGCAGCTATAAATATATGATGACGGATGTATATGAGAACTGGGGAGGTGCTCTCCTCCTTTTCTCTACGAAGTGCATGCAAGAACATGCGCATGTGTTGTCCCCTTCCTCTCCATCTCTGACAGCAGCAAATATCCGCACTCACATATATATGGAGAATCTCCGAATTCGTGTTCCCCTCTTCCTCTCCCTCTATATACATATTAATAGACGTATATAGAGAGAGACGAGTCTGCGTTCTTCCCTTGGACTACTCTCTATAGTAGCGCACGTACATATACATGCACAGATACACACATACATATATATAGTACTACGCAACTTGGTGCGTTTTGAGTTTCGCGTGTCTCCCTTTCTTTTTTCGAGTAATACGAGTACACGTCTCTCTCTGAATGTCTCTCTATCTGTCATATATGCGGGAATGTTCATATTTTCTCTCCGCCCTTTCTGTGACAGCACTACACTTACACGTCCTCCTCTATATGTATGTATGTTGGAACGTGTGTGTTTGCTGTCCCCTTTTTCTCCGTCTCTCTACAAGCGTGTCTCCTCCTGGCGCGCCCCTGCAAATGCCCCGTCTCCTTTGTGCGCCGCAGCTCGAGAAAACCCCCCGTCTCTCCCCACAACACGCGGCGGAGACACGGAGACGGCGAGGCGGAGGGGGGAGACGGAGACGCCCGAAGCGGGGACGATAAAAGGAGGACGAAGAAGAAGACGAAGAACAGAGCGAATAGAAGAGACGGGTGGAGAGAAAAACGCAGGAGAGGGACGAAAAAACGTTCGGAAGAAATGGTGAGGGTACCTTGTGAATCGCCTTGGCAGCAGAGAAGAGACCGGCCTTCTGATACTGGTAGACGAAGGTGCCTTCGACAACTTGCCACTCAAGGTAGCGGGTCACCTTCGTGAGAAGAAGAATTTTCACAAGTTTTCCGCACGCCATGACAAACTTCGGCACGAGGTCCACGTTCCACTCGCGGTTCGCCCCCAGCGAGGCCGGCGGCGTCTCTCCTGCGCGCAGCAAAGTCCCCGAAAAAGGCCGAAGCGAAAAAGAGACACACACTCGCCACCACTGCACAGAGCCCAGCAGCAGAAAACACAAAAGCGGCGAAAAAAAGCGAAGGAGGGGGAGACGCAAAAGCGACGGGGAAGAGACGCGCACACGCGAAAGGGACAGCAGCAGCAAAGCAGCGAGAGACGAGACGGGAGACGTGGGGGGGCAGGGGAGGGCGCGAAGAGAGACGGGAGAGCAGCAGCAGCAGCGGAGACACGGGAGCAGCGCCGGCGACACCGACGGGGGGGAAGCGCCAGGGAAGTGCGGAGGAAACGGAAGGCAGGAGAACACCTCTGCATGCGGCAAAAACACACGCAAGTGACGCAGAAGGGGAGACGACACGGCAGGAGGACCGCTGCTGCTGCTGCTGCTGCGGTGACTGCGTCTCGGTCACCCACCACCACACAGGCGCATGCGCGCGCGCGCATGCGCCAACACACTCGAGGAGGAGACACTCTTCGATGTCAGAGAAACTTTCCCTTTTCATCCGCATCCGCAGATACATCATACAAACGCAGAAAAGCACACACCCGCATATATATATGTGCGCAGATAGAGGAAGCACATATATGGACGCCGAAGCGGAAACACATACATATATCCATATATGCGTATACCTGGAGACACAGATTGATACACATATATCTTACAAACGTATATACGTGCGTAGAAACACACCTATATATATATGAATGTACGTAGAAACAGAGATGCAGACATATACACACACATATAGAAACACACGTATATACACAGTCGTATATATAGACAGGAGCAGGTAGACACGAAGATGTTTTCTTCTATCGTAAATATATTGATATATATATACAAAGGACTGAAACGTTGAAGGGGTTCCACGCACACATACACCACCCCTCTCTGTCATCCCCTGCTAAACACACACACGTAAACCACTACGTATATATATATGTAGACAGGAATGTATAGATAGAAATATATACAATATATATATGTATGCATGTATATTGGTTGGTCCCATAAGAGAGATAGAGAGAGAGAGAGAGAAAAAGTGGAGTTTTTGTGGTAGGGAGAATTAGTCGCCCATCGCTGGCGCCCGAAAAACATAACACAAATATATATATGTACATTTGTATATGTATACGTATATACATGTGTGTCCAGCTCTATAATATATACATACGTATACATATATGCACAAAACAACAAATTCACCTACAAGTGATACAAGCATCAATTCACACATATACACAATGTCTCTACATACACATATATACATATATACTCTCGTTACACATAGAGAGAGACAGAGTGTGCTCACATACATATATATATTAATATATTGCCGTTACATATATATATAATGAGGGTCGTTAATATATATACATGTACATATATACGTTTATACATACATATATATATTGGGGGGGTTACATATATGTAGAGAGGTCGTTACATATATATATATGTAGAGAGAGAGAGTGCCGTTGTATACATGTATGTATATATATATGAGGATCTAGGGTAAGAAAAATATGTACGTATATAGCATACACACACACACACATCTACGCATGCATATATATATGTATGTAATATAATCTGACACGCCTGTATATATGTGTGTATACATACGGAGAAAAGGCAGCATGCATTCGTGTATCTACCATATGTGTTGACCGGATACCTACGTATGTGTATACATATATATACATAGATTTATATAGAGATACATATAATATAGTCGCATGTGTGTATATATATGTACGTAGGAAAAAGTGGGCCTTCATTGATGTATACCCGAGTATACACACGTGTGTATAATAAGGACAGGTTAGGTATTTATCTGAGAGTCTGCCGCAGGAAAGGAGATATGCGACTCGTGGTCGCGCCGCAGAGTTACACGTAGCAACCGCAGTAAACGGGACGCCGTGCAAATACGCGTCGATTCAACGCCGCTGCAGAGAAAAGGCGGGAACGCAGATCAGCAGCAGGAGCAGGACTAGCAGCAGCAGCAGCAGGACCAGTAGCAGCAAGAGCAGGACTAGCAGCAGCAGCAGCAGTAGCACGACCAGCAGCAGCAGGAGCAGGACTAGCAGCAGCAGCAGCAGGAGCAGGACTAGCAGCAGCAGCAGCAGGAGCAGGACTAGCAGCAGCAGCAGCAGGAGCAGGACTAGCAGCAGCAGCAGCAGGACCAGTAGCAGCAAGAGCAGGACTAGCAGCAGCAGGAGCAAGACTAGCAGCAGCAGGAGCAAGACTAGCAGCAGCAGCAGGAGTAGCATCAGGGGGAGCTGCGTTATCACAGGCGCCTTTCCGTTTCTTCCTCATGCGGCAACACTTCCGGGTCGACGGCGCGTGTGCGGGGAAGAGGAGAAGAGAGGGAGCAAAGAGGGGAAGTTAGAAAACGAAAGTAGCGCTGACCAGGCTTGAACTTTTCGTAGAGGTGGGTGAGATTAAGAGAAGCAGATTCTCCGCCATAGTAGCTGTTGCGGTCGATATGCAGCACCTTCTTCCCGTGGACCGACAGCAGGCCGCTGAGGATACACTCCTTCAGCCCCGTCCCGCAAACCACCACCTGCAGCAATATCACCAGCAGCTCTATAACAAGCAACAGCAGCTATACTACTAGCAGCAACACTAGCGGCAGCAGCAGCAATATCACCAGCAGCAACATCACCGTCACCAGTGTCTCTATCACCAGCAGCAACATTGGCAGCAGCAGCAGCAGCAATATCAACAGCAGCAGCAGCTACATTACCAGCCGCAATATTCGCTGCAGCAAGATTAGCAACAGTGACAGCAATATTACCAGCAGCAGCGGAGGCGCTGCCAGCAGCAGCAGCAACACGAGCAGCAGCAGCAGGAGCAGCAGCGCTCGAATTTGGACAGCAGCAGCACTGCGGTCAGCAGCAACGAGACAGAGACGAGGCTGTCGGCAGTCCTCTCTGTACTGGCAGAAGAAGTTGCTGGCGCAGCAAGATAAAGCAGCAGCACGGCTGCTTCCGCATTTGCGTAGTGAAGGGGTTGTGGGCATCGGCAACGAAGACACGCGAAGAAGAACAGCCCCAGGCGGGTGTATGGACAGACGGTTGGCCGCAATCCGACAGCAAATACGCAGAAATGCCACGAGGAGGGCTGGAAGTGAAGTCCTCACGAAAGTGTTCACACCGGGACGTTAGTAGTACTTCTTTTCAAGTTGTGTTTCTCTCTATCCTATGTGCATGCATGCATGCATCTTCTCTACATACACATACATATGTATACCCATACACATATATGTGTGTGTGTATATGTATATACAGGGAAGTACAAAAGTGTCTGTATCTATATATATGCATGCGCACAGAGACATTTTCTCCCTCTCTCTCTGTGTCCATATATATACATATATATATGAGTATACACATATATATATCTATATGTAGAGAGATAGAGATATATTTGTATATAGAGGTAGCTACAGAAATGTGTATAGTAACATAAAAAAAAACATGCATGCTCACAGACATTCTCTTTCTGTATATATATATGTGTATGTGTTTGTAAATAGGGATATTAGTGGAAAAGAGAGGAAGTGCTGATGGGGGAAGTCGTCGTCAACGTGCGTTCGGGATGAAATCTCCTCATAAACGTTGAAGTACAGAAAGACGAGGAGGTGCATGCGCATCAGCATCTACACATATACAAATATATTTGCAGAATATCCATCGGCAGCGCGAAGGGGAGATCGACAGCCAAATACACACAGAAACAGAGAGAAACACACACATATACGTATATACGTACATACATATACATATACATACATATACATACATATACATATATATACATTCATACATACATATACATATACATACATACATATACATGCATATACATATACATACATATACATATACATATATACATATACATGCATATACATATACATACATGCATGTACATACATATACATATACATACATACATATACATACATACACATATACATATACATATACATACATTCATACATACATATACATATACATACATACATGTACATACATATACATATGCATATACATACATACATACCTATACATACATATACACACGTACATGTACATATATAAATACATACTTACATGTACAGACATACATATACACACATATACATACCACACTTACATATACACACATACATATACATATATACATATATGCATATACACACATACCTAAACGTACACATACATATACATATAAATCCGCTTCCACGTATATGGACAGAGATATACACGCGTATATATGTATATATGTACATACATGTACGTAAATGTATACGCATCACACATACATACGTATACACACATATATACATACTCGTGTGTATAGACGGGGATATATATGAACAGACTCCCGGTTGTCAGCGGTGGGGCTGGCTTCCTGCATAGACCTACACACACACATAGATGTGTTTTCTTCTGTGGATATCTGCGCCGCCGCATATATGTACGTCTACGATATACACACGCTCTTTTCCATATATTCATGTATATGTGTTCTAAGAGAGAGAAGCAGCTGCTGCTGGGCAATCAATCACGCACAGACAGACACACACTTGCGGAGAGAGAGGGGAGCAAGACAGAGGGCATCTCGCGCTGGCAGCGGCAGCAGATTTCTCAAAAGAACACGTCTTCGGTTCTGCGGAGGCAACTTCGTCGCGACTCCTCCACGTGTCCTACAATCTGCACTCTCCTGTTCCCGCTCTCTCCGAACAGCAGCAGCAGCACGCAAACCAGCAGCAGTGTCGCTCAGGAGCCGCAGCAGCTTCGGCAGCGACCCAGAAGCAGCAACTGCAGCAAAAGCAGCAGCAACAGCAGCAACAGCAGCAGCAACAGCAGCAACAGCAGCAGCAGAAGCAGCAACAGCAGCAGCAGAAGCAGCAACAGCAGCAGCAGAAGCAGCAACAGCAGCAGCAGAAGCAGCAGACGCAGCAACAGCAGCCGCAGAAGCAGCAGCAGCAGCCTCTTCGTGAGCTACGGATAGAAGACAGCCTGGCAGAGAATCTGCAGCATGTGGACACTGTTTAAAAATGTTTGGCAGCGCGTCTTTTTTCTGAGAAGCACAGCGGTGTTTGCTGCCTGCAATGTGCGCATGCGCGCGCGGGCGCGTCAGCGCGATGTCGCCCTCCGCGATGCTTTTCTCTATCTTGGCTCTACATGTATCACTGCTATTCAGGAATGTACGCTCCACAGAAGACGGTGGCACATGGCGGGAAGGAGAGGCGGAGCCTACGTCGTATTCTTCGTCCATTCTGATATATTGAAGAAAGGAAGAACCGCTTATTTTCAAAGAACGGCGCCGAAGCTGACGCGACGACGCGCTAGAGGCGTTGCTGCTGCAGCTCCGCAGCCGGTATTTGGGCTCTACGTACACCACACGAAGACGAAAAAGGAGAAAGTCTGCGCCTCTTCCTGCTGTGCTGCCTCTGCTCTTGCCGGCCCTCTGCCGCCAGAGACTTTTCTTTGCAGGAATATACGCAGCACCTCTCAAAGAATCAGCAGCGTCTCAGAGAGGGGAAAGCAAGAGCAACGAAGAAGCGGGACAACCGTCGCCCTCTTGCAAGCACACACAGCAGCAGTGCCATATATACGAAGAAACGCGCTGCAGAGGACCACAGGATATACATGGGGCTTCTCTGTGTCAACGACGAATACCGCTTCGCGAAGATTGCTGCTCTGCTGCTGCTGCTGCTCTGCTGCTGCTGCTGCTCTGCTGCTGCTCTGCTGCTGCTGCTGCTCTGCTGCTGCTGCTGCTCTGCTGCTGCTGCTGCTCTGCTGCTGCTGCTGCTCTGCTGCGCGCCGGCCGCCCCGGGGGCTGCTGCTGTTGCTGCTGCGGCTGCGAGCCCACTGCTGCGCCAGCCGCTCCGCCCTGCGCGGCTGCTGGTCCTGCTGCTCTGTTGTTGCTCCTGCTGCTAGCGCTCTTGCTTTGTCGATGTTGCTCTGCTACTGCTTCTTCTTCTTTCTGTTTCCCTGCTGGGGTTGCCTTGCTGCTGGTGGCGGTGTGTCGGTGTAGAGCACCCTCTCGTGCTGCTGCTGCGAGTCTGTGTGAGAGCGGTAGGTACACACTGCCGCTGCTCCTGCGGGACACGTTGCTGCTTTTCTGCGCTTCTCTGTCTTGCCGCCGCTGCTGCTGCAGCACGTGGCTTCTGCTGGGGTCTTCTGCGTACTTTTGTGAAGTGCTCCAGAAGGAGCGCTGCTGCTGCGCTGGAAGAACATGCCAACGCGGCTGCTTCCACGCACGCGAGCAGCAGCAGCAGCAGAAACACAAGCCACACCGAGAGACGGGGCAGCGGAGACAAGAACATTTCCAGCAGCCGTAGGAGAGTAGCAGCACTGGGCACGGGGAAGGCAGACTCACATCATTCGCAGCAACTGACGGAGCAACACTACAGCAACAAACACGACACTAGCAGCAGCAGCAGGATTGAGAGCGCCGCCTGCAGCGCAGCGCGACGTGAACGAGGTCCGGCAATAGCAGCAGAAACTCAACCAGCACCCGCTGAACCTCTCTGTAGTCTCTGTCTCCGCTCGTTTGTCCACTTCCCATCTGTGTAGTTCTTCCACTGGATGTCTGTCTGAGTAGGCGGCTGGACTGCTAGGAGCTGCAAGAATCATGAGGAGAGGAGGGAAAAGATGGAAGCTGCAGCAGTAGCGGCAGCTCTTCCTCGTTACCACAGATACATGGGCATCGTCATGCAACACCAGCAGCAGACTCAGCTGCCTGCGCTGGACGATGACTGCATTCCCGCAGTACCACTCCTGGTATGAACGTCACCTCGACAGAGAAAGGTACTCAACGGCTACCTGGAGAACAGTATACTGCTCTCTTCTTTTCCTCCTCTCCGTCTCCTCCCCCTTCCTGAGCGGGGTTGCTACGGGTGTGCACACAGGGGGCTAATAAGACGTGAAAAAGTTGGTTTTGTGCCCCTTCTCCCCCTTCACGCAGCTACTAGTAGCAAGCAGCAGAGGCGCACTCGTATACACACACGCGTACACCAGCATAAAACTCTACAGAGAGAGCAATGATGACAGAAGTGCAGAGGTCCCAAAGAAAGCATACAAAGGAAGATGCAGATCATAAAGACGTAGGTCGACAAGACAGCGTTCTCTTTCCGTTCCTGCTGCGTGGAGCCAAATTTACAAACCCCTGTCCGTCTTGTTGCCCGGTATTCCTCTGAGCAGAACACACGACTAGTTGACGAGATACATACATCCTAAAGGAGTTGTCTTTTTGGCAGCAGCAAGGGATCTGCCGTAACTGCAGTCAGGCTAGTAATTGCACGTTTCTCAGCGTAACGGGACTACAAAGAAGAAATGCAGGAAAGTGACTCTGGTACCGTAGGGGTCGCAGCAGGATTCTTAGGCGAGGCAACGGTACAAAAACAGTACGTGTAGTCGCTCCGCACCACCCACGCGTCCCGTGTGCTATTTGTTCAGTGACAATTTCTTTCTTTTTCCACTTTAGTCCTCTTGTTCTTCCTTTCTGCACTCCTGTTGTGCTGTCGTAATTCTTGCAGTGCGGGTCTCCGTAGGTCTGTGACTGCCTATGGTGTAAACCGTAGTTTCCTGGTGTGTTCACTGCAAAAGTGTAGATGAATCGAAGCACTTACTGCAGCGATTGTTAAGGAACATTTATGACTCTCGCTCTGTTGCAGAGTCTCTGCCCTTCGAACCAGAGCGGTTGCTGCTGCCTCACGCGTCAAACTGGCTACGACAATTATGTGCAGAATGCTGCATATGGAGGTATAGACTCGAAGAAAGTCCCTTTCGCGAGTGGGTATGTGTGTGCAAAGCGGGTGAGGGAAGACCGTGCGTACTTGTCTATGTACACTTCGTGCACCACGTATAAGTGTCCCAGCATGCTCATTTTTCGAACTCTTACCGCGGAAAAGTCTTGCAGGTGGTGCTGCAGAACTCACCTCGTCGTCTGTTGCTTCACTTAGGTGATACTCGCGAGTAGGTGGCCACCCAGTAAGTATATGTGTATGTACACGTGTATGTAATGCCTATACTTTGCTGTTCTTGCAGTCGGTGCTCCTGAACGCGCAGCCATCCTATAATTACATATACATCTGTACAGATATTTCTGCAGCTATATGTGTATTTGTCTGTGTAAGTTTTCCCTGTATCTGCAGAGGACACACACAAACTGCGTACAGATATACAGCTACACGCACCAACGAATAAACACACGCATGTGGATGTACGTAGCCTGTGTGTAGCGAGACATGCAGACAAGAGAAGTATACAGGTATACACACAAGTGTGATTGTACTGCCGATGGTGGCCGACGCCGCACCTGCAGCCTTGCACTTCTCGTCGGTGCTGCTGAAAGTGAATTGCAGCAGCTCTAAGTAGAAGTTAGTAGAGACGCTGCTATGTGTTGCTACTGTAGTCCACAGACCAGTAGAAACGGATAAAAACAACAGCATGCTACGGGTGCGCGTCTATGTTTTATCTCCTTTGCTGCCGCTGCGTTGCAAGACACTGCCGCGAAAAAGAAGGTGAGTAAGTGCTGTGACCCCGTAGCTCTGTAGCAAAAGCAGCAGGCGAAACCGCAGCAGCAGCAGCAGCACGAACAGTAGTACCCTCAGCAGCAGTAAAAACGGCAGCAACACGCGCGAGCAAACGTTGGCAGCCGTCGCGTAGTGGTAGCAGCAATAGCGCTGGCAGGATCAATATCGGCAACAGAAGGTATGGCAATTGTAGGCGAAGCAAGGGCGATAAAAGTAGCAGATATGCCAGTGGCAGCACCGACAACAGCAATACTAATAGCTCGAAGAGCAGCATAGCGTCAGAATCAGCTGTAGTGTGTTCTTCCTTCATATGAGGGAAGACCTGCTTTGCTCTTATTGCCGCGGTCTGTACCACGTCGCTATTACTTTGTGCGCCTACGAAAAGACGACGCAGAAAGTGTGAATAGTGGGCGGCGACATTGTGTAGGGGAGAAAAAATATCTGTGTTCAGCAGCCGCATAGTAACGTGCTCTTTTGAGTTCCACACGTTTATTCCTTTAATGTCTTTCCACAGGTAGAATCCAAAACGTGCAATCGTAGAAATTTTTCGTGACTATATAAAGATCTGCCTATTTTGGTATATTGACAGATAAGCAGGTGTCCAGACTCAGCTTTTTGGTGGCCGCATTCAAAAAAGCTTTTATCATAGAACAGGTCAGAAACATACCAGTATATGCACGTGTGCGCCTGTATGGACGAAAAGCGCCCTATACATAGGTTGACATATAAACAAATACGTGTGTATACGTATGTATATCCGCATATGTATATACATCAATGTAAAAGTGTGCTCATTGTTCCCTCTTCCTTTACGCTTATTCGTATACACACGGGGGTGTATAGACACATATATTTGTACACGTTTGTCAACAAATGAGAAACATATGTAGGCCCCTCTTCGGATTGCATCCATATGTGTGAAAATATTCTTTGACTACAGAAAAGTGTAGAAGATGCAGGTTTCCTCCAGTCGCACTTGTGGATTCAAAGCACGCGATAATGATGCGAAGAAGTCTTTGTCGGGGGCCCTGGTTGATCAAGAGAAAAGGGTTTGCAAAGGTGGTCCTGTTGAAGAAACGCAAGGTAAACAAATAAGTCAGCAGATTCTAGAGCGGCTGCACTGCCGTTTGCTGCTGTTGCTGCTGCTGTCTGCTGCTGTTGCTGCTGCTGTCTGCTGCTGTTGCTGCTGCTGTCTGCTGCTGTTGCTGCTGCTGTCTGCTGCTGTCTGCTGCTGTTGCTGCTGCTGTCTGCTGCTGTTGCTGC
>KL647289.1:446299-464791 GCA_000727475.1 Sarcocystis neurona | reverse complement strand
CTGTTGCTGCTGCCGATGACGTATCTGCTGCTGCTGACTTTGCTGTTGTTGCTGTTGCAGAAGCAGCAGAGACTGCTGCTGCTCCAGACACTCGTCAACATCTTGGCATTTTAACTTCTCTCCGTCCCACCGGTATCCCGGCGGACACTGGCACATGAAAGTCCCAGGCAAGTTGACGCATGCAAAACCTTTGCAGGCGGCCTTTATCCGTGGATCTTCACACTCGTTGATGTCTGCGCAGGTGCCGTCGCTCTGCAGCGCGTAGCCGTCGTAGCAGCTGGGGACGCCCCCCGGCCGGGCCCGAGGAAGGGAGGGGAGCAGCAAACAGAAGAAATCCGCTCAAAAGAGGGGAGTAAATGTCGGAGCAGCAGAAGAGAGAAGGGGACACAACAGCAAGAAGGAAGGGAGAAAACAACAGCAGCAAACACACACCGAGGGATACCTCATCTGCACGTCCCTCCATATATACGAGAGACTAAGAGACACAGAGAGAAAAACTATATGAATACACCTGCATATAGAAGCATTCAAATATAAATATATGACTCCACATATATGTATGAAGATATGTATGGATAGACGGATACATAGATATACATATATTTATATATATGTGTGAACATATACATGTATATATTCATAGATATACTCATACGGATGCGCATACATGTAAGTACATGAATACATATATGTAGATATAGATATATGAATACATATATATACATATATGAATAAGATAGATAAACAGATACATAAATACATACATATAAATATGCAAATACAAACATATATATATGTATCTCAATACACATTCATATATATATATAGACGTGTACATAAGATCGCTTCGTACATTATGACGCAGCTATATATATATATATATATATATATATATGAGTATGTGTATATGTGGGAGGTCATATACATATACTTCTGTTTATATATATATATACATATATATACATACATATATATATACATATATATATACATACATATATATATATGTGTATATGAAGGTGGGCAGAGATATAGATGTGGATGTATGTCGAGGTGGAGGGCGTGAATATTTGTTGTCCCTATATGCACGTTTATTTATATATATATGAACGTACATATATAAATAGTAGTGTGCTCCAATATATATAATGGGACGCCTTTTGCATGCATAAAAAGATATATATGTAGCCTTGTTCTAGCGACGCCGTCTGCATGCGCGTAGATAGAGACACACAGACCTCCGCATGCACACACGTATATATATGTGTACGTATAGATTTATATATCCTCTTTCACAAGTATATACATATATTCCGCGTCTATGGATGTTAATATAAATCCACCTGCGTCTGTCCACTTCAATATTGGAGATGTTCGGCAACTACATATATGTATATGTTGTGTCGATACGCTAGCTATATTTATATATGCAGAGAGCTGTGTATTAATGACGCATGCGGCTACACTCATACATACGTGTGTAGCATCCCTCTATTATCTACATTTATATGTGTGTAGAGCTGTGTATTAATAGGCGTGGGCCTACACACATATCTCTTGTGTGGAATTTATTCTCTCTATGTGTATAGGAGGGGGCGGGACAGCGTGTGCAGGAGACGGCGGCTCGACAAACAGCAGCAGGACACCCCTCGCCAGGGGGACTTCTCTGCATGCACGAGCATGCATGCAGCGAGTAATATATCCCCTTTCTCCGTCTCTTTTCGTCTCGGCCTTCCTTTTCCGAGACGAAGTGTACGCATGAATTAATCAGTCGACCAATAATATATTGTCCCGTCTCTTCTCTTGTCTCTCTCCGTGTCTCTGTCTCCGGTCCTCTGCGAAGCGATGCATGCACTGCGTCTCCCTTTTTTTTCTCCTGTCTCGCCCCTTCTCTGCCCTGCTGTCTCCCCGTCTCCGTCGCCCTTCTTGCGACGCACGTGCATGCGTGTGTGTGTGTGTAGGTGTGGTGGGCTGGACGGGGGGTCGAGGCCGAGTCTGCGAACTCGGCAAAGAGAAGTGCTGCTGCAGTTTTTTACTCCCTGCATCAAACTGCGCAGCCACTCGTCTCTTCAGCAGCTCTTCGAATGCCCCAAAAATTTCCTCGGCGCTGACGCACTCTCTACAGTGTGCGCATGTCGCAACAGCAAGTGTGGAGACACACACCTCGTCTACCTATACATGCATATATATAGAGAGAAAGGAAATCTACAACGCTATACAGGAGGTTCCTTTCCTATCTCTATATAAATATGTGAAATCTGCCTTAATATATGGATACTTTTCCACTCTGTCTTCCCCTATATATATATGGATACCACCTATACAGTGTTCCGTAGGGTATACGTCTCTGCGGCCTTCCTGTCTCTGTCTCCGTCTCTCTTCCTGTTGAAGTTGTACCGGTATACGAAACCAAAATAGATATTTGCAGCCTCTCTATCTCTATACATATATATGTGTGGATGCGTATACAGTCCGCGGTGCTACACATATATCTACTCTCTCTCGCCCTCACTCAAGTGTGCTGCTGTACAAATGTGTTCTCTCTATATATACATATACATGTACATGTACACGCTGCGACACTATACAGATATTTGTTCTATCTCTCTCTATATATATAGATGCGTATATATGCATGTACGTGTACATATAGGCGTATATATTCGGCACTACGTACTTATGTGCCTCCTTCTATCCTCTCTATCTCTTGTTTTCTCCTTTTGTCCATACTTATATATGTATAGGTATAGGTATATGGAGTTATATTATATATTTGCTGTTTCTCCTTGTGTATCTATCTATATATGTATATGCATGCTTGTACAGTCTGCAATGCTGTACGTGTATGTACTGTCTTACTCACCCGCACTGACACTTACGTATTTGCTGCCTGCCTTTCTCTCTCTATCTCTTCCTCTATTTCTCTCTCTCTCTCTATATATATATATGTGTATACACATACGTAGATAGATAGATATACAGCGCCATATTAGATCATCACCACCTCTCTTTTTCTATATATATACATATTTTTGTGTGCAAGCTGCAATCCTGTGCAGCTACTCCCTCTCTATATATTTGTGTGTACAAGCTGCAATGCTACACATAGACTTGCTGTCTGTCTGTCTCTACATATAAATGTGAGTAGATATACACCGCTACATTAGATATTTACTGCTTTTCTCTCTATATGTGTATATTTGTATGTAGAGCCTGCAGTGCTCTCCAGGCATTTGCTCTGTCTCTGTCTTCTTCTCCGTGTACATATGTAAGGCAAGAAAAATGCAGCAGCAGCAGCAGCCTTCGTGAGAGCGATCGAAGGACAGCGCCTGGGGAAACGTTTGCAGAAGAATAAAACGTGCTGACAAATGTAGACACATGCCATTTGATCCCCCCCCGGTCTGTCTCGATATCTGTCTCGATGCTCCCTGTCTCCCTGTCTCCGTGTCTCCCCCCTTCCCGCCGTCTCCGTCTCGCCCCGTCTCGCCCCGTCTCCCCCCCTCTATCTTTTTCTCTATGTGTATGTGTGTCTCCTGGAGACAAAGTTTCATCGCCAGGCGGCCCGGCTTCTCTGGAAGAATATGCCAGAAGAGAGCCGCTTCATTTGGACCGTCCTTTGCTGTCGCACCGAGCGAGGAAGGACAAGACAGCGAGAAGAACGTTCGAAAGCAGAGTTGCTGGCGTGGGACTTGCTTGTGTACATTTTGAGCAAAGGGGAGAAGACCAGCATGAAGAGAGGGGGACTTCGGCACTACTCACCCACATTCGTAGCCCTTCCACGTGTTGAAACATTTTTGCTCGCATAGAGCCGGTTGCCCCGGCAGCAGCTTGCCATTCTGCCTGACGCGTTGCTGCTGCAGCACCTGTGCTGCCGTGAGAGTTCTCCCTTTTCCTTCTGCTGCAGAGGATGAAGAAGAGGAGGAGAGGAGCAGCTGCTGCGCCAGGCGACACTCGTCGATGTCAACGCATGCGTTGGCGTCCTCGTCGAACTGCAGGCCTTCCTCGCAGCGGCATTCGTAGCTGCCTGGGGGAGCAGACAGCAGAGCAGGAGCCGGCCAGAGCAGCAGACACATGCTTCACAGCAGCAGCAAGCAGTTTTTCATTCCTTCAGGGGCCGCGGTAGCGGGTGGAAGCAGCAAACCCCCGACGGACAGACCCCGGAGCCGCAGCGCTCACAGAGGGCAGCAGCAAAGCAGGGAAATTCACACCGCACGGGGATGCAGGAGCAGAAGAGACGGCGCAGCCGCGGCTGCTGCGTCAGAAGGAAACGAGAAGCAGCAACAGCGAGAAGACGAGAAATAGCAGGGGACGGCAGCGGCAGGACTCCGTGGGAACCAGAGCAGCAGCAACAGCAGCAACACAGCCAGGAAGCAGACAAGCAGCAGCAGAGAAGGCAGGTGAATCAGAACAGCAGCAGCCGCATTAGCTTGTAGCAGCAGCAAAGACGAAGCGACAGCAAGACGCAAGAGTGAGAGTTGCTGGTGCTGTCGCTGGAGAGGCAAAGAAACGTGGGGGTTCAAAGCAGCAGCTGCTGCCTCAGGGAGAGACAAGCCCTCGCTGAAGCCCGCACCTCGGTACGAAGCAACAGCAACGCGAAAAGACGTGACAGCGCGGGACGGAGCACAGCGGCAGCTGCAGCAGCAGTAGAACCGCGACAAGGGCAGCAGCAGCAACAGCAGAGAATTTCGCTAAGATGTTGCACATCGTTGTACTGCAGAAGTAAAAGGAGAATTCAGCAGCAGGAAAACAGCAGCAGAAGAAACAGCACCAAGAGGAGCAGCAGTAGGCAGTAAGCGAGCAAAAGAGAAACTCCTTCACAGTAGTCAAATATGAAAAAGGTGCTGCAGCAGCAGCAGCAATATAAGCGAGAAAAGACGGGACCGCATGTGGAGACGCAGGCAGTTGTGCGTCGTCCTTATAGGTGTAAATGTGTGGCGGACGCAGGTGTTTTACACGGCACTGGGGAAAAGGGAGAAGGAAAAGGATAAAAGAAATGAGAAGGACAGGCGCCCCGGGCGGAGCTGAGAAGCAGCAGCAGCAGCAGCGGAAGAGGAAGCATTAGCAGCAGCAGCAAGCCTGGCTTCGGAACCGAGTAGCAGAGCGAAGGACCTGCCCCTTCCAACAACAACAGCGGCAGAGGTGTCGCAGCAACGGCAGCTGCAGCAGGAACAGAGGAGGTGGCAGAAACAGCAGCTGCAGCAGCAGTGGCGACAGCAGCAGCAGAGGCAGAGGCAGCAGCAGGAGGTGCAGCAGAGGCGGAAGTCTCCACGGCAACAGTAGCTGCAGCAGGTACAGGAGCAGCAGCAGAAACAGCAGCGGCAGCAGCAGTGGCGGCAGCAGCAGCGGCGGCAGCAGCAGTGGCGGCAGCAGCAGTGGCGGCAGCAGCAGTGGCGGCAGCAGCAGGAGAGGCGGGACGAGCAGCAGCAACAGCTGCAGGAGGGACAGAAGCACTCGTCGCCGAATCAGCAGCAGCAGAGCAACAGAAACATCGGCTGTCGGCGTTGTTAGAGAAGAGTCAGGCAGAGCAGGCAGCGTGGCAGCAGGCGCGCCGGGAGAACTGCTGTTGTCTTTCCAATCAAGAAGCAGCAACCGAGAGAGTATAGAAGGAGGAGCACCAGTCGACAGCCGCAGCAGGAGAAATTATCTCTCACCAGGTGTATTCACGCAGGTGAGTTCCTTGATTTTGCAGGGTTGCACGCCTTTTTTCTTGAACTCTTCACATTCGTCAATATCTACGCATGTACCAGGAAGCAAAAAGGGCAGAGAAGGAGGATCGCTCCATTCGAGCTGCTGCATGTGGGAGAGGAAACGCATAACTTCTTGCATTTCCGCACTCCAACCCACCTGGGGGTTGGTGGTCTCGTTTATCCCTTCCTCTCGGCCGCTGCTGCTCTTTCTCTGGCGATGTGCGGAGCCAAAGAGTCCCGACCCCAGCAGCCACGCCTTTCCTGGGGAAGCAGCAACAGCAGCCGCAGGTGAAGAAGAAGAGGCAGCAGCAGCGGCATCAAAAGAAGCAGGCGGTGAAGCAGCAACGGAAGGGGAAATAGAAGCAAAGCCCGAAGAGGAAGGAGACACCCCTGTTGCAGAAGAAGAAGAAGATTTCATCGCATGCAGCGCCTTGCTGGTAGTTCCGTAGACCTGAGCCAGCTGCACCGCCAGGTCGGCTACTGCGAGAGCAGCAGCCTCTGCTCCACCTGCTGTGGGGGTGACTGAAGGAGGCTTTGCTGCTGGTGCTGCCCTGCTGCTGTCGCTGCCAAACGAAAAAGAAGAAGAGGAATTGCCCGCCCCTGCAGCAGCAGAGCTGCGTGATCGAGAAGACGCAGGAGGTGTGCCGCTTGCCAGAGCAGTCAAACTTTCGAGCGCCTGTGCCCACTGCAATCTGCGGGGGACTTCTCCTTCTTCCTTTTTCATGTCATTACCTTCTTCGTTCTTCCCTCCTTTCCGTGTCCCTTCTTTGTTTGCGACCGCGGTGCCGGCAGAGTCCCCAGCAGCAGAAGCAGCTGCAGCAGCTGTAGAGACAGGAGCAGCCAGAAGAAGAGAACGAGCGGCAGCAGAGACTCTAGGAGAGGGCAGAACTCTGGGAGGGAGCGAGGAAGCGACTGTTTTAGGGAGATTCGGCATTGAAAATGAACTCGACTCTGAGGCCGTTCTGTTCACTTTACCTTCTTCTTCTGTAGCTAATGCCACCTGTTTCTTCAATCCTTCCTCTACCTGCTTCCTCGTGTACTGCAGCAGGCGTCTGGCTGCTGCTTCTTCTTCTTCTCCTGCCGCTCTCTTTGGCTGTACGTCTGCGGCCTGCAAAAGTCGCCAAGCTCCTGCTGCTGCTTCTCCTCCTGCTCCTGCTGCTATTGCCGATTCTTTGGGGGCTGTTGCTGCTGCTCTCGGGTCGTACGCGTCCGGTGAGAGCACTGGCGCTGCTGCTGCTGCGGTCTGCTGCTCTTCTGCTGCGGCATGCGGCGCCGGAAGCAGAAGGCGAAAACCGGGGCTGCAGCTGCATGTGTACCCTCCTTCGTAGTTCGCGCATACTTCTGAGCCATCAGCGGTGTTGCAGGCGGGGCGGCCGTCGCCCAGGCCTTCCACGCACTCGTTGCGGTCGACGCATGCAATAGCGGAGGCGGGATGACGCTTATATCCGCTGTTGCAGCTGCAGTAGAAAGAGCCTGGGACGTTGACGCACACCTGCGCGCACTGCTGCCCCGCTGGTAGCTGACACTCATCAATATCTGTGCAGCTTCTTCTGTCCCCGGCGAGTTCAAAGCCTACACGCGTCGGTCAACCGCAGAAAAACCATTTGCAGGGAGAAGGAAAGAGGACGAAGACGGCAAAAATGGGTTTGGAGAGAAAAGGGGGAGGGAAAAGCAGGGGAAGACCGATAGGAAGAAGAAAAGAACTACCTATATGTATGTGTGTAGAAAGACGATACCAGCGAAACAAATAGATATGTTGGAGAAAAAGGAAGGAAGAAAGGGAAAAGATAAAGAGGAAAAGACACGTGTGAATGAGTAGTTTTTCGTAGGGATGTGCGTGTACACCTATGGAGAGACGAAGAGAAATACGCACACATACATGTATGCCGAAGCCAGAGAGAAAGAGACGGCAGCATTCCAGAATGTCACCTGAGATGCATCTATGCGTGGACTCTTGATTGGCCCTAAGTTAGTATTGAAACCTACCTCCACACACATATATATGTCTTCTACAACACGCACAGCTTGTCTCGCCCAGAAAAAATCAAAGACGCGCGTTTCTGCTGAGAGCGGGACAAGTGTACTGCTTCCTTGCCCTCTCCTGCATGCCTGCGTTTGTCGGACACTTGTAGGCTGTTTACAAAGAAGAAGAAGAAAAGAGATACACAGAGAGAGAGGAACATAGAGGCAGAGGACACATTTGTATCAGCTGCTGTTCCTAGGGCTTCTACTTTCGCGCCACCCGGTTCAACGGCTGCTGACAGTCGAAAAACGCCAGAGAAAGGGTGCGCAGGAGATACGTATATAGAGAGACAGACAGAGGGGAACAGATAGGCACATATATGTCTTACGCTCCTGCGTTTCGACTGCTGAAGACTATCAAAAGATGCCGCCTCCCCCACGCTCCTGCTGATTCAACTACTGAAGACAGGAAAAATGCCACTTTCTTCACGGCTTCCCGTGCCACAGGGGTGGTATCTGCAGGCACGGGGGTGTCCTAGCAGGAGACGGACGGAGAGCTAGAGAGAAACGCAAGCTTTTCTTTGCTAATTTTTTCTCTCGTCTGGCGGTTGCTGACGAGGCGCAATACGTCTGTCTGCGTGCAGAGTCACACACGTGCGCCGAGTAAAGGCTCACATCTCCCTTTATACACATGTGTACACATATTTGCAGTGGCTCACGTGGTCCGCGAAGCCTATTCACATCAACACATATACGTATGGAGAAAGAAAGAGAGAAATAGGGACAACGCGTTGTAGGACGCACTGCTATTTTGAACGGAGTGTTCTTTGCGTTGTATCTTCCCTTTTTACTCCCTTCTTTGGTGTGAACGTATCTTTCTTGGGACTTTATTTGTATCTTGCTCTTTCTGTCTTCTCGTTGATTCTTCTACTATGTCTTCCTGCTTGCCGCGGTTTCGCTTCTTTTCTCCCTCCTCCCTTCCCTGCCCCGCGTCCTGTGTCTATGCCCATCCTGCGGCCTCTCTGATCTGCTGTTCGTCGTCCTGCTGTCGTTCTTTCTCGTTTCTCTGAGTTCCTGTTCGCGGTCCTTCTCCGACTCTTTTTCTCCCCCGGGTCCCTCCGTTGATTCGCCCGTACTCTGTGACTAACTTCCCTCTTACCCGGGGCACACTCGCAGGTGAAACTTCCTGGGAGGTTGCGGCAGACGTGTTGGCAGCCGCCATTGGCTTGCAAACACTCGTTAATGTCCTCGCAGTTTTTGCCGTCCTTTGCCAACTTATAGCCGTCGTAACAACTGCAGGCGAAACCCGGCGCGTAATCCTTGCATATTTGGGCGCAGCCGGCTATCCCTCTGGCACACTCGTCAATATTCGCGCAGCCGGTCCCCTTCGTTCTTCCGTCGCCTTCAAAGCCCGGGAGACACGTGCACCGAGGAATGGCGTTGAGCAGTTCGAAGAAACTGCCAGGAGCAACGTCAGAGAAACACGTCGCATTTATGTCACAGTAATTCTTTGCCACACAGCAAACTCCTTGCGTACGTGGGTCGCAGTTCACCAGATCGGCCGCCAGCTGCCCTAGTTGCGCGGCTGCTGCTGCTGTCCCTGCTCCTCCACCTCCTCCAGCGCCGCCGCTGCTCAGCAGGGCTTTGGCCGCTGCACCAGGCAAAGTCGAAAAAGACGAAGAAGAAGAAGAAGGAGAAAAGTCCGCACCGCCGGGCTTTGAGGCAGTTGCAGCAGATGCCGCAGCGAAGAAAGCCTCTGCTCGAGAAGGAGGAGGTGGAGGTGGAAGAGGAGCAGGAGCAGAAGCAGTGGTGCCAGTGGCGAACGGAGGGGGGAAAGAAGGCGCCGCAGTTGCCGCGGCAACTGAAGGGTGCGGAGGAAACGGAGAAGAGTAAGAAGCAGAAGGAGGAGGATGAGGAGGGGGAGGGAAAAAAGAAGAAGGAGCGGAGAACTGCTCGTTTCCAACAGAAGCAGCAGCAGGAGCAGGAACAAGTAGCGGCTGACTGCCTGCTGCAGGAAGGGCTGTCACGGGGACAGAAGAAGGGGGAGGGTGCAGGGGAACTGTCTGCTGATATGCAGCAACAGCAGTAACAGATAAGAAGCAACTCGACGAAAGCCAGGATGCTGCAGACAAAGGAGAGAAAACACCTTGCCAGAAGCAACGAGAAGAGGCAAGCGAAGGAGACACAGGGCAGCATGGTTGTGTAAGTGTGTGTGTTCTTTCTTCGCCCATAGTTTTCCCCTCATTCCCCGCTTTTTCGCGTAAATACGAGGTACAGAGTCTTTCTCATTCGTGCTGCCTGGGTTCGGTGAACACTTCGCGAAGGATTTTTCTTGTTACATGTGTATTGTGTGCGCTGTGCAAAACAACCTCCCACATGCGTCTTTGTCATCTCTACCGTCTGCTGCTGGAATCAAGAAGGGGCCTTGCTGGGAAAGCCGAGCTGGACGCCCAGCTGCGAAGGAGAAGGAGTTGCACAGTACTGCAGCACCTCTTCGTATACAGATGTTGTAGCGACCCTGATGGTGTAAGCTCACCAAGAGGTACTGGCCACAGCGTCTTCCCTTTTTTGTCGAGGAACACATATTTATTTACACGAGAACTCGCCAGACTCATCTCCCCCGAATGTATTCACGTGGTTGCACTGCTGAAGTGCCGAACGTGAAGCAAACGTGCAGATCACAACGTTCGCCCGACGAGCTGACTGTCTACTCACAGGTTTGTACGCAGCTTTGTTTTTCCACATGTTTGTTGTTGTGTGTGAACGGGCTGATCTTTATAACGTTTTCCGCATTTTATGCTCACCTAATTTCCCTTTATCAGCGAAAAGGAGGTTGACCGTCAGCAATAACAGCAACAGAAGAGCGTTTGGACTTAGTTTGGGAAACCCCACTTTCTTGACCAAAACTGCCCCGATGCCCCACTCCCAAGGAAGAAGCAGCTGCCGCTGCTGAAGGAGCCTGTTGAACGTTTCTTTCTTCATCCTGTTGGACTACTCGAGACATAATTTTTTGTTGTAGGCCTACTACTGGAGATACACATATATGCATGTGTGAATGTGGATGTATATATGTATGTGTGTATGTATATATATACATACGTGGGCACGTATGTACGCGGATGTGGTTCTCACTCCATGTGCTAGTGCGGCAATCTAGAAAGCCTCCGCGCCGAACGAAAGAGGTCCACGTTCACAGCCGTTTCAGTGAGCCTGTGTATGGATGTTCGTATGGATTTACGCAAGTGATGTTCCCCAAAATAGCATACGAACAGGTGTTGTCATCTGCCCACTGGAGACAGCAGGTGGAACCCGCTGCGCCTGCTCGAAGCAGAACACTGCTGCGAATGAACGCCAATGCGGAAAAACCGCGGCTGCCGCTGACGACGGGGCGCACTCGCTAATGATGTAGTGTACAATTTGCAGCGGACATTTATCAGTGCAAGAAGTACAGTAAAACAAAGACACCAGCGCACATATTCAACAGTACAAATATAGCGCTGCATGTATGGCAGATCCTGCACAAGTAGTTAGTAATATTTGTCTGCAGACCGACTTTGAAAAGTTGTTAAGGATAAAGGTGCGAATCCGGACGAGACGCTGCCGCCGTTGTCGCGGTCTTCTACTCTTTCTGAGAAAAACAGTATGCTGACGCGGTTCTTCTACAGTCCACCATCTGCGTCTCACACTGCAGAGATAATGAATACCTGAAACCAACAAATACGTGCTATTTCGCAAGTGTTGCCACCTGTGACCGTTCCTTTAGTGAGGTAACGTTCATAGAGTTTCGTATCCTGGCAATTCTGTGAATAACTAGAGTGCTCAGAAGTTCACTGGGAGATGTAGGAAATATCTTTCTTGTCGCAGAGCATTCCTAGGCGGCACAAGCGTGCAATGCTTACAACTTACGAGGCGCGCACATCGGAAACTCACGCTTGAAATTGCCAAGAAAGACACGTCCTTCTATCCCTCATTATGAAATTTGCGAGGGTATCTCACCTAGTCAAGAGGTTGAAACGCATGAGATATGCTTAACGAGACACAGTTTACCAATTCTAATCTTCTTGGAGCCATAAAAGCCCCAACCTTGACGGCACGAAGGGAAAAACTCTTTCTTAAGAAACGTTTGACCCGCTGCTGTGTGGTGCGAAGAGATCGGTGGAAGGATCAAGAGCATCTGACCGCTTTACGGGAAAAGACGGAAAAGTTCAACCTATTACAGTTCCTTCAATGGAATGGCGGGAACCGGGGACCAGCAAGTTTCGACAAAGTGTGTTGTTTGTCTTGATGTGTTAAAGGACTGCGCTTTTGTTCAGGGCTAGGGCTGTTGCGTGGGAGGCAAACTCCCACACAACTACGGGAAAAAGAACTATGTGCCCTCAAGGGGGACGGTGGTTTGAATTAGAAGTGCCACCCTATAGTGCGGGGTCAGTGGGACAGATGTTTGCGGGAAGCAGAGGGTTTTCCCATACTGGGATCCACATTCAAAACGTTTCACGATGTGGTGGCGTAGTGGTGAGGTACGATACCTTCATGTGCAAACCTGGACGACATGGCTTCTAAACAGAGTAGGAAACGCCTACAGAAGTAATTGGGATGTATACACGGTTTAATTGTAACCTGGGAAACGGGACCGGATAAACTTTTTTGACTGTGTAGCAGGCGCGCTTCCTTCAGGGCGGGATGAAAGAGACAGCTGATTTTTGATTTTATTAAGAAAACGTGCTTCCTTTTAGGCAGGAGTACATAGACAGCTGTTGCGTTCTCTCCTCGCGTACGTTGGGCATGAAGTACCTGATTGCAACCCGGACTCTACGTCTCATTTATGTGTTGTAGAACTGGGTCGTACCTGGGAAGATACGAGGAAAAAACCAGCAACACCAGGTGTCGACCAGAGAATACCAGCTTGCATAAGAGGGATGTATACAGAGAGGAACAAGCGCGAAGAAAGGTTTCTCCCAGTTTGGAGTCTACGGACTACACTGCGCTTACATGATTCCAAGGCAGTAGCTCAAATTATCAAAGAGACCTTCAGACTTCACGTAGATCAAGTCACTTTAGGGGCAGCTCGCAACGATGCAGTACCCATGCATCAGTAAAGAATTTCGAAAGAGAAGAAACAGCCCTTCTCGATGGAGATTAAAAAAAACAAAAAAAGGACTCCCCACTTCAGCGGCTCGCTTGGAGTTGCCAAATGCAATAAATGCAGACAACGGACGATAAACAGTGTACTTGCGGCCTCTATGGTATCTCCCCGCGCAATGAATATACATCACTGTGTGGTTTTTGTTCAGCCACTTTTTGTCCTTTTTCGTGTAGCTTTTCGACACTACGTTAACTGCCGCTTCTTTTCCAGAACTCAATTTTTTTTGGTCACAATTCCTTATCTTGTTCGATCGTGACTGTACAAATTCGTCGTCAAGTAGGAGCTTCCGTATTGGTCGGGGGAACACGAGTGAAGAAGTTTCTGTTTACGGGGGAGGCTTTTAAGCCGCTCGCTACTAGCCCCAATCTGGTACCGTACTGAACCAAAGGCTGGACGTAGAGGCGTGAACAAATAAATGGTTCTGTTGTAAATATACAAGTGATATAAACGTCGTTTGTGTACGCTTCCGATCACTACATTCCTTGACTTATACATGGACATGTGGTTATGACAAAGCTTTTAGAGCAGTACGTCGGTTATGTTCCCAACCGCACCTGCTCGTATGTGCGTGTAGTGACAAATGTGTGTGTACGTATACACATATTTGCAGGCATATTTGCAGGCATACCACAGACATATACACATACGCATTGAGACGGAGAATTGTGAAAACGTACCTTCTATGCGTTCTCCCTTAAACACATATATATACGTATATGCGTGTACGTGCAGCTTACAGTGTACTCTGATGATTGTACAGATGCTGTATTGATAAACAGCAGGTGTTCAATTGAAAGGGAGCTACGGCTCGACTTCGCACGTGCCGTGCACACTAGAACGTGCGGTGTTCTGTGTGTGCGGTGCAATAAGCGCATATTCTACCGGTCTTCATGTAGCCGACGCGTTATTCGACCACGACTGCCACTCGCAGCAAATACGGACCCACCTCCTAGCGTCAATCCACGTCTTAAACGACAATGGTAGTCTGCTGTCATCTGACTATGTGAGGCAACCGAACACTCCTTCAATTACTACTCAAGCGCAGCTCCACGTGTGAAGCCTGTATCCGGATGAAAGCTAAAATAGCGGTAGACGTAGCAGGCTTGACAGGTGTGCAGAAGCCGCAGAAAACAGCGACACGTGCCATAACACATTTTCGAGAAATCTTCTCCGCTGCAACACCATTATCCTGAGCGCTTGTCGTTTGGTCTTCCACCTGCACGTCATCACTTGCGAGACCTTGCTTTTTTCATTCCACCAGAAAGTCACATAGGGGTGTGACACAAATGCACAAAATGTTGTCCGGACTTGGCGTGAACGCAGCGTCCACTCACCCGCTGGCCGTTGCAAGGAACACTTGAAAAGAGGCAAAAAAGTAGACACCCGCTTTTCCATGCTTCGGTGTCCCTCCTGCTGCTACGAAACGCTGTTCCTGTCCTTACTTTACGTCCCCTCGCTTGTCGAACAGCTGCCCGTAAAGGAAACATCACTTTCTGAATAAAAAATCGTCCAGCAGGAAGTTTCTTATCTGGGTCTGCAGATGTGCTTGCATTTACACGCTGCACTGCGTTTGCAGCGTTCACTGAGAAGCTTGAACTTCCAACTACAGACGACCTTTTGTGGCTGGCAGGTTGGGCACGTGAGGGCCGCTGAGACATCATCGCATCTGTCCCCCCCGCTCAAAACAGTAGCCGTCGTACGGTTACACATGCCTCGAGTACTGGCAGAAAAAACCACACGCTTATAGCTGCAAGCCAGTGTTTCGTATGTGCGTACGTGAGTCTGCGTCCGCACCTGTCTTTGTGTGTCTATGTGTGTACGAATGTAGGTATGCGTGGATGTGCGTACGTTTATACATGTCTGTGTTGTTCTATATGCGTGTGCAGGTATGCACGTGTGTGTACTGGTTATGTGTACGCCTGTCCGCTTATCCTTCACACATGTGGCTAGGTGTCCCCTATGAAATCTCCTTTTCTTCGTCCGTATTTGCGTGTTCGGTCGACCGTTCACGTATCATCTCGAAAATGGAAGAAGATGTGTGTTTCAATTTGTGCACTTGAACACACGTAGACGCGATTCGTCCTCACGTGCATGTGAATTATCGCCACCTTGTCTCAGACTCCTTCAAACTCTGATCTCCTCAGAATGTGCCGAGCCCACACGTTCTCTCGAGAGCACGTGTGTGTGTGTGTGTGTGTCTACCAATATACATATATATATATAGTGTACTATTCGGGTCCTCGACGTGGTAAATGCTACGCACGAAACGCGGTCGCGTTGCGTTCGCCGGTCCACATGGGAGCAAACGTCCCTATTTATCTATCTATCTGACCAGCTGCGTATATATGTATGTATGTATGTGTATATATATATATATATATTATAGAGATACAGGTTGGTCAAGTGTACGCACAGCTCAACTCTAACACTCAGCTGTGCGGTTGTACAGGACGCCGTTTCGCCCCATGTATCAAAGTGCAGCGCTGCCAAGTCTACAGACTTTAGCTTCAATCGTGGCCTATTCTTTGACCACCGCTCCATAGAGCGTGTACCTATATATCTGCATACTGGCAAAAATCCGTGCAAACACAACTAACACACCAAACCACGGTCACAAACGAGCAACAACACATACACACGTGCACAAAAGTGTCAGAGACATCTCCGCCTATACATGAAATAGGTTCGGACGGGGTGGAAATCCCCAGGTTGCCGCATTTACACCGACAGGTACCCCTCACAAAATTCTTTTCGTGCCCGCCTTTGAATCCAAACACACAAACGCTCGCTTCCGTTGTGCTTTCGCCTACAACCAAAGCTCGTAGCCGCTTCCCATTTAACCATCCACAAAAGCAACTCGCTGCAGCTGCGCTACCGGGAAATCAGAGACGTGTGTTCAAGGATACTTCACGGGAATAGTACACATAAAAAAATCTGGTCGGATTAGAATGAGAGTATACCATACAGCGTATGCAGCACGGAACAAAAACCTGTAAAACAGAGCCGTGCGGAACCGCCGGAATGCCTACCGGTTCTGTACCTTACCCAGCGTGGCATTCAACTATACACGTTTGACGCTGGGTGTCCCTCCTGTTGGTCTGCTCATCGAGCCGGAGAATGCCAGAGACAATGACACGCACTAAAAATACATATTACACCTTTCATCAAGAAACTCCATGATTACTGTCGGAGTAGCCGTCGTGCCAGCGAGCGCAGTTTTGTGCGTTTCCGAGTTTGTACCGCACTCGTCGGCGAGTTGCCTAAAATCGCGTTCTCCGTTTCCTCTTCATGAAGCGCATCGCCCTCAACTATACTACCAAGAATCTCTCTCCTCAAAGTTTCTCTTGCTGCTGCTGCGTCTCTCTCAGCGAATGTGTCTGCACTGCACGCGTTCACTGCAACAGCTGTCGGCAGCGCGCGACTGGATAGCACTGCTCCTATGTCGTCTTCTTTGAGTTCTGTCGCTTCATAAATGCTACCTCCTTCAGTGTCTATTTGCATGGGTTTCCTGCATCTAACTTTTTCTCCGATCTCATCATCGCCGCTATACCCCACACTCGTCCCATGCGATGTGTCATCTCCGGCTGTTCTATTCATTGAAACTGCTAAGGAACATAGAGTCACGCTGTCGACCACGAGTCCACTGGAACTGCAAACAACCATACTTCCTCCAGCATCATCTCCTGCCAAAGTGGGAGATTTTGCCTCGTTTCTTCGCAAGTGAAGAAACGCAGCCCCACTCCCTAGATTTCTGTAGGACGTCCCTACTCCTTGACTTCTACGTGGTGTAGCATCGTTTCCGTTAACCGTTACCGATGCTGCTTCTGTCTCGTGACAGTGGTGCGCTGCAGCCGTATTTCGTGTGTATTTGTGCAGTGTGTCTCCATCTTCGTCCACTTTGAACGATTTGTCTTCATTATCTTGTGAGACGTGCGGCTTCCTCCGGTGAAGTGGCTTCAAAAACGGCCGCACAACTTCTCGTCGGCGGGATCTTCTGCCGCCTTCACACACTGCGACACACGCAGATGATGCATGCCCGTGATCACCTATGCCCGCAGCGGCTTCTTCACCTGCTGTCGCAGTCCCTCCTGTACAGCACTCTCCTTCTGCTAACTTCTGTTGCTGTTCCTGTTCTCCTTTCTCGTCCTCCTCGGTGCCGCTGTGCGACGGGCGACGCGTTCTCGTGCTCCCCATCACGGCATGCACGTAGCGACGCCTTCGCGACCACAAATGATGTTTCGACGTCATACTGCCCCGCCATTCTTTCTCCATCCGCTGCTCCTGTGTAGTTCGTGCGTTGCCGGCTGTTTTCTCCGTTCCCTCCTCAGTACGAAATACAGCTCTGCCAGTAGTCGCTGCTGCAGCAATTGGGGTACCTGTCTGCGCTGCGCCGACTTCTATTGCAAGTGCCTCTGCTGCAGCGTGGACCTGTGTCGCTGCTGTGCCCTCTCCGCCTGTTTCTGCTGCTGTTGCTTTGCAAGTTCGAATGATCTCTGCTTCTTCTGAAACTCGACAGTCGGGATGCCGCCCCTCAGCAGCAAACGCAACAGGAAGATCATCTAAAGAATCACCTATGACTACGTCAGTATCACGAGGCAACGTGGAATTTTGTGCCAGCTTTGGTGACCTTCTACTCGACGAATCTCTGTCCTGAAATTCATCTCCCAAGGCTCCTGGTCCTCCTGTCGCGCGTTCCCTTTCAAGCTCCTTCTCTTCCTCCGCAGCAGCCGCCGTCGGCAGGCCGCTGTCAGCAGCAGTAGCAGCAGCCGCAGGACCCGGAGGAAGGAGAGGAGCAGCGGCAGCAACAGACACATCAAGGTGAGGACCACCCACGTCAGGCAAGGCAGCAGCCACTGCCGGCAGAGCAGCAACTGCGGCAGTAGGCGAAGCACCAGGTTGTGCGACGGCACCAACAAACGCAGCCGCAACAGCACTGGGACGCGGTAGGGCAAGACAGGCTGCCTCTGCGTTTGCCTGTTCAGGAGGCCCCCCACTCCAGAATGTCTCTTTGGTTGCTGCTGCTGCTCGCCTCACGTGCCAGCTGCATGATGTATCTGCAGGGCGGCGTTCTTCTATTCTTGACGCGGGCCCACCAGGCACAAATGCGCTGCTGCTGTCACCACCGCCACAGATCTCTACATCTGGCTGCAACACGTGTGTATGGTCGTTTTTTGCAACTTCTTTTTCCACCTGAGCTGCAGCAGTAGTGTCTCCTTGTAGCGTCTCTCCGTTGCAGCAAGTGGCAGCTGCGTCAGTCGCCGGACGAGGAGGAGCAGCAGCACCAGCAGCAGTGGGTGGTGAAGCAGCGGCAACTGTGTGGGAAGCAACGGCAGGAGACCCCGGCGAAGCAACAGCAGACCGCGGCGCGCACGCAGAAGGCGCCGGCGATGCAGAAGAATCTGCAGTCGCCTGGACTCCACACGAGCCCCCTGCTCCTCCTCCTCCTTTTCGCGCAGCAGACACAGGAGAGGCACTTCCTCCTTCTGCTGTTGCCTTCTCAACGCAAAATTCAAAAGCCCGTCTTACCGCGCGGCGCACCACCCGTCGTTTGAACGCTTTTCGCCCTAATGAATCCGCTGCAGGAAAAAAAGCAGCCACCGGCAACTGTTCTCCTCCGGCGTCTCCTCCTTCCAGTGCAGCAGCAGCAGCAACAGCGCCTGTAGCCCGCGGAGCGCCCATCGCAGCAGGTCCTGCAGCAGC